>JAUTXW010005435.1:937500-1292500 GCA_030620095.1 Kuschelorhynchus macadamiae
AAATTATGCCCAAAAATTAAGTATGGCATAGGTAGAAACTTGTAAAATTTTGGTAAGAATGGTGGAACAAAATTCCGCCTATTAAAAATATTTGAAAAGACAGTATATACGTATTACTAAATGACTATGTACAGAACTAAATTGGATCACACTACTTGTCTATCCCTACTAAAAAGAAAGATTCATATCGAGGTACGGGTAAAGGAAATACAGATCAAGATACGTAAGGTGTACAATTTTTCTAGTTATAGAGCGTTGTTTCGAAAAGTTAAACTGAGATTATTAAATTGGGTTTTATATAGCATTTAAACTTGGGAAAACTCAACTCCAGAAAATCGACACGCTAAAAACGAGGCACGAATTCATTGCGATAATATACTTTGTTAGACGCCCAAAACGCATGCTTATATATGAGACAAAAATATTAATTAAAGCTTCTACAAAAGCTCCTTTACCCTTAACTTCTGGTTACAGCCTTCACGTTTTTGTGTTTTTTATGGATTATTCAAAATTGGTTGCATTATCTTATTTTAAAATAAAATATTACAGTGGGACTAATAGGATTCTGTGTTTCTTAAAATTTTGCATGTTAAAAATGCAAATTTGTGACAGAGGTACGATGTATTCTCAAAACACCAATACCAAGATGGCCTTGATGACATTCCGGCTATAGTTCTAAAAAGTGCTCGTTTGAACGTGCCCTTACTAGGTTATTCCAAGTATCTTATGGCAAGGACATTTTTTCTAAAACCTCGAAGTCTGCTAGTATTCCTACTCTCAATTATGAATTAATATTTAATATATTAAAATATATTAGTACTGATCAAGCAATACGAGTTTCGCCACCAAAGTTTCACAGCAGCTCTTCTTATCTTCGTAATTGATAACTGGAACAAGTTATTCGAATCTCAGAAGAAATCGCAAATTGTTGCTCTAGACATATCCAACGATTAAGTCAAGTATGACGCATTTCTAAACAAAGTTCAAGCCTATGGTCTTCCCCAAAACTTTGTACTTGGATTACCGGTTTTCTTTCCAACAGACGTATTTCTGTAGTTATTGATGGTCATTCATCTGACTTTCATAAAATCAACGGAGGCGTTCCACAAAGGTCAGTGTTGGCACCTACCTTATCCTTTCTGCACATCAATGGTCTATTTTCTTATTCATAGCTGTGCTGATGACAGTACACTCCTCTCCGACGTACAGTTTCCCAAGCCTTCTTTTTAAGAGTGAAATTGATGATATGCGTAGAGTAATGACTATCTAAGCGAAGACCTCCATAAATTTTTTCAGTTTAGCGCTACTAAGACAGAATTGTGTTTACTATGTTACAATCTCTTAATGCCCATACTATTGAAATGAATGATTAAATGCTTGAATTCCTTTAGCATTGTTAGTAGCATTTTTCAACAGGATCTTCACTGGCATGATCGAATCACGACAATTGTCAGAGCAGCCGCGAAGAAATTCGGTTTACTTTTCCGAGACCAAAAATATTTTTAATCTGCCAAACTATATAATAAGCTAATATAATACTTATATTGATCCTTTTAGGCCCTGGTTTAAGTAATACAGTAATCTAATTAAGGCAAAAACAGTTTGTTTAATCTGCAACATAGATACTATGTTTATATGATACACTAACAATATATTAATTATTCTCAGCATTTGACCCGTAGTTTATTATACCTATGCAGGGCCCTAATTGGCTTAGTCGGTTATGCCATCAATAATAAGTATTTATTTAAAATGTCCCTTCTTCGTTTAAATTTAGGTAGGTAAATCGGTGCAGCTAGGTAACTCGTTAACAAGTTGGCATAAAGTTAGGCGCTGAAAGAAGAGTTAAATGGTATTTGTTCTTAAAATATTACAAAACAAACTAAGACAGTATTAAAATCTATCTTCACGTGCGAGGGTGTTTAAGCCGAAGAGTGCCTATAAAAGCAGAACTCTGTTACAAAAGGTCTCCGATTCAATATGGAAGTGTGTGTAAAGATGTACATGTATTCAGCAGTGTGGGCATTTTAGTTTGTCCACTATTTTTCAAGATATCAAAATAATCCAAAAACAAATTATATGGCTAGTGTCTTTTAACATAATTATAATATGAAGAAGGTGTCAATGTCAAGCTTATAATTATGCCTAGCATTTTTGAAACTGGGCAAATTTTGCCCTTAGTGAATAGTTATTTTTTCCTGATTCTAAATATATTAGAATTGGTACCCTCACCTTAGAAAAATATGCGAGTAGATGAAGAAAAGTTAGACCATAAGACCAACCTATGTGACTAAGATTCTCTTTCTCATTTCATCACATTTCCTATAAGGTATAGTATATTATATAACAAGTGCTGAAAGTGGTAGTTTTCAAACGAGGAGGTATCTAACACGAGGCGTTAACCCAGTGCGGAAATTCTTCGACTTTGAAAACTTAGACAGGAGTAATGTACAATACTTTTCGTACGACCATTTAAGATTTTCAGTGGAATTCTTATATTAGTTATTATATTTAAACACTAGCGTTGAAAAACTTATTTTAATACTAGTGTTGTCACCCGTTACATCAGCTGTGATAATGACACAAGATTGTCAAAAATCAACACACGTTGTTTTTTTTTTTAATACACGTGTGGTTATGGCACTTTCTAGATCAGTTAACAGTGTGCTTTTTGTCACTTTCGTAAGGGGTCGTACGAAAAAGTTATTTTCCATTTTCTTGTTTATTTTTAAAGATGCCAATATCGAACCCAGTATATTTATATTCAGATGAAAAGACCTATATATTAAAAGTAAAATTTAGGTTGAAGACCCTCCCATATTTTTCCAGGTCTTGATGTTTTCCCAATTTCGTCGGTCTGTCGATCTGTATGTTGGCGGCATAGCTAAAAAAACTACTTTCCCAACTGACATTAAATTTTACACAAAATACAAATTAAGTGTCATATGGGGATGACCTGGTAATATTTTAGTAAAAATTCAACGTGGCAAAACAAAATTGTAGTCTAGTGAAATGTTAAAAAATTATTACTAAAAAACTACCTATCCAATTCATCTTAAATTTATCACAAAAATCAAGTATTAGTATGTAGGAACCAAATGGTAAGATTTCGGTATAAATCCAAGATGACGGTACAAAATGACGGCGTAATAAAATATTTAATAATTCAGTCTGAAAAAAACTACTTAATGGACTTAATGGACTGATTTCAAATTGTGTGCTATAACTAATTATGGGATAGAGATGAACTAGTAAAATTGTGGTACTAATTCAAGATGGCGAAACAAAATGGCGGCGAAATAAAATGTTTGGAATGGTGAGAAAATCACACTCTCAGGTTTTACATACGTTTTAGTATGTTTTAAAAAATATGATTTAACAATTCCGTCGGTCCGTCTATCGGTTTGTTTGTCCGTCACTTCGCGGCATAGCTTAAAAACTACTTATCAGATTGACTTAAGATTTTAGTCAAAAATTAAAGTCATATAAGGATGATCTGATATTTTGGTAAAAAGCCAATAATCCGGAACAAAATGGCAGCCTAGTGAAACGTAAAAAGAATACAATTATCAAATTTATCTCAAATTTTGCACAAAAATCAAGTTTTACGTAGGAAGAGATGGATAACATTTTTGTATGAATAAAAGATAGGAAAACAAAAAGGCGCCCTAAAAAAATATTTAAAAAATGAGCCTGAAAAACCCACTTATTAGAATAATTTCAAATTTTGTGCAAGTATTAAGTGTAATACAGGGATAAATTCGTAAAAGTGTGGTACCAATTCAAGGTGGCGGAACAAAATGGCGGTCAAATTTTTTTTTTAATTCTTATTCAATTGACTTTTACAGAAAAATTAAATGTGATACAGGGATAAACTCATACGAATTAAAAATGACTTAAGAAAATGGCGGTGTGTGTCAATGTAAAAACTTTTAATGAATTTATTACTTCCTTCATAGGAACGAAGTATTATAATTGCGAAAAAATCACCCTCTGAGATCTTCACGTTTCAGGGTCCCTAGATGTCTGAAAACATGTTATTTTCAATTCCGTCGGTCTGTCTGTCTATCTGTTCGCGGCTTAGCTAACAAACTACGTACCCCATTGACTTCAAATTTTGATAAAAAATTAAAACTCATATTGGAATAACGTAGTAACATTTTGATAAAAAGCCAATATGGCGAAATATAATGGCGGCCTAGTCATATGTTAAAAAAGTATAACTAAAACTACTAATCTAATATGGCTCAAATTTTGCACAAAAATCAAGCATTAGATAGTAATTAGCTAGTACTATTTTTCTACGAATCTAAGAAGGCGAAACAAAATTGCGGCTTAATAAAATATTTCAAAAATAAACCTAAAAAACTAATTAATATACCGATTTCAAATTTTCTGCTAGAATTAATTGTAGGAATGGCCTGGTATTATTTTGGTAAAAATCCAATATGACTGAACAAAATGGCGGTCTAGTAAAATGTCAAAAAATATGCACAAAAGTCTAGGAACTAACCTGTAATATTTTGGTATGACGGCCTAATAAACTATTTAAATAAATCAGTTTAAAAAATTATATATTAGGTTAATTTTAAATTTTGGGCATCCATTAAGTGTGATATAGAGATAAACTGGTAAAATTTTGGTGGGATTTCATGACGGAGAAACAAAATGGCTGTTAAATAAAATGTCTAAAAAATCATTGAAAAAAAACTCTTTTTGCACAAAATACAAATTTGGAAATAGGTCACAATTGTTTTAGACAAAAACCTAGTTTGAAATATAAAATTAATAAATACCAACAAATTCAGTATAAATAATTATATCACATACCACTAATTGCTGTAATTAATTACATGGATATAATATGGCTGTATGTCACATAAGTCATTATGTAGTTGTTTTTTGAAAATATCAAACCTTTTAATAATTTTATATTTAATTTGCAATTTTGTTGTAAAATTGTTAGCAGAATAAAAATAATTTGTTTCACTTAGTGTTAAATTATATTTCGGATAATTATAGTCAATGTTTTATCCCTTGCAATAAAATAACAATAGTGCTATTTTGAAAACACGGCTCTCGGAAAAATCACATTTTCGGCTTCATTTATCTAAGAAAAGTATCTCTGCTGACCTACTTAGCCGAGAGCAAATCGCTCTTTGTGAGGTGGCGACCTCGCAGAGCAAACAGGGTCAACTACGTTTCTGAGTATTGACCGGTAACCCGAGGCATCCCCGTCGGATGGATGCGTCTTTCTAGCCTTTCTTGTTTGGGAAGCGTAAGCAATATTTTTGATCCTTAATTGCAATATGGGGAAAATAAAACTGTTGATATTTAATCAGTTATTTTGAATAAGCATTGAATTGTTTACAAATATCTTAATAGTTAACTACGAACTGTGTGTATTCATATATATATATATATATATATATATATATATATATATATATATATATATATGTATTTTTTTTTAATTTTAATTTTCTTGATTTAAGGTCAATGCAATAACTTGACAGATGCTTTAAATCGTATATTTGTCAAATTACATAGTGAAGTCCGATAACGTTTCGACCGCACTTCGGTCTTTTTCAAATTTAAAATGAAGCAAGGCGTAGAATTTTTGTTTGATATTTATACATTTAATTGTTTTTATTTTATTTTTTTATTATTATTACCTTAAAACGTAAATTATTAAAACATGTATTATTTTTTTGGTGGTATTCTTATGTGTACTTTGGTCTTTTTCTTAATTTTTTAAACTGGAAAGAGAATAATTATAAATTATTCTTTTATGAAATTATTATTTCTATCTTACCTCAAAAAGTACAAATTGCCACATTTCCACTAACATACATATACTTAAAACCATTATATATATATATATATATATATATATATATATATATATATATATATATATATATATATATATATATATATATATATATATATATATATATATATATATATATATATATATATATATATATATATATATATATATATATATATATATATTATGTTAAACATTATCACAGCCTGTTATTCTAGTATTCTAGTACTAAAATATATAATTTACTACGGTTGTTGACGTCCTTCGTATCCTTGATGGCATTTTTGCTTTTTTGAATCTCGACCATTTCAAGAAATTCTCTATTTTTAGTATGCGGTTCCGATTTTAATATTTTGCTTTTATTATAATCAAAAGTATGTCTTCTTGAAATTTCGTGATTCGTTAGAGCCATCGCGTTTTTTTTATTATACTTCAGTCGGTTTTCCAAGTATTGGCTGGTTTCACCTATATACACACTGATGCAATCTTTACAGGGTATTTCATAAATAACATTGGTTTTTTTGTTTTTTGGAGTTCTAGATTTTAATCTGGAAAAATTTTTTTGAGAGCAGATTGGAAGCCTTGTGACAAGTTTGAATATTATATTTTTTAAGTAATTTTTGAAGTGGTTGGAATAAACCGTTTATAAAAGGTAAAGATATAAATTTTGTTGTGTTTGATGTCTGATTAATTTTTCTATTGTTCGAATTATAAAATTTGTGAATTCTATTTCAAGGCTTCTTTCCGGTATTCGAGAGCATGATGGTACGATCTGCTAAACATACATTTACGAATTTTTTTTGGGAATTTGGGTGGTTTGATTTGTAGTTTAAATATCTAGAAGACCAAGTTGATTTTGTGTACCATTCAGTTTTAATATTTTCGCCTATATGATGTATTCTTAAGTCTAAAAAGTTAATTCTGTTATTTTCTTCGATTTCAATTGTAAAATGTATTGGACTTCAGATCTTTCGGTAATATCTATTTAAATTGGTAGTGTTTAATATATATTAAACAAATTAATATACTCAACTGACCGTATAGTACCAAACAATTCATCAACTCTTTCCACTACCCCTCAAATAATCAAAAAGTATGTTTCTTTTCCATAGATACAAGAATTAACCTGTAAATTTGCTAATATATTCAAAAATGAAAATATTGTAATAGCCAACAAAACCCATGAGTACACTTTTTACTTCTCTTAAAGACAAAATAAAAGGCATGCCAAATCAAATGTGGTTTACAAAATCGGTTGTTTACGCTGTAATCAAACATACATAGGGCAAACTTCAAGGTCTCTAAAGGATAGAACAGTGTCCCACAAAAGTGATATAAGATTAAAACCCGAAGCATGTTCCCTTTCTCAACACGTCAGAGGCACAGGACATTCAGCAGACTTCGGGATGGCGGAGGTTCTCGATTGTGAAAATAATTATTTTAAGAGAAATTTTCTCGAAATGGTGCATATAACAATCAAGTAAACCCGATGAATAAAAAATCTGATTAAGCCAGTAATTCATTAAATTATTAAAACTAAATAATAATCGTCTCTGTATTGTTGATGAACGACAAAAAAGAGTAACATATAAGTACCAGTATATGCGACACTTTACCTTTCAAACACAAAAGAAGATTTTTTTGCCACTTTTAAAAAAACCAATTAGATATATTTTGTTTTCGACATATTTTAGTTAAACATCTGCAGTTTCGTGTGTGGATAAGTGATGTTTTTTTTATTATTCTTTTGTTTTTTTGGAATTTTAAATTGCTAGTTAAGTGTTTTGTAAATAGTGAAGACAATTTTTTGAAATTGTACATGGAGATGTTATTATGGGAACCTCTGTTTCTATTTGTAATCTCGCCTACAGTAAGTCAAAAAAATATTTCAATAGCTTACTTTATATTAACAAACCGTTTTGTAGTGTGACTGAGGAAGGGTTAAAATAAACTCCAAAGCTTTCACAAAGTAAAAAGAGTCATGAATTAAATGCCCCAGTCACACCAAAGAAGATTATATATATATATATTTGGTTGAAAAGTCCTGCTTTATATAACATATATATATATATATATATATATATATATATATATATATATATATATATATATATATATATATAAATATTAAACAGAATTATCTTTAACCATATATTTATACGTGGGTACTTTATATTCTTGGGTAAAGGTTATTTATACAAATACAAATTTTTCATATCAATTCAACGTTTCACTCATTGTGTTGAGCTTTTTCAAGATTTATTGTTGTTGTTGCGTTTCCTTTTTATCTTATAGAAACGATCTTTATTGTGGATAGTTTATGTAGTGAATTTATTCACTCATAAACTAAATCCATTTACCCAAGAATTAAAAAAAATATCAGACACGGTTTAAGAAAACGCAAAAAAAAATTTTATATATATATATATATATATATATATATATATATATATATATATATATATATATATATATATATATATATATATATATATATATATATATATATATATATATATATATATATATATATATATATATATAAAAATCTCAAATCAAAATAAAATCAATCTACAGAAACCTTTGTAAGCCTAAAGCAGTATGCACTCTTCAATGGGTAGGCGTGAATATGTTTGGCAAAATGTCACTAGGTCTTTCAAATCGAGAATTATATACCAGGCATCTCTTTCACCGATTTTTGATAACCATGTTAGTAGATTCTGATTCAAGAGACTGGGAGACCGGAAATCTGGCTTGTTTTCGAAAGGCTGCTTGGAAGAATCTACAAAACTGAAAAGGGATGTCAAATAAAATCTTATGTCAACAATGTTTCCCAAATGGAGCATCAACATCAGCGGCCAGCATCTTCCAAACTGACCTTTTCGCCTTCCTGTAAAATCCTCGAAAATGATGAAGTGGAATCTAGTTTGGCTGTACCCACATTGGGGCCTTACAGAACTGAAAATCTATTGGCATCAGCATAACATTGTAGATAATAGATAGAATTTATATTCTGTTATTTCTGCACTTTCCGCACTTGTTAAGAAATTATATATATAAAATGGATTAAATTTAACACATTATAGGATTTGTCTAAAGTTATTACCAAATAATTATCATATATAAATATGTGAATATTTTAACTGCTTTAGTTTGCTATCTATACTTAGAGGAATCCTGCAGGAGGGTTGTTCTTGGTAGGGGTTCGCAAGACCCAGACCGAGATCCAAACTAGCTTAGTCTAGGACTCGAGATTCTAAATTGCTTTTTTTGGCAAGTCAGTTTCACTCAATAACAGAATTACGCATGATGTCTTTTAATAAGTCAGTAGATATCTACTTATTACACTTAGCTACAATCGGAAATTTATATAACTATTATCAAATTACAGAAATCAGTCGACTCCGTTCAGAGATACTATTGTCGAAGGTGGCCAATCTAAAATATTCTAAAGAATCTGGCACTTCCGGTTGTACGGGAAGTAGATGTAGACTTGCGTTATTGATACGCTATGTTTTATCTGCTTTTAGATTTTATGAAAGTGTCATACCTTTTTTTATATAGCATGCCTTATACTTATCATGAGTATTCTTGAGTGATTTTCAACAGTTTAAATTCCGTGAAACCGTTTGCACTTTTTACCTTTTTCTTTTCGTTCCTATTTTTATCGTTTGATATCAACTCCCGGTTTGACCAGAAATATATAGTAATTGGAAACTGATGTCAAATGATACGATTAAGAGGAGTTAAAACATGTAGGACAGTAAAAACGGTTAACGCTAAGTTAAACTACACAAAACTTGCAAAACTAAAAAATGCCGATCTGCTGTTTATTATTTGGTAGCCTCTCAAAATAAGTCAATTCAGGTAGGTACCTACATAAGAGAATAAAATTTCTCATAGAATCTAAAAATGTAATATTTTCCATTTTTTTGCTGATTGACCCCCATTGACATAAATTGCAAATAAAATAAAAATTAGATTTTTCCAGAAAAATTAGTTTTGCAGGTTCTCGGTCTCTGTCTCGGTTTAGATGCCGAGACCGAGATCATGGTCTCGCGAACCCCTAGTTCTGGGTTAAGATGAATTTTTAAATCACTGGAATATTCCAAACACTCACATAACGTGTACCATACCTAAATTGAACTGTTTTTGAGAAACTGGCTTAAAATTGTCGTATATATATATATATATATATATATATATATATATATATATATATATATATATATATATATATATATATATATATATATATATATATATATACTCAGATCAAAATAAAATCAATCTACAGAAACCTTTGTAAACCTAAAGCAGTATACACTCTTCGATGGGTAAGCGTTTGGCAAAATGCCACTATGTTTTCAAATCGAGAATTATATACCAGCCATCTCTTTCACCGATTTTTGATAACCATGTTAGTAGATTCTGATGAAAGAATAACCATTTTCAAGAGACTGGGAGGCCGGAAATCTGGCTTGGTTTCGGAAGGTTGCTTGGAAGAATCTACAAAACTGAAAAGGGATACCAAATTAGATCTTATGTCAACAATGTTTCTCAAATGGAGCATCAACATCAGCAGCCAGCATCTTCCAAACTGACATGAGCTTTTCGCCTGCTACCAATGCTAAAATGGTCTTTTTTTACTCAGGCTCGTAGGAAAATTCCCTTCCTAACTAAGTGTCTTTTCTGAACTTGTTAGGAAATTGTATATATAAAATGGATTAAATTTAACACATTATAGGATTTGTTTAAGGTTATTACAATATAATTATTATATATAAATATGTGTTTATTTTAACTGCTTTATTTTGCTATCTATACTTAGAGGAATCATGTAGGAGGGTTGTTCTGGGTAGGGGTTCGCAAGACCCAGACCGAGAACCAAACTAGCTTAGTCTAGGTCTCGAGATTCCGAATTGCTTTTTTTTGCAAGTCAGTTTCACTTAATAACAGAATTACGCATGATGTCTTTTTAATAAGTCAGTAGATACCTACTTATTACACTTAGCTACAATCGAAAATTCATATAACTATTATCAATTGCCAATATTGGGTAATACTATTATTATTCGTGAACTATTCAAGAAATCAAACACAAGATGCTAATTTAATAAAAGGATATTTTTGACAAAATTACAGAAATCAGTCGACCCCGTTCAGAGATACTATTGTCGAAAGTGGCCAATCATCTAAAATATTTTAAAGAATCTGGCACTTCCGGTTGCACCGGAAGTAGATGTAGACTTGTGTTAATGATACGCGATGTTTTATCTCCTTTTAGATTTTATGAAAAATGTCATACTTTTTTTTATGTAGCATGCATTATACTTATCATGAGTATTCTGTGTATTCTGTAGTGATTTTCAAGAAATACGCAAATAACTTAAAATCGGCATTTTCATTTTTAAAAGGACGTAGCTTTCAAACAGTTTAAATTAAGTTAAACCGTTTGCACTTTTTACCTTTTTCTTTTCGTTCCTATTGTTATCGTTTGATATCAACGTCCGGTTTGACCAGAAATATATAGTAATTGGAAACTGATGTCAAATGATACGATTATGAGGAGTTAAAACATGTAGGACAGTAAAAACGGTTAACGCTCAGTTAAACTACACAAAACTTGCAAAATAGTCGCTTAAAATAAGTCAATTATATGTATAGAATCTAAAAATGTAATATTTTCCAATTTTTTTTTGCTGATTGGCCCCCATTGATATAAATTGCAAATAAAATAAAAATTACATTTTTCCAGAAAAATTAGTTTTGAAAATTCAACAAATAGATATTTTTCAAAACCAAGAGTCTAGTTACCTTGGTCTCGGTCTTGGTCTCGATCGTTCAGTCTCGGTTTCCATTCCAGTTTGCAGGTTCTCGGTCTCTGTCTCTGTTTAGATGCCGAGACCGAGACCTTAAATCACTGGAATATTCCAAACACTCACATAACATGTGCCATACCTAAATGGAACTTTTTTTTAGAAACTGGCGTCTTAAAATTGTGATTTTGAGCAATTTGGGGCCCTCTCTCGGCCAAACTGCAAACATCGAACAAAATAACTTGCACTTTCGTATCTGGACTTAATGAAATTAACTGAAAATAATTCCTAAATTCACAGATCTAGATCTCAGAAATCCAAAACAAAAAAGTGAATTGACGGGTGCCAAACATTCAGTGCATTTTCCAGTTTTGCGTGGAAAATGTCACATGAAATAATATTAATCATCATCAAGAGCATACTCAACAAGTGGTAAATTTCATGCGAATAAGAGAGAGACCAACCCGTAGTAACAAGGGTGGTGCGGGCCGCATATTCGTATCGGACGTACGTTATTGCACAACCGGAAATAAACGAACTTATGCGACCCAGGTTACTTAACGGACATACGTGATTGCACATTGTGTGCAAAATCAGTCGTCCGATAAGGATACTTCGTGTTCTTTCTGTCTTGAAATAAGGTAGAAGTAGATGTCAGCGTGTTATTGATTTGTATTAATTTGTATGTAATTTGTATTATAAAAGTATAAAATGTGTAGTATGCTTCCAGAAAATTATGATTACCACCATGTTAGCAGCGACACAATAAGAACTAAATTTAATGCTGAAAAAGAAACCGATGTAAGTATTCAAGTATTATATCATGCCGTCAAGTGTAAAATTTTTGAGGTTAGTTATCGTGTTGTATTTTCGAAACGGATTCGATTCAGATAGTTTCTCGATATTTATTCCCGACTTGTATTAAAAAACAAAAAAGCTGCCTGCATAGAAATCAATAGTAAGATGTTTAAGATTAATAAGCCCTGTATTAAAGTGGCAGTGTGTTAGGTATCCAAAGCCACGATAGAATAAATCAAAACAAATTACGGCGCGTGTGCACCGTGCAGCAGGCGCATAAATCGATTCCTATTGGCGTCAGTCGCGTCACCGTCGAATTAACCAGTACCCAAAGCAGTACCTCATTCAGTCGCTCTCGGTGCATCGCCGCATTTTCTGATTTACCTAATATCTTCAATTTGCCGTATTTTGTAATCATCCAATTTATCATTTATTTTTATTTTTTACTGTCGAATGTATTTTTAAATGAATTATAATATTCATACTTAATTACAATGTATAGGGTCATTTAATGGTTGTGGCTACACTTTAGGTCCATCCATACCCTACAACAGATTACAATCAATCAATGCAGGTTGTTTTTCTTTTAGATGACTCAAGTAGAGATGGCATATTGGCTCAGTGGTCAAGTAGGTATTCGACTTTTGTACGGACGGTTCTAGGTTCAGTCCTTCCTATCGATAATAGTTATTTATGCAACAAGTGTGTAAAGTGATTCTTTTTGACGAATGTGAATATTTACGCACGAGCCGTAGGCGAAAATCACATGAGTCAAAAAAGGTACTTTACACACTATTGGCATACAATTTTTTTTCTAAAACCAAAAAAATTTACCAATTATTTTACGCCCTAGTGTGTAAAGAAAAATTACTTTACGCACTAGTTCGTAAAGTAATTTGAAAATTTTGATATTTTGACAAGTGTCAGTTCAGGATAAAAATAAATGACAAAGTTAATTTACGCACTCTTTTAAAATGGCAAATTTTACGCGTCTTAAGCAGTGCGTAAAGTGAGTACTTTACGCACGGTTGTAGAAAAAGTTTTTTTTTATTTATTTTTTTTTGAGAAATTACTCAAATAAAATAAATTGGGGGTATTGTTCAAGTTAAGTTATTATTTAGGTCTGATTTTAATTTTAAATTAGTAGGTAATAAACTTCCGATAAATCAGGAATAAATATTGCGAACTGTCTACTGTCTGCATCTGCTTGTGTTAAGCGTAGGGACGTTTCTACTCTTTCTGATTACTAAGTAAAATCAGTTTTAATTTATTTCGTACATCATAATATGAATATACTCGACGCTGAAAATTATGAAGTACATTGTTGAATGGAAAATTTAAAGTTTTCAAAACGTAAAATTTATTTCATTAAGTACTTATTCTTTCAATTATTAATGAGTCCACTTATTAACATTTCCTAATTTTAAAAGTATGAAAATTTATAGTCAGCATAAAACAATATTTTAAAACTAATTTTAATTTGAAATCGGTTCCTAATCTGTGTAAGTTACAAGGATAGCTACCGTTTTTGTAAAATATGAAATAATAATAAAATTTGGTGATAAAATAGGGTTAAATGGAACAATATTTTACAGAAATGGGTCTCCTCTCTCCTCTACTCACTGAAAAAAAAAATCATTAACGCTGTAAAATGGTCTCTCAATGAGGTATGCTTTGGTGTTTTTTCGAAATTGTGCAAGCATAGGGATAAATTTTAAATGTACTGGCAGATTGTTGTAAAGTTTTATGGCGTTGTAAATAATTGATTTTTTTATTAATTCTGTGGAAGGAATGGGAAGATAAATATCATGCCTAGAGTTTCTGGTAGGGTATACATGTTGTGGCCTTTCTGGGAGGGTGTTTATATGTTTTCTCAGCAAACATACCGTTTCCAAAATAAATAATGCAGGAAGTGATAATATTTCATGTTTTTTGAAATAGTATTGGCAGTGAGCTCTATTATTTAGACCAAACAAATAACGAATGGCTCTCTTTTGAAGCATAAAAATACTACGAAATTGCTCGGTGGTACAGCAGCCCCAAAAGGGAAGGCCATAGCGGAGGTGGGATTCAAATAAAGAGAAATAAGTAAGTCTGGCAGAAGGAACGTCTAGTTCTTTTGAAACTGATCGAATGGCGAAGCAGGCGGTAGAAAGTTTTTTAGTTAAGGTGTCAGTATGATTAGACCATTTTAGGTTGCTATTTATATTTAAGCCCAGGAATTTAACCGACTCTACGTATTCAATATTGCTGTTATGTACCTGAAGTGGTTGTAAAGTTCCCTTACAAGATAACGCCACCGTTTTATCGACGTTAAAACAAAGCATATTGGAATCGGACCAAGCCTTAATTATAACCAAGTCTTTGGAGATACTAGAGTGTAAAGACGTTGTATCAAAATCACTCCATGATATGCTTGTGTCATCAGCAAAAAGGGAGATTCTTCCATTAATTTTAAGGTTCGTGATATCATTAATGTATAACAAAAAATGAATAGGTCCCAAGACTGAACCTTGAGGGACTCCACTTGTAATCAACTTACAATCAGAATCGGAACCATTAGCCCTTACAAGTTGTTGCCTTTTTCCAAGATAAGATTTGAACCAATTTAAAGAAGTACCACGAATTCCATAAAAATTTAGTTTGTTTATCAGAATTTCATGACTAACACAATCAAAGGCTTTCGCATAGTCACAATAAACTGAGGCAGTTGGGTGGTTGTTATTGAGAGATAAGTAGACGCCTCTAAGCAACGTGAACATGGCGTCACTGGTGCACTTGTTGGGTAGAAATCCGAACAGCTCCGGGGATATTATCTGATGTTTCAGGAGAAATGGCATAAGACGGTTCTTCAGTAGCCTTTCGATGATTTTTGATAGCACTGGTAGTAGTGCAATTGGGCGATAATTGCAAGAGTTAGTTTTTTCGCCGCCTTTATGAAGTGGAATAATTATAGCTGTTTTAAGGCAATCAGGGAACACACCTTTTATAAAGGACTCATTTATTAATGTTGTAAGGGCCTCTATGACTGGGAGTGGCAAGTTCAGGAATATTCTAATTGATAGGCCATCAGTGCTACACGAAGATTTACTTTTGATATTATGTATTACCTTCAATAGTTCAGTGTTGCTAACGGGACTTAAGAAAAAGCTATCAGCTAAATTTTTTGAAGGAGGGAGAAACGAAAGAGGGTCCAAACTTGGCGAGATACTAGAGGTAACATTTTTGCTTACATTAATAAAATAATCATTTAGATCATTAGCCCCTGGCAAGATCTGAGTCACAGGGTTTGATTTGTTTCTGAGGTTATTGATGATGGACCAGGTTTCTTTTGAAACGTTATTAGAGTTTGTTAGACGTTTTCGGTAGTGTAATTTTTTTGCTGACTTAATAAGAGTAGTGTAGATCCTCCTATAATTAGAGATATAGTCGAGAATAAGAAAGGAGTCGGTGAATTTTTTTATATATGAGAGCGAGCGCATATTTTTAGCAGAAATTCGTATTCCTTTCGTGGTCCACGGTTTATGCCGCTTAGGTTTGATATTCTTAAGCGGGAAGGCCTTGTTAAAAGCACTTAAAGTTTTATTTAAAAAAGTTCTGAAGTTTGTGTTGACATTATCAGATTCAAAATTCCAATTGGTGTTAAAGTAAATATTATGAAATACTGAGAAATTTGCGGCCGAGAAAATTCTGCTCCGATGGCGAGATCTTAGTAAGGGCCTAATAGGTAAACTAAACCTGGAAATTACCGCCTCGTGATCGGAAAGACCTGAGTTATAGACCTGTGATTGCACCTCTGATGGAGAAAAATCAGACGCCATGTAATCGATGATAGAAGAAGAGTTTTTTGAAATTCTAGTTGGCGAGGATACATGCATTGAAAGACCGAAAGAGTCGAATATAGAAATTAGATATTTCTGGATGGCACAAACAGTAGCATAGTCAATATTAAAGTCCCCGCATAGAATTTTCTTACCTTTAATCGGTAGGCTGTCTAGCAAACTTACCAGGCTATTTAAAAATGATTGTACATCAGAGTTTGGTGATCTATTACAAATTACATAAAGATCAAGATTTTGATTATATACTATAGAGAATTCAAAAGAGCTATCCGCTAACAAATGATCATATTTAGATACCGACATGAAATCTCCATTTAGGGATAGAATCAGTGTTCCCCCATGAGCTGAGTTTTTTCTGTCATATCTAGCTACTGTGGTATACCTCTCAATATAAAAGGGTTCGTTTAGATTCAGCCAGTGCTCAGTAATTGCAACAAGTTGGGGGAACTCCAATTCTTCCAGAAATAGGTACAACTCGTCAGTTTTATTTCTTAGAGAAGCAATATTAATTAGAACCATATTAAGACTAGTAACAACAGGAAGTTTTGAGGAATCTAGTTCCTCAGGACACGTCGTGTTTTCTAAAAATTTTTTTTGGGAGAATTGCTGGTAAAATAGTTTTTATGGCATTCTCTGATCCTCTGAAGATGAATCGATCTCTCCGAAGATATGTAGAATCCATAGGCTGCAAGATCCGCTTCCACTTCTGCTGCGCTAAATCCGTAAGCAGCATGAAAATCGAAATATATCTTATGTAGGGTTCTATAATCTATAGGAATGCCTTCAGAAGCCAAAAACAGCCTGGTTCTTGTATTGGTAAACCCTTCAAAGTGAATTGGCGCAGGTTGGTCGTGCAGGAAGGCGAGATATAACTTGAAGGCCTTTAAAATGGCTGGTTCTCTTAGTCTAGACATGAGGAAACGGTTATCAGAACTTTTTTCGGTTCGCGTAAGCTTCACTGTTGGGGGAGACATTGGATCAAAAATAGGTTCTTGATCAGTAGGAGCTTTCTTGGAAAGACTGTAGCAGTTGTCGCTCAACAAGACATTTGCTTTGCAGGCAGCAATGGCCTCTTTGTCAGAAGATATTATAGTGCCTTTTTGAGAAATTGGAGAGGAGACAACCAGTGAACTGACGGAGCTCGAGTTGGTGGGCAGTTTTTTCGGTGTGGAGGAATACGATAGTTCATAAATTAAGTGGGCCATGAAAAAGACCACATCTTTCTAGAAATATAGAATGTCCGGCGAAATTAACGGTTTCAGTTATTCACATTCCCAAAAGAAAATCTCGACAAAAATTCCCGATGAGCTAGGTAGCGAGTGGCCTTGCATCAGTCAATTTAAATTGACACACAATCACACTGTTGAAAGCGCAGCAGCTCTTATAAAAGGACCCATTAGCGAGAAAACAAAAACAGAAGTAATCGAGTACTTTGAAAGGGGTCATTCAGTAGCTTCTGCATATCACAGCTTTTGTTTTAAGAAGATGGAAGAATTTGGTGATAAATATGATGTCTTATCTTCAGATCGTCATTTCTGCCCCAAAAAATCAGATTTTGAAAATATATGGAGACATAATTTTAAATCAAATTATGGGGAAAAAGTAGGAATAAACATGTTATCAAAACTGCAACAAACCCTAATGAAGAACACTGATGTTTCCTTCAAGATTTGTGAAATTGGTGAGCACTATGCTATGTCATTTTGTACCGGAATCATGAAAAGGACTTCAGAGAAACTCCGCCAATCATCCGAAGTGTTATTTGTAGATGCTACTAGCAACTGTGATGTCCAAAACCACAAACTATATTTCTTCGCCACCCATTCAGTAGCAGGCGGTATACCTTTAGCTTATATTATTTCAACTAGTCAAAAAGAAGAGGTTTTTGACCGAGCCGTTGATTGTTTAATCAGTATCATTCATTTTAAATTAAACCCTACGGTTATTATCACTGACGATGATATGATCGAAAGAAGAGTCCTTCAGAAGTACTGGCCCTCTTCTAAAATGCTCCTATGCATATTCCATGTTTTAAAAGCTGTATGGAAGTGGCTTAATATGTCGAAAAATAATATTCCTAAGGAGCATAGACAGAGTCATTATCGTATATTTAGTAATATTTTGTACGCAAAAAGTCAACAAGAACTTGATTTAAGTTTAGATGCTTTCAAGGAGAAATGTCAATTTTCAAATTTTCATAAGTATATTCATAACAAAATTGACTACGATTTGCAGTCTTGGTGCCTTTTTTTCAGAAAAAAAACTAATTGCCAATCGTATCGGACGAACGATATCGCACAGCTCTGTGCAATCACTCTCGTCCTTTATGAACCGTAGTTCGGCATCTTCAAATGTGCAATTACTTACGTCCGATACGAATATGCGTGCGGGCCGAATTGCAGCGAATAGTCCTAAAAGGTCCTTGTCGGCAATCCCTGTCCTCCCTCTCTCACCCTGGATAATCCTTATGCCCTAAACTTATTTCAATCAAGGGTCTTACCTCAATCTTATACTTACCAATAAATTCAACACAAATGTGTATCAACAATCTTAGTTTTTCGCCATTCATAATATTTATTTAATTTAATTCAGTACTTGACTGATAAAAAAATTTAGTTTGTGTCTGGTAATATTCCGAAAAATACTTACTATATGTCCTGTTACAAGTCTATGTTATTTAGAAAGAAAAGGATTCTTATTGTAAAGCCTTAATATCTATGTGATGGTTTTTTTGAAGGCTTAATGTTTACTTTTCTTATTATGTGTTAATTAATGTTTTCACTTTTATTACTTTTGTTGCTAATGCTTAAAAAAAGATCCTACAAATTTGGCATGTATTTCTGACTTTATTTTATTTCGTCTTTAATTTGATTTGTCTATTTACAAGTTTGAGAAAACAAAAACTTAAAAACAATCTCTATTACCCTTTACTTTCTGTAGCTCCGTTATTTTTATAATAGGGTTAGAAAAAAAAGATACCTAAACCCTGTTGAAGTTTAACTAAAAATACATTAAAAAGCTACAACCTATTCGAAAAATGCTGAAAATAAAAACTAGATCTAGTTGTTTAACTTTTATGCAAAATGTGTATACACTTCAATTAAGTATAACATTTTTAATTAGCAACGAACACGTTATCACACATAACCTACATTTTGATGACAGTTTGATAATTAACTTCTCTCTCTAAAATCAAAGTTAGAAAAGAACAATCAAAATCCATTTCGAAAGTTGAGCGGTATAGTTTGAAGTTTAGAAACGTAGAAGTAATTACATACAAGACACAATAGCACTTATTTAAATTTGTTTTGGAATGTAGTAGGTGAAAATTAATTATCACATGTTGTAGCCAAGGATTTCCTCTTTTACTTAATTTTTAAACCTAAAAAAAATTATATTTCGTTGTAATTTTTAAATTCCCCCGGATGTGTTCATAATTGCAGATTTTTCCCTTGACACGGATGTCAGTTGGTAAAAATAAACTATCGTATTTAGGAAAATAATCATTAGGGTTATTTTTGTCAGCACCTTAAATTTTTACATTTTTATAATTGCTACCAATATTTTAGAAGATATTATACTCTCAGAGGGTCTAACAACAATAAAAAATGCCAGTGAACATTGACTTTAACCAGGAACCGTCTTCCTAATGGATTCTACTACACACATATAGAACAGTTTCTACGTACATATAGTTACTTGGTAATAATAACTTTATACACATTACATATATATTGATAATTATCTTGATAAAATTTCATTACGAAGAAAGTTCTGTTAAAAGGGCTTTTTTGCACCAAAATACCCAGAATATAATTACAGTTAAACTCTGGTATTTATAATTACACTTTATACAATATATATAGAGTTAGTGCCAAATAAATATATGTATACAGTGAAGACATAAAGTCTGTTGCCACCTCTCTACTTTTTGAACCGATAATATATGAGCAAATTTTCCATTTAAAAAATACAGCCTTAAATGTCAAGAAGAGAGCTGGGCGCAGTTTCGAATTTTTTTTATGTAAGGGGAGTCGAGTGAAATATCGTTGTAAGGTGTTTTTATTCTAAATTCAACCCACGATTTTGAAAGCTTTTGATGCAGCAGTTTTCAAATGATGACCAATAACAATGGAATTGGTATTGGAATCATTATAATACTTTTCCGATATTTTTTTGAGGTTAACAATGTCAATATTCCATACTAAGTGAAGCAGGAAAATGAAACGGTAAATATTTTATTAAAACAGTATAACAATTAGTGAAAAACTGATAAAACGAATATTAAAAAACTGAAACAAGCATGAAAAGAAAAATGTCATATTTTCATTTTAAAAGATTGCAGAAAAGAAAAACAATGTCCTGAGAACGAGATAATGTTTCTCTTTTCCGCAGTTATTAAGCTAGGTCTCTTAGAGATACCATGGACATGAATTACTTATTTTAAAAGATGTTGGAAATGTTCGCCTTACACCTCTTGTTAAATGAACATCCTGTTAGTGAATTCTTCCCTCACACTCTGGAGGGTTTTAAGGTGTAATTGCTGCACACAGGTCGATGATATGTTCAAGTAGTTCGGCCAGAGAATCCGGTGTCATTTTGAAAACTTGTTTTCACATAGCCGCATAGAAAATAATCAACATCTGGCGATCGAGCTGGCCACTCTGATGGACCTCGGCGATCAATCCATCTATCCGGATAGGTTGCATCCAAGTCGTTTCTGGTGTCTCTAAAACAGTGTTTCTCAATCTGTGTTCCGCGGAACCCTAGGGTTCCGCCAAGGTGTGTTAGGGGTTCCGCCACTTAATAAACTTTTTGTAAACAAAAATGTTTTTCGTAGTGTCGTTCAGCAAATTATGTTGTAAACATAAATATTTTTCGTAGTACTGCCCCCAGTACTTCCCGCGCTCGCGAAAAGTCGAAGAGCGCTTCTTGCATATTTCTGTAATTGTCGAGAATACCGCGTAATACACGCATATTAGTGCTTTGAGTATTATTTTCTTAACTTTGAGTCCAGTTACAAACAAGAAAAAGTAGGTAATAAAGTTGAGTTATACAATTTTATCGTTTATTTATTGTGTCTATTTTCCAATTCAATACATTATCATGGATAAATGGCTAAAAACCGGTAGTCTGAAAGAGAAAACAAGACGATAATTCAAGTCTTCAACTCGACAATGAAGACAGTATGCATAGTACGAGCCCTTCTGCTAGTAGCGAACCTTCGACGTCAAGTTCTGCTGAGAATGCCAATAAAAAAAATAAAAATTAGAAAATTCAGTCCGGAATATTTTTTCAACGTAGGTTAGCAGAAATTAATAAAAGTAAAAAAAATCTATCGTCTTTAGTGGGAAGTAGCATTAATGAAACAGCTTGTAAAGCATCATTTCAAGTGAGTTATCGAATAGTTAAGGCCGGAAAAGCGTATATTGCTGCCGAAAATCTAATAAAACCGTGCATAATGGACGTCGTTGCAACTATGCTTGGTGATAAGTTTAGTGATTCTATAAACATGGTGTCACTGTCAAATAATACTGTTTGCAGAAGAATCCATGATATAAGTACTGAAATAGAAAATGAAGTTATTCGACGAATTAAAGCTAGTGGTTACTATGCCTTACAACTAGACGAGACAACAGATGTTGCCGGAAGAAGACATGTTGTTGTGCAAATCTTTAAAGGCTCGTACAACTGGTGAGGATATTTTCAACTTGTCAACTCACACATCAACGAGAAGGAATTGAACTGGCAAGAGTGTATTAATATCTGTACGGACGGTGCAAAGTCAATGACTGGTAAGTATAGTGGACTTATTGCACGTGTTAAGCAAATCGTACCGGAACTCGAGAGTAGTCATTGCGTCATACATAGACATGCGTCGGCAGTGAAACGAATGCCTTCAAATCTTAAAAACACATTGGACGAATCAGTAAAAATAGTGAACTTTATCAAGTCTAGGCCTACAAAGTCACGACTTTTTGCGGTCTTCTGTGAAGAACTGGGAAGCCAATTCACTACACTTTTGCTCCACACCGAGGTACGCTGTACGATATGTTTTAATGACAGTATTATATACTATATATTTATATATATATATATATATATATATATATATATATATATATATATATATATATATATATATATATATATATATATATATATATATATATATATATATATATATATATATATATATAAATATATATATATATAAATCTATATATATATATAGTGTATCACTTACCTCCGCACTCATTGTTTTTAATAATTTTAATGCATGCCGTTATACCTAATTGTTTTTATTTTTTAATTTGCGTACATAGACTTTCTGTATTTTTAGATGTACAGAAATTAATATTTTGAAAAAACCTGAAATGGACAGGTGAAACGTCAATTAAAGTTTTTCTAGTTCAATCCACGAACCTAATCCCAAGAAAGTACTTGATATTTATAAAGTGTAAGGTTCAAGAAGAGAAAATAAATATATGTATATATATATATATATATATATAAATATATGTATATATATATATATATATATATATATATATATATATATATTATATCATCAATTTCTGTTTCGATTTTCATTTGGAGGGAATTAGAAATGTTCTTGTTCTTTGCTCAACCTAAAATGAACTTTTTCTTTATTATATATTTTTTAGTCAACCGTAAACTAAGGAACTTAATTTAAATTATAAACTCAAAAATCCTCCCGCGAACTTTCGATCCATTAAATATAACGATGAGATCCTCTCCTTAATTCCTCTGTAGATCGTTCGGCCAGATAAGTAATAAAACCCAATTAACTTATAATTCCTTTATCAGACTTTCCTTTCTCCTTTATTGAGAAACAAAAATAATAAACTCTAATTTTCCAGTAATTATCGCCGGACTGTTTAAAGAGAATTGACGTGGAACAAACGGATTCTATCAAGTAAGTTTCTAATTAAAGTTTTTTATATACCAGTGTTGCAAAAATTTTTCATTATTTAAGTTTCTTATTTTACGACATGTTAAGTTATAGATAAAATATGTATCTTTAACATAATATCTATCCTGAAACAGCCATAGAAATTAGTTGGACATAATATGTGCAAAATTGAAAATAAAATATTTTCCTAAAGAGAAAATATATTTAGTTGCAGTTTTAAGATATTTCTTGCAAATATTATTTGCGATTAACCAGTTTAAATGTAAGCTTACTTGAAATAACAAATCTTTTATACTGGGTGTACAATTAGTCGATTATACTAAAAATTAGGGTAAATTAAATTTATTGGAATACATTTCAACGCCCTCTAGAATAGGCACAAAATTAAATTTACCTAAATGTGTTTTGAGATTTTGATAATATGAAATACATCGTTTAAAAAGGTTGTTTTCTCTAGCATTATAAATAAAAATGTATGAGATGTTTCCTTCAAGAGTGAAAAATGAAAAATAAGTTTTTAAAGACTTTTTTAAATAAAAAAGTTTTTCCAAAAGCATAATTTAAAAAACTTTTTTTGCACAGATTGTTTCAAAAATTAAGACCACACCAAACTTTTTTTAAACGGTTTTCATATATATATATATATATATATATATATATATATATATATATATATATATATACAGGGTGTCCCAATAGTGCGTTCTCGGTTGATATCTTGATAACGGGTAGCGATATAAAAAAAGTTCAAATACAAAAGTTGTAGAACAATACGGGCTACATAATCTAAAATTATTTTCATTTATACAGGGTGTCTCAAAAATCTGTGGCGAAGCAAAGTTGTGTTTTTTCTTACGGGACACCCTGTATATTTTTACATATTTAGATTCTGCTCGTGATTCTACACATTTTTTTGTATAACATGTCCTATGTCTAAATCTGATAGTTTTTCTAATATCCGCCATTTTGTAAAAAATTATGAATTGCAGTGCCTTTTTTCAAACGACGTGGGCCATTGGCTTTTTGATATAGGATTATAATTTTTGGCAGGAACATTAACAAAAGTATGGGTTGACGTTCAACGTGAACAAAATTTGTCGGCGTTGTACAGGGGGTCCTAGATAAGTAGGAGAAATTAAAAAAATTAAAAACATCATATCTTCATTTTTTTAAATAGAATGTATAGTTTTTTAAAATTTTAGACTATTCGTGACTCAAAACCCTATCTTTCGTTATAAATATGTCCTATACCTATTTGTCATAGTTTCCGAGATTTTGACATTTTTGTATTTATTATTTGGTTTTCAATGGCAATCGCTTTAGAATTTGCTTTATTATCGAATTTTCTAATTATAATACACTACAAGTGACGCAAAATTAAAAATTCAGCTCACAATATTGTGCTAAGAATCGCGACCTAAAGACTTAGAACAGATATTTTACCAACTATTCTTGAATATTTACTATTTTGGCTATTATAAAAGCGTAGGTAGTGTCAACATTTAGTTAGAACTTAATGTACGAAGATGCCTTAGACAAGCCTAAAGTAAAAACAAATGAAAACGGGGAAAATGTTGTCATTACGAAATGTCAAACTCTTGTATTTGTGTAGTAACGTTGTTCAAATTGATTCAAAATGAATTTTTCTAGAGAAGAATTGATTAACATGATTTATGTTTTGGGCGCAAGTGATCAAAATTGTTTTTAGCAAGTAGAGTTTACGCGCAACGGTTTAGCAGTGCCGAACGTCATCCTCATGAGGTATCATTTGTCAGACTCAAAGAACGATTTGAAAGAACTGGATGTGTCGATTACGAACAAAAATTGGAAAGGCATATATATATATAATATATATATATATATATATATATATATATATATATATATATATATATATATATATATATATATATATATATATATATATATATATATTCTATATACATATAAATATATATATTATATATACATATGTATTATATATATATATATATATATATATATATATATATATATATATATATATATATATATATATATATATATATATATATATATATATATATATATATATATATATATATATATATATATATATATATATATATATATATATATATATATATATATATATATATATATATATATATATATATATATATATATATATATATATATATATATATATATATATATATATATATATATATATATATATATATATATATATATATATATATATATATATATATATATATATATATATATATATATATATATATATATATATATATATATATATATATATATATATATATATATATATATATATATATATATATATATATATATATATATATATATATATATATATATATATATATATATATATATATAAAAGTATGCGACATATGGAAAACTTCTTTACTATTCACTTCTCAAAAATTTTTATTCTTGATAGAAGTTGGTGCCTATCGTTAAACTAAAAAGACATGTCAGATAAAATGTAGATGTAATAGTAAGAGAGCTTAGGTTGCTTTTTCGAAAACGGCCCAAGAGTAAAGTATCCCTATTCTTTGTAATAGAAAAAAACATTTATTGGAAAAAGTTGTTTAGAATTAAAAACTAAACTCAAATATAAAATTTCATGTAAATATCTTAAAATATAATGTTTTTTTTGGGTCTTAAGGGGATAAAGTGGTTTCATTTTGGTAAAAATCCAACAGAGGAGCAAAATGGAGGCGTCTGAAATATTAAAAAAAAATCATTATTAAGAACAGATTTCAAAGTTTGCACAATAAAGTGTGATCTTGGGATAAACACGAAAAAAATTTGTGTAAATCCATAATGGCGGACTAATAAAATGTTTAAATATTCGGTAAAATTCCATAACTTGAATAAATTTTTGTTTTATAGAGAAAAATAGTAAATGACATAATTTATTTTTTATATATAATATATTTATATATTTAAATAGTTGTATGAAAAATAAATGATAATGATAATAATGACAATAATAATAAATAAATTAAAAACTTAAAAAAATTGAAATAAACTTAAGTATAGATTATTTCAATGCTTATGGTACGCACCTTGCTCGAGGTGTAATAAATATATGTGTTTTAAATTTGTGTCTACGAATATTTTTGTCGAAACTAGACAATTTTTTTTCCAAACTAAGTGTAATAATCTTTTAAGTCATTACATTATCATCAAGTGTATAATTTTAGTGATTTTTAACCATATTACATTCAACTGGTACAAGAGCTGGATCAAGACGATTTCAATCGAAGACTTGAATTTTGTACTTGGGCATTAGCAAAAAATAGAGAAGAACATGATTTTTTCAATAACATTTTATTTACTGACGAAGCGACATTTCATAAAAATGGATACGTCAACCGACATAATTTCCACTATCATAGTTCTGAAAACCCCAGATTCATTATCCCCGTGGATCACCAGCATAGATGGTCTCTTAATGTGTGGGGTTTTGTTAAAGAGCAAGTTTACCAAACGCCACCCACTACCATAGAGAATATGAAAATGAGAATTAGAAATGCATGTACAAATATCAATGCCGCGATGCTGAATAGAGTTAACAATTCCTTTGTGAATCAGCTACAAGTATGTGTTGAAAGAAATGGTGGTCATATTGAACATTTAATCAAGTGATTGTAGGACTTCTTTTTCTGTTGTGTCTCTTTAATTAAAATATTTATTTGCCTTTTTACATAAAGAAAAATAGTAGACTGAGTTTTTAATTTTGCATTTTTTACTGTGTATTAATGTACAGGGTGATTCACCGAGATTTGTCACCCCCCTTAATTCCTTTATTTTTAATAACAGAGAAAAAGTTGAAATACAAAAGTGTCCCTCGGATATCAACTTTGTTATTTTAAATGGAACACCCTGTATATTATTACATTTTTGGATTCCTCGGAAAATTCTATAAATTCGATAATAAAGTAAATTCTAAGGCGATTGCCATTGAAAACCAAATAATAAATACAAAAATGTCAAAATCTCGGAAACTATGACAAATAGGTATAGAACATATTTATATCGAAAGATAGGGTTTTGGGTCACGAATAGTCTAAAATATTAAAATACTATACATTCCATTTAAAAAAGTCAAGATATGTGGTTTTTAATTTTTTTAATTTCTCCTACTTATCTAGGACCCCCTGTACAACGCCGACAAATTTTGTTCACGTTGAAAGTCCACCCATACTTTTGTTAATGTTCCTGCCAAAAATCATAATCCTATATCAAAAAGCCAACGGGCCACGTCGTTTGAGAAAAGGCACTGCAATTCATAATTTTTTATAAAATGGCGGATATTAGAAAAACTATCAGATTTAAACATAGGACATGTTATACAAAAAGTGTGTAGAATCACGAGCAGAATCTAAATATGCAAAAATATACAGGGTGTCCCATAATAAAAACACACCTTTGCTTCGCTACAGATTTTTGAGACAACCTCTATAAATGAAAATAATTTTAGGTTATGTAGCCCGTTTTGTATCTATATATATATATATATATATATATATATATATATATATATATATATATATATATATATATATATATATATATATATATATATATATATATATATATATATATATATATATATATATATATATATATATATATATATATATATATATATATATATATATATATATATATATATATATATATATATATATATATATATATAAATGTATGTATTTATATATATATAAACAAATATATATATATATGTATATATATATATATATATATAAATAAATATATATATAATATATATATATATATATATATATATATATATATATTTATATATACATATATATATATATATATATATATATATATATATATATATATATATATATATATATATATATATATATATATATATATATATATATATATATATATATATATATATATATATATATATATATATATATATATATATATATATATATATATATATATATATATATATATATATATATATATATATATATATATATATATATATATATATATATATATATATATATATATATATATATATATATATATATATATATATATATACATGTATATATACATATATATATATATATATATATATATATATATATATATATATATATATATACAGGGTGGCCCAACGAAAAGGTCCCACCCTTATTTATGACTTTCCTGGTATATTTTGGGAAAAACGCTTGGACACGTCAATTTTGATTTTTAGGGGGACGTCTTTTCATGTATGATTGTATAATACAGGGTGTTCCAAAAATAAGATATCGCATTACACTTGACATTTTTAAATGGAAACCCCCAATTTTTTTTCTATTTTTGGATTCTCCAGGAAGTTTTTAGTAACTTTTGTATAATAGAGTTTATACCTATCTTCAACCATTTTGAAGTTATTTGAATAATTGAATAATATCAAGTATTGATAAATTAAATTCAAGAAAGGGTCAAAATAACGAAACTTTATTATCAAAACGGAAACATTGCAAGGGCTACTGCCCGGTTGTTTAATACGTTACATTCAGTCAAAAATATTAACCATAAGTATGTGGCTAAATTAATAAGAAAATTTGAAGCAACTAGATCTGTATCTAATATTCGCCGGAATCAGGAACACTAAACCATTTACAGTTTTACATTCACATTAAAATTTAAACAAAAATTAGTTACTTAGCTACAATGTGTCAAAAAGTCAATGTGGTAATAAATGTTGAAAGTGGTGTCCGTTTACCTCCATGCAATAATAAATATTTTGCTCAAATCTATTCCTAACATTTTCACACATTTCTGGAGTTATTTGTCTGCATTCCGCCGTGATCCGCTCCCGAAGATCTTGGATGGAGTCTGGCTTCGTACTAAAAACCTTACTTTTTATATGTCCCCAAAGAAAGTAATCTAAAGGACTCAAGTCCGGAGACCTTGGTGGCCACTCAATGGGGCCGCGCCGTCCGATCCACTGATTTGGGAAATGGGTGTCCAAAAACTGTCGTACTGGAGCTACATAGTGCGGTGGTGCACCATCTTGTTGGAAATGAAGAAAATTTTCATTATAATTAACCTCATTTTCTATTATTTCGGTTATTCGTGGCTCTATTGTATTTTCCAACATGTCCAAGTACAACTCCCCCGTCAAGTTTCCAGGAATAAAGAAAGGTCCTACAATATGATTTCCGAAAATGCCGGCCCAGACATTAATTTTTTGTGGGTATTGCGAATGTACCTCTCGAAACAAATGTGGATTCGAGTCGCTCCAATATCGACAATTATGTCTATTTACAGCACCATGTAAATAGAAGGTACATTCATCCGAAAAACAAATGTTAAATAACAAATTTGGGTTATTGTTCAAACGTTGTGTCATTAATTCGCAAAACTCCAACCTTCTATCATAATCGTCTTCATTAAGCTCATGGACAAGTTTAGTTTTGTACGGGTGAAATTTATAGGATTTCAAAATTCTTTGCACTGTTGAGCGTGTAAATCCTGAAGAAGTAGCCAGACCACGAGTACTTTGGGTGTTGTCAAGAGCCACGTGTCCCAAAACTGCTATTTCTCTGGCTTCATTTCTACTTGGACGATTTTCCTGATTCCGGCGAATATTAGATACAGATCCAGTTGCTTCAAATTTTCTTATTAATTTAGCCACATACTTATGGTTAATATTTTTGTCTGGATGTAACGCATTAAACAACCGGGCGGTAGCTCTTGCAATGCTTCCGTTTTGATAATACAGTTTCGTTATTTCGACCCTTTCTTGAATTGAATAAATCATTGCAAAATATTATAATAGAACTAGGCAACTTAACGATTTCAAATCAAAGATAAAGTTGTTCTATGATTTACGATGACATTGACGGATGCTAAATTTCTTGCTGGTATCGGTGATTATTATTTTTTTCCGTATTATCAGTACTAAATTAAATGAGGCGAATTTTATAAAAAAAATTAAAAAAACTTCAAAATGGTTGAAGATAGGTATAAACTCTATTATACAAAAGTTACTAAAAACTTCCTGGAGAATCCAAAAATAGAAAAAAAATTGGGGGTTTCCATTTAAAAATGTCAAGTGTAATGCGATATCTTATTTTTGGAACACCCTGTATTATACAATCATACATGAAAAGACGTCCCCCTAAAAATCAAAATTGACGTGTCCAAGCGTTTTTCCCAAAATATACCAGGAAAGTCATAAATAAGGGTGGGACCTTTTCGTTGGGCCACCCTGTATATATATATATATATATATATATATATATGTATATATATATATATATAAGAGAGCTTAGGTTGCTTTTTCGAAAACGGCCCAAGAGTAAAGTACCCCTATTCTTTGTAATAGAAAAAAACATTTATTGAAAAAAGTTGTTTAGAATTAAAAACTAAACTCAAATATAAAATTTCATGTAAATATCTTAAAATATAATGTTTTTTTTGGGTCTTAAGGGGATAAAGTGGTTTCATTTTGGTAAAAATCCAACAGATTTCAAAGTTTGCACAATAAAGTGTGATCTTGGGATAAACACGAAAAAAAATTGTGTAAATCCATAATGGCGGACTAATAAAATGTTTAAATATTCGGTAAAATTCCATAATTTGAATAAATTTTTGTTTTATAGAGAAAAATAGTAAAGGACATAATTTATTTTTTATATATAATATATTTATATATTTAAATAGTTGTATGAAAACTAAATGATAATGATAATAATGACAATAATAATAAATAAATTAAAAACTTAAAAAAATTGAAATAAACTTAAGTATAGATTATTTCAATGCTTATGGTACGCACCTTGCTCTAGGTGTAATAAATATATGTGTTTTAAATTTGTGTCTACGAATATTTTTTTCGAATCTAGACAATTTTTTTTCCAAACTAAGTGTAATAATCTTTTAAGTCATTACATTATCATCAAGTGTGCAGTTTTAGTGATTTTAAACCATTTAACGTTTCAATGTATGTAATGAAGTTTACATCTATATATATCTATATATATATATATATATATATATATATATATATATATATATATATATATATACATTTTTTTTTGTTTTGTGTTCTTTGACCTTTTTTTTCAATATATATTTATCCTAATTTTTCTTGGTTTGGGGTCAATATATTAACAACAAAATTAGTACATATTTTTAAACATATATTTCGTTTCTAAGGTGACGTTTCGACCATAGTTTTGGTCTTTTTCAAACCTAAAATTTGTTTAGCACTATTTTTTTAAGTTTATAAAGTATTAAAAATTTAGGACTTACCATAGAACGTAAAATAGTTGACTAAAAAGTATACATAATCCACATATCTGACATATACTACACATATTTAATTTACATTTTAAAAATATTGTTGACGTTTATTACAGACAAATTACAAGCGACTGAGCGAACACTGTTATAGTAAAGGTATATACAATTTATTTAGGTTGTTTATGTCTTTTTTGTCATTTATGGCGTTTTTGTTTTTTTGAATTTCAGCCATCTCAAAAAATTCTCTTTTTTTCAACTGAGGTTCGGATTTTAATACTTTCACTTGTTCGTAGTTGAAAGTATGTTTTTTGGACATCTCATGGTGTGTTAATGCGGTGCTGTTCTTTTTATCATATTTGTGACTTTTCAGTCTATTTTCTAAGTATTGGCTTGTTTGTCCAATATAAACACCGTTTCAATTATTGCAAGGGATCTGATAGACTATATTGCTTTTTTTATTAATTGGCGTTTTCGATTTTATGTTGCTGAAGTTCTTTGATAATAAGTTATAGGCTTTGTGACTTGTCGTGATGTTATATTTTTTAAAAAGGTTTTGAAATTGCTGGGATAAACCATTTATGAAAGGCAGAGAAATGTATTTTGTTTTAGGTAGATTTGATGTAATAATGGCATTTTCAGAATTGTAATATTTATGTATTCTGCTTTTGAATAATTTATTTACTAATTTTTTAGGGTACTGATTTAGATTTAATGCTGCTTTAGCCTTTTTAATTGCTCGTTCTCTGAATTCAGAGTCGGACAGCTTAATTGCCCGATCTGCCAGACCAATAATTACAGATTTTTTTTAGAGACATTGGGTGGCAAGAGCTGAAATTTAGGTATCGAGAGGACCAAGTTTGTTTTATGTACCATTCCGTTTTAATTTTATTTCCTATATGATGTAATGTTAGGTCTAAAAAATTGATTTTGTTGTTCTCTTCGCTTTCAATTGTAAATTGTAGTCTTTTATGGTATTGACTAAATTGCTTTAAAATAATTTCTGTTTGGCCAGATGGGATTGCAGTAATACAATCATCGACATAACGATAAAAAAATGGTATATTAAATTCCACATTACTTAGAACAGTCTCCTCTAAATCTTCCATAACTATTTGGGCAACGACGCTTGATATAGATGCTCCCATAGCACAACCTTCTATTTGTTTATATAACTGATCTTCGTATATGAAATATGTAGAATTTAGTGTTAATTCTACTGCTTTAAGAAATTCATCTTGAGGAATATCTGTGTATTTTTTTATTTCAGACCATTTCTTTTTAATTATTCTGGTAGCCAATGAGATTGGAACGCTGGTATACAGGGAAACAACATCAAGCGATATCAGTTGGTAATTTTCCGGAATTTCTAACGGTTTTAATTTTTCTTTAAATTGATAGGAGTCCTTGATATAGTAATTATTTTTATGTGCAATATTTTTTAAGATTTTTTTTAGAAAATTTGATAGTGGTGTAAACGGGGATTGAATGCATGAGACAATTGGCCGTAATGGGATATTTTCTTTATGTAGTTTAGGCAATCCGTAAATTTTGGGTGGTACACTATTGCGGATTTTTAGTTTTTTAGCAGTGTCGGGTGATATAAAAAGATTTTTTTCCCAAGAGTTAACTAATTCATTATTTCTTTTTTGATACTGGTTTGTGGGATCTTGTTTAATTTTTTTATATGTTTTAGTGTCATTTAATATTTCATTCATTTTTATGTTGTAGTTAGAAGAACTCATTAACACTGTTTTGTTTGTTTTATCGGCTTTTAGAACCTTTATAGAAGGGTTATTTTTTAAAAAACTTTTAGTTTTTGTTAAGTTTATTGAGTGTTTTTTATTTTTATTTGTTTGATTTTTCAGTTTAGTTTTAAAATTTGTTAATATATTACAAGATTTTGCTCTAATTTCGTCTTTCTCTCCACCTCTCAAATGATTTATACTATGTAACATTGAAAACGGTATAAATTATTTAAGAGGTGGAGAGAAAGACGAAATTAGAGCAAAATCTTGTAATATATTAACAAATTTTAAAACTAAACTGAAAAATCAAACAAATAAAAATAAAAAACACTCAATAAACTTAACAAAAACTAAAAGTTTTTTAAAAAATAACCCTTCTATAAAGGTTCTAAAAGCCGATAAAACAAACAAAACAGTGTTAATGAGTTCTGCTAACTACAACATAAAAATGAATGAAATATTAAATGACACTAAAACATATAAAAAAATTAAACAAGATCCCACAAACCAGTATCAAAAAAGAAATAATGAATTAGTTAACTCTTGGGAAATAAATCTTTTTATATCACCCGACACTGCTAAAAAACTAAAAATCCGCAATAGTATACCACCCAAAATTTACGGATTGCCTAAACTACATAAAGAAAATATCCCATTACGGCCAATTGTCTCATGCATTCAATCCCCGTTTACACCACTATCAAATTTTCTAAAAAAAATCTTAAAAAATATTGTACATAAAAATAATTACTATATCAAGGACTCCTATCAATTTAAAGAAAAATTAAAACAGTTAGAAATTCCGGAAAATTACCAACTGATATCGCTTGATGTTGTTTCCCTGTATACCAGCGTTCCAATATCATTGGCTACCAGAATAATTAAAAAGAAATGGTCTGAAATAAAAAAATACACAGATATTCCTCAAGATGAATTTCTTAAAGCAGTAGAATTAACACTAAATTCTACATATTTCATATACGAAGATCAGTTATATAAACAAATAGAAGGTTGTGCTATGGGAGCATCTATATCAAACGTCGTTGTCCAAATAGTTATGGAAGATTTAGAGGAGACTGTTCTAAGTAATGTGGAATTTAATATACCATTTTTTTTATCGTTATGTCGATGATTGTATTACTGCAATCCCATCTGGCCAAACAGAAATTATTTTAAAGCAATTTAATCAATACCATAAAAGACTACAATTTACAATTGAAAGCGAAGAGAACAACAAAATCAATTTTTTAGACCTAACATTACATCATATAAGAAATAAAATTAAAACGGAATGGTACACAAAACAAACTTGGTCCTCTCGATACCTAAATTTCAGCTCCTGTCACCCAATGTCTCAAAAAAAATCTGTAATTATTGGTTTGGCAGATCGGGCAATTAAGCTGTCCGACTCTGAATTCAGAGAACGAGCAATTAAAAAGGCTAAAGCAGCATTAAATCTAAATCAGTACCCTAAAAAATTAGTAAATAAATTATTCAAAAGCAGAATACATAAATATTACAATTCTGAAAATGCCATTATTACATCAAATCTACCTAAAACAAAATACATTTCTCTGCCTTTCATAAATGGTTTATCCCAGCAATTTCAAAACCTTTTTAAAAAATATAACATCACGACAAGTCACAAAGCCTATAACTTATTATCAAAGAACTTCAGCAACTTAAAATCGAAAACGCCAATTAATAAAAAAAGCAATATAGTCTATCAGATCCCTTGCAATAATTGTAACGGTGTTTATATTGGACAAACAAGCCAATACTTAGAAAATAGACTGAAAAGTCACAAATATGATAAAAAGAACAGCACCGCATTAACACACCATGAGATGTCCAAAAAACATACTTTCAACTACGAACAAGTGAAAGTATTAAAATCCGAACCTCAGTTGAAAAAAAGAGAATTTTTTGAGATGGCTGAAATTCAAAAAAACAAAAACGCCATAAATGACAAAAAGACATAAACAACCTAAATAAATTGTATATATCTTTACTATAACAGTGTTCGCTCAGTCGCTTGTAATTTGTCTGTAATAAACGTCAACAATATTTTTAAAATGTAAATTAAATATGTGTAGTATATATCAGATATGTGGATTATGTATACTTTTTAGTCAACTATTTTACGTTCTATGGTAAGTCCTAAATTTTTAATACTTTATAAACTTAAAAAAATAGTGCTAAACAAATTTTAGGTTTGAAAAAGACCAAAACTATGGTCGAAACGTCACCTTAGAAACGAAATATATGTTTAAAAATATGTACTAATTTTGTTGTTAATGTATTGACCCCAAACCAAGAAAAATTAGGATAAATTATATATATATATATATATATATATATATATATATATATATATATATATATATATATATATATATATATATATATATATATATATATATATATATATATATATATATATATATATATATATATATATATATATATATATATATATATATATATATATAAAACCTTTTAAGAATCGGTAGACTTAAATAAAATCTTGAAACGTTGATTTTATGAGAAAAATTTTATTTTCATTGTTAACCTAACCCATGAAAATAAGGTCCAACATATAAATAAATGGTTGAAGAAAATATATATATATATATATATATATATATATATATATATATATATATATATATATATATATATATATATATATATAGATGTGTTGATTTTTACTCCTGCACGGATGGAAAAATACAATGTGTTTTCATTCCGGGTGTACATCCGTTCACTACTGTCGTTCTGAAAAGAGCAGTTTTGCTGACGTTTCGCCAAAATCACATTTGGCATTTTCAAAGCTTTCTTTCTCGCGTCCGAATAGAGACTGAAGTGTTGGTGACTGCGACGCTTTCTTTTATACCCCCACTCGGGGCCGAAGGTTATATCTGCGCGGGCGTTGGTCGTTATTTATGTTTTCCGGATGGTGCTGTTGTTGTTGCGCTAGTTGCGCTTAAGTTTTTGCGATTTTAGATTTGTCGATTATTGTCTTCCATACCGTTGGTAGTTTTAATGATTCGTCCCTTTTATTCACATTACCTTGTTTTTCAATTTCTATGGCTTCTCGGATTATTCTGGACTTATAATGTTCTATATTGGCAATCTCCCTACACCCATCGAAATTTATTTTATGGCCGGTTTCCTGATGATGTAGGAATAAAGCTGAGGTTGTTTGTTTATTTCTGATGCTGAGTTTATGCTCTTCCACTCTTGCTGATATTCGCCTGTTAGTTTGCCCTACGTACAACTTTTCACAGTTCTGGCACGGAATACTGTACACTCCGTGGTTTTCCAGTTTGATTTTATCTTTTGGGTTTCCGAGTAGTTTACCTATAGTTGGTTGTGACTTGTGTATTGTTTGTATGTTGTGTTTCCTCAGAATTCTTCCGATTCGGTCTGTTGTGCCTTTTACATATGGTAAGACTACTCGTTGCTTTTCCGGTTCATATTTTTTGTTGTTCGTTGTTCGGGAAACCTGTGCATTAATAGCTTTCTCTATGGTGCGATTTGCGGGGTTAAATGGCCACCATGGTCTTCGAATCTGGCAACATTAGATTTTTTCCTATGGAGGTATTTGAAAGAGGGGGTGTCTAAAAATAGACTAAACAACGTTGAGGCCCTCAAGATAAAATAAGGATTGGGGTTACAAATTTACCAACCGAAAGTATTCGAAGTGCGGTTGATAGTATTTAACACAGACTCGGTGCATGCCGGGTAGAAGGTGGGTTCGCTAGTCTATGGCGGCCTAAAATAGCGATCGTCGTTAGAGTAAAATGGATCATTCCGCCTACGGCATTGCATGACATGTTCCAGGCATGGATCGTTGTGTCCTTGATGATCAATATTTTGGGGTCTTTCAATATTATTATCCACCGCTGAACAAAATCACCTTCAAAGTTTTTTTCATATGTTTGCGTTTTAGGGCCTAGACCCCGAAAAACATGTTCTTATTTCCGTCAGACTGTCCTTTGTCTTTCTGTCGTTCTGTCTGTATGTAGCATAGCTCCGATTGACATAAAATATTGGTCAAAAATCACTACCTGTTTATCAAATAAATTAAATTACACAAAAATAGATTGTAATAGAGGGATAAACTGGTAAACATTTTGAGTAAAACCATTATGGCGGAACAAATTGGACGCCTAATAAAATGAAATTCATTAACAAAAAATTTCTTATTCAGTTGATTTAAAATGATGCAAAAAAAATTGGGGATAAACTGGTAACGTTTTTGTGGGAATTCTATGCGGCAAAACGAAATGGCGGCCTAATAAATTGTTTAAATATTCGGTAATAAAAAATTAATAATTTGTGTGAAATTATGACCAAATAATATGCATATATAGCCTATGTAATATGTACGAAAAGGAATATTCTGGAGGGAACTTGTGGGTAAATACGAAATTACAGATTTTTATTCAAATAACAACAGCACAGCAGCAGTTTAATTTCGTCGAATAATTCTTAGAGGGTGACGATATATTCTGCTAATTGATACAATCAGATATACCATCATACCATTAAAACATTTCACAAACTAAAAATTACTATAGTTTAGGACATATAAGTGTAGTAGATGTCTATATGTTTTATAGAAATGTCCTCCATGATTTATGACATGTTTCCTAATATGATCTCTGATTTTGTGATGCATCGCGTCCGAAATAAATTCTGGATAATCTTTAGTGAGCAAGAATATATTTTTATTTATTTCTTTGTTTTAACATTCGTTGGTTTTGAAGTCTTTCATAATAGGTTCGGTTTTATAGAAATTCCAACAGGAAAGTAAAAAATAAGGGCTGATCGTTCAATGATTATCTCTACTGTCTAAGTATTCAGTAACAGTCCAAAAAGCCTGCAAGCATACAGAGTGTTTTTTTATGGATGGTTAAAAATGAAAGACGTAATTTATTTTAGCACTAAAATTTCATATAAACATATGACCGCCTTCGCTTTTGAGATATAGGGTGTCAAAATTTTTATATTTTTTTCATGGATCTTCTACATTCTAGAGATAAATCATTTAAAATTGTCGCACACTATACTGCAAGCAGTAGGAAATGGGTATATAGTTTACAAAAATATGCTGATTGTATCTAAAAAAACAAAGGCCTCTCGAACACATGTTTATCTGAAAATTTAATCCTCAAATAAACCAAAAAATTACATCTTGCTCTTTATCAGTAATGATAATGCATGTGATAAGTAATCCAGGTATTCCCCGTGAAAGAATATGGTTAATAAATAGTAGGTACTTGGACGAAAAATATTCCAAATCGGAGGATAGGTCGGCGGGGTCCCATTGAATGGCCACCATGGTCTCCGAACCTTACACCATTGGATTTCTTCCTATGGGGGTATTTGAAGAAGATAGTGTTTAAAAATAGACTAAACAGCGTTGAGGCCCATAAGATAGAATAAGGAAGTGCGTTTGATAGTATCTACTCAGACTTGGTGCATGCCGGGTAGAAGGTGGAAATCATTTTCAACATTTGTTACATTCAGGTGAGTGCTAATAATCTCCGCATATTAATTTTAATTAATAAACTTATGTGGTCTCGTTTTGTAACGAAATGAGCAGAGCCCTAGTTTATTGCTAGTATTGGATTCAGTTTTAGAAGACCTTCTCATAGAGCCCACACATGACCTAGGTTGCCACTTAGAAAAAAAGTTGGGGTGCCTAGAAATGAAGGCGTTGCAGGGAGAGGGTTGAAAATATTACACAATATCAAATATTCCAAATCGATGGTGTTTAAGTGATTCAATAGAAGGTAGAAAACGAAATAAGGGATAATGATGATGATTTTCTAAATAAAAACAGCCAATGACGTCGTAGTAAAACTTTCGGAGGAGGGGGAGGTAGATTTTTGTAAAATGTATTATAGCTATTTCGTAGACTTTGTTTTTGTGTGTGTCAAATTTAAATGGTTCTCCTTTAGAAATGTATGAGGTCCATGAAAATAACTAAAAAATTAAAATATTGACAGCCTGTATCTCAAAAACCAATGCTTTCCTTCTTTTTTAGCAATTAATTAAAAAACACTATGTATAGGAGTATATAGAATGTACTTTTCTTGCCAAAGAGCGTAGGTATGTTGGAAAAAACAGAATTATCCACGCTAACTAGGTTTAGAGCATAGGAAAAACTTATTAAACCGGAATAGATTGATCAGTTACCTGAAAATAATATAAACGTAAAAAAACAATAATTTGGACGCCGCACCGCTTTAATAATTTTATAAATATATATATATTAACACTGTAATGATCCTATATAATATTTAAAAAAATGCATGTAAGGTAAATAGTTTAAAATGTATCTCAAGCAGATAAAGGTTTTACAATATTAAATTGTTTTAATCAGCTTCCATCAAGGGCCCTTAGATGAGAGAGCAGTTACTTTATACAAAACATACGAAAACCGGGAACTGTGCAGACACACAACAAAGTTTATATTTTAATCTAAAAGTTGCAATATGTACGTAGCATGTTAAAATAATAACCACGTAGAATTTAAGCTCCTTTATTTTCACAACTCAGCTCCTACAAAGGGAAAACATTATAAGTAATCCTTGTCGTTAAAAGTAATGTTCATTAGGGCATCTACATAGGAAAGTTAGGAACTGCTGGAAACACTTTTCTCTCGTCATAAATATTGATTTATATGAACCCTAACTGCATTAAAGTTTGTTTTTATCCGGTAAAAACGGGTTTAAAATTTAAACTAAAGTGAACGCCCTCAGAATTGCTTTCTCTGCCTTGGACAAGTTCCATGTTATTAACCATTCTGCATTATTATCCCAAAGAGGCCCATAAAGACGTAATAATTACCACATACTTCACACAGCAGTTGCTAACAAGGAATCCTAACGAGAACTTATTCTTGAAGTAAAGTTTAATGTTTTTTCCACAGTAAATTCAAAGTATTTTAAAGATGTGTTGTTTAATAGATGAAAACACTTTTAGGGCTAAAAATACGTTTACTAAAGAGGTTTCTAATAGAAAGTGTAACTAACTGGCCCGGCAAACATTGTTCTGCCTTTGCCGTTAGATTGGCGCGATGAGTTTCCGGTGGATACAGTGACTTAATAAGGACAGTGGCGGCAATAGAATCCCACCCGTCATATTGATGCAAAATTTCTAAAGGTTTAAATGGGCGCACACATATTATAGTTCCATATCCGTATTTCACAAAATGTGACTAAATTAATCTACTTTAACAGATTAATATAAGAAAATTGGATCAGCTAAAAGAAATTATTATTCATTTCAGTCTACAAGGGGTAATATGCCGCAGAAAAAAAATCGAAACTTAAATTTTCTGCCTTTATACTGACAACCTCTGTCAGCGTCAGTCGTCAATGTAGAGTTATGTTATTATTTTACTCTAACTATCTATTTTTGCAGAATTATTGCAGTTTACTACAGCACAACCAGGCATTTTCAATGTGTTAGTTAACTCTAAAAACAAACCGTATAATATGCTGCTTTTAGGATTATACCTACAAGGGATTCTAATGTCACTATACTTCCAAAACCAAATAATGAGTTAACTTAGATTTTTATATAAAACACATGAAGGCCTCTAGAAGTAAGAAAATTTTCACATTAAAAAAAAAGAGAAATATGATACCTTAGGTATGTCATTATTAATAAAAAAAACTATTATTTTTTGTTAAAAAATACCTAATTTCTTGTATGCTAATCTTTGGGAGCTTCTACCTTAAATTGGGGTGCTGAATGAAGTAAAACATTCACTAAGACATGAAACAATATTGTCTTTTACAGCAAAATAAAAACAAAACATAGTCATGTGCAATATTTAATAACTTTTCTTCGAGTAAACTTAAACGTAAGTCCTAGTCATTTACAAATTCATCACAAACACTTTTTAATTGCAATTAAATAGCAGGGGAACCAGACTTAAACACATTTCTCCCTATCGCCGATGGCTTGTAACGAAATGAGCAGACCCCTAATTTGCTGCTACTATCGGATTCAGTTTTAGAAGACCTTCTTATAGAGCCCACGCATGACCTAGGTTTCCATTTGAACAACAAAGTTGGGGTGCCTAGAAATTAAGGAGTTGCAGGGAGAGGGTTGAAAATATTACATAATATTAAATGTTCCAAATAAGTGGATAGGCCGACGAAATAATAAATATTCCAAATAAGGGACGTCGCAGTAGCAGCAAATTGGAGGTCTGCTCATTTCGTTACAAGCCTTTGGCGATATGGAGAAATGTGTTTAAGCCTGATTCCCCTGCTATTTAATCGTAATTAAAAAGTGTTTCTGATGAATTTGTAAATGACTGGGACCGTAAATGTCTTACGTTTAAGTCTACACCACGAAAAGTTATTAAATATTGCACATAATTATGTTTTGGTTTTATTTTGCTGTAAAAGACAATATTGTTTCATGTCTTAGTGTATGTTTTACTTCATTCAACACCCCAATTTGAGGTACAAGCTCTCAATGATTAGCATAAAAGAAGCTAGGTATTTTTTAACAAAAAATAATAGTTTTTGTTTTATTAAAAATGACATACCTAAGGTATCATATTTCTCTTTTTTTATGTGAAAAATTTCTTACTTCTAGAGGCCCTCATGTGTTTTATACAAAAATCTAAGTTTAAATTATTATTTCGTTTTGGAAGTATAGTGACATTATAATCCCTTGTGAGTATAATCCTAAAAGCACCATATTATACAGTTTGTTTTTTAGAGTTAACTAACACATTGAAAATGCCTGGTTGTGTTGCAGTAAACTGCAATAATTCTGCAAAAATATATAGTTAGAGTAAAACAATAACATAACCCGACATTTACTATTGACGCAGACAGTGTAAAGGCAGGAAATTTAAGTTTCTTTTATTGCTACGGCATATTACTCCTTTTAGACAGAAATAATAATTTCTTTTAGCTGATCCAATTTTCTTTTATTAATCTGTTAAAGTAGATTAATTTAGTCATATTTTGCTAAAAACTAACTATAATATGTGTGCGTCCATTTACACCTTTAGAAATTTTGCATCAATATGGCGGGTGGGCTTCTATTGTCGCCACTGTCCTTATTAAGTCACTGAATCCACTGGTACAGTGACTTTATACAGAGACAGTGGCGACTATAGAGCCCATCCGCCATATTGCTGCTAAATTTCTGAAGGTTTAAATGGGCGCACACATATTATCGATAGTTTTTCGCAAAATATGACTGAATTAATCAAGTTTAACACATTAATATGAAAAAATTGGATCAGCTAAATGGTTAATTATTAAATTTTTAATCAATTTTAGTTTAGAAAGAGATATATGGCCCACAAAAAAAAATTGAAATTTAAATTTCCCGCCTTTACACTGACAAATTCTGTCAGGGCCACCTGTAAATGTGAGGTTATGTGTCATGTTATTGTTATTATTGTATCAATTTTTATTGCAAATATTGAAAATACTGTGTGAATTGCAAAATGCTTGTTTATGAAAAGTTTTGCTAGTTTGCTACCCTACCGTCAAATTATGTTATTGTTAAATTGCCACATGTTCTTAAATTTAAAAAGAGCTTGAGTTAAGTTCAGTTTCAACTTGGCAGAGCAAGGAAGCAAAAGTTTTTGGTGGCATAAATTCAGTTTAATAAATAAAACCACTTTCAAAATATTAGTTATCAGTCACTTTCCAGTTTCCACACTGAGTGTTTAAATTTGGTGGTGTTGTGTCGTAATTAGATTTAAAAAAGTTTTAAAGGAGCCATTTAAATTGTGTTGTGTAAAATGTGTTGTCTCTTGTAAGCTGGAAAATCAAATCCAATTATATTTTTGGAAAAACAGAGTATTAAGATAAATACCTAGGTGTAATCGTTGACCCTGAATTGACATTTAATTTTCAAGCTGATGATACCGCTAAGAGAGAGTCTGCAGGATGTATAGGTTTATAATTAGCAATACTAATGACTTTACCAAGTTCACGGTGCTTCAAGAAGCTGTATCATACCTACTTATGTCAGAAATTTGTTAGACTCTTAAGATAGTTTTAGGTATATAGTCTGTTTCTGTTAAAGTAACTAAATAAATATGTTGAGTTTGAGTAATAAATAAAAGTCGATAGCTACATAGATGTTTTAGTTAATAAGAAGTACCGTACTACCGTATCCACCTTGTCACCTAGGTCACAAGTTGGATACACTTCTGAATGTAGTACTAGACTGTAAGCGGCAAGTTACAAAGCAGGTAACAAAAGCATCAGTTACTCACAAGTAGCAGCACTCAATAATGACCTTAATACTGATTATGTAGGTAAATATAATAAAATTAGAAAATATTAAAGATCAATAAAAGCCATAGTGATTATTCTAAATATTTATTTTAATACTATACCTTTTTAAAGATATTTATTATATAAAAAATATACAACATTTTATACAGATGATCCACTAATACTAATTAACATTAACAGGTATTAATACTAGTCTTATGTGCTCAGAGCTAATTTTATACATTATATAGTTTTAACAGATCAAAGCACTATACATTGATAATCCAAACTACAGATTACTAGCAAAATAACAGGGAACGGAAGAATGCCTTAATACAACTTTAAAAATTTATTAAATTATTATTTAAAAAGAACCTATGACTTATTTAAACCTTTTAGAATTTATGTATTTCACATTGTCTGGCAATCCACTGTAATGATTTTCACTCATCACATAGAAGCACCTGTCATTTTAATCAGAGGACTATGAAAATGATTTTTAAACCTAGTCTTGATGTTATGGGTCTGATGACTATGTTTAAGTATGTGACGACCTGGTAAATCTAAATCGAAAGTTGACAAATTTTTATAATAAAAATGATTGTATTAATATTTATCGTTAACATTCAAAAAATATATCAGTTAAATCTAACATTGTAAAAAAATAGTTTATGCACATTACAATAAGTTACCAGCCACCAACTTACTGCTATGTTTTTTTGAGGATTTTTTATATTTCTTTGAATTAATCTTTAGTCTAAATGCAATAAATCTTTTTATAATCTTACTTTTAAGATTGTGACAATTTGGTAAATCTAAATCTAAATCCATTAATTTTGTGCAATAAAAATTTTTTAAATTAATATTTTGTTGCGAAATAACATCAAAATATTTTCTAAAAAGACATTCCATCTCTAGAAAAAAATAAAAAACTAGTTCTGTTGTAAAAAATAAAGATTGTTCCTTAAATCTCTTAATTAAACTAAATTTGGTAAATTTTTTGTAAATAGGGTTTTTCATCCTGCAGCACTTACACAATTTGCACATGTTTTTAAGTTTTAACAATACTTTTCAAAATATAACCAGATATATTATACAGAGAATTTAACTCACTAAAATTTAAATTAAATACTGGAGTTTCAATTTCATCGGGAAGAATGACTTCATCATATACTGTTGTTTGACCCTCCAAACAATCTAAAAATCCTGATATAATTCGCGATCATCTTCATTATAGCTGCTGGAACTGAGTGTCCTTTAAGTACTGTGATACACAGATTAGTTTTAAGTTATTTTTAACTTGTACTGCATTAGGTATTAACTGCTTGCTTCGCATTACACAAAATAAATTTTCAAGGCAATCTTGAGAAAATCGGCTTGTTAAAATGAACTATATCCTTTTTTTTCTAATAAATCAGACTGGAGTTGTAACATGGATTGGTAGAAATAAGAACACCGGTTTGATATGGTTTCCAACTTTTTTTATCACCTACTTCGATATTTGTAAATATGTTAATGAATTCTTGCAAAAATTGAATACTTGTATCATAGACTTGTTTGTTTAATTTGCTCAGTGCACAAGATGGATGTCTCAGTCATCAAATAAAACCATTTTTCCACTTGATCCAAAAACCATGCTGTGGCCAAATATTCTGGCCTGTTAAGCTCTTCAGCGAGAAACTTAAGAGCGCTGCTTACACAGTGGCTTTCAACATTTGTTGAAGTCGACACTTTCATTTTTGAGAAATGTGATGGTACCAAATCTTCTTCTGACAATTTTGGAGCGAGTTTGGGCTGGACATAATTTTGTTGGTAGGTAATCCATACTTTTCTACAATATTATTAGGTATCTCTATAATTTTATTGGTTATCAGCATTGATTTAATATTTTTGAATAAATGAGGCACATCTGCGAAAACATATACATTCTTATATGGATTTAATGGATGTTCAATATGACATTTAATTGTGGAATATTTACCTGCTCTAATGTCCCATTCTCGCCATAAAGCTTGGTTACAAGGACCCATGTCTGAAGTAATACTTAAAATATTTAGTTCAAGTTCGTAAGCTTTTTCAAATAAATTAATTATTATACTCTTAAATACAGCTCCATTTACAGAGTCACTGGTAAAATAATATGCTACAACTTGTTTCCACCGGCTATTAATACCAGCCAGAATAAATACTAAAACATGTGTAGCTAGACCTGAATGCTCAGGAAGTGTAACTTCTCCGAAGTATTTATTTAAGGATGTATCATAGGTTTTCCCTGGAGTAATGGCCATTTCATCTAAAACTAAGGCACAATCTTTCTCATATGGTGAAAAAGAATCTACTTTTAATTTTAAAAATAAAAAAACTTCATGCAGAACACCTGAATCAAACTTTAAAGTTTGAAGTCTTCTCTGCAGTGTTCTTATCGAAGGTAAAGGATATCCTTGTCTTAATAACTCATTGTAACCATTACTACCACAACTAAATTTTAATCTCAAACACTTTGTAACAGTATCTTTTCTCCAGTTCATAAATTTAGTACTTTTCATTAGTCTCTTCTTTTTTAAAGCACATATTTGGTCTTTGTTAAAGAGCTCATCTAGCAATTCACAATGAGGGACATTCGTTGTATTCCTTAGTACCTTCTTGTAATGCACTGACTTACGTTTCTCCTTCACATACAGCTTTTCGTATCGCTTTAGTTTCATCTGCAACTCTAGCATCTGTTTATTAGGTATTTCTAGAGGCAAAGGTGGTGAAATTCCAGCCTCCACTTCACTTACAGTAGTGTTTGAAGACAATGACTGCTGACTTGCTGGGAGATCTCCAAAATCTACAACTGACTTTGGGAGGTCCTCGTCCAAATCTGCCACTTCACCTAAAAGGAGAAAATATTTTTAATGTTACAAAACTACATAGTGCATTTCCAAAAAATTGCCCATCTCATTTAATTCCCAATGTATTTGATGATTATTATTATTATTTTTGAAACAATTCCCCTATACTCTTAATCATTCAATTTCTTTATTTATTATTGTTATTTTTATTATTATTGTTGGAGTAAACTTATTGCATATTAAAAACCAACCAACTAGTGATTTAAGATTAACTTTTTTGTCTAAAATATGTTAAGAGTTATTAGAATGTGGAATAATTTATAATGTAGAAAATAAATCAAAAAATATAAATAAGGCATGAGTACTTACTATACAAAAGCTTCTCTTCAAGTTTGCACTTCTTGGGGGAAACAACATTCCTTTGAAATGGAGCTTTTCTTTTGCCTTTTGGTGTTGTAAATGAAAAAACTGTAGGTACAGCATTGGCCTTCAAAATTCTTTTACCATCTACACGTGGCTTCTCCCACATATCAGGAGCGAAGTGAACCTTAAAACAAATTAAATTGGTCAAGGAAGAATCAAAATAAAAAATTCCCATTTACATAACTATGTGAAAAAACATACCTCATATAGATATGAATAATCCGTTGGTGTCCATTTGTCTCTTCTCATTCTAATGGTCCATTCTTTCCTCCTCGCTTGGTCTCTTGGAAAGCGTTTCATTAAAAATCCTTTTTTTGCAAAATTACTGCAGTTTACTGCTGCACAACCAGGCATTTTTAATGTGTTAGTTAACTCTAAAAAACAAACAGTAGGTATAACTATGCTGCTTTTGGGAAAATACATATGAGGAATTATAATATACCTCTAAAACAACTTTAATTTTAACTTAGGTTTTGGGAAGAAAACACACGATGTCCTTGGATATAAAAAAATTCTGCCTACATAAAAAAAAAGAAATAAAAGTATGTCATTTTTATTAAATCAAACACTTTTTTTTTATTAAAAAAGACCAAGTATCTGTATGTTTTAAGTTATCTTTGAATGCTTCTACCTCAAATTGGGGTGCTGACTGAAGTAAAACATACTAGACATACAAAAAATTGGCTTTTACAGTAAACTAAAACCAAAACATAATAATGTCATAATGTGCAGAATTTTACTTTTCTTGGAGTAAACTATTAAATTAGGTTATGATTTTTGTTCCCTATTTCTTCAGCTTAAGGAAAATCTCTTATCTTGGCATAACTAAATCTATGTTTAAATTGAACATACCTTAAATATGGGTTCCGAAAACACTTTTTTCAAATACTGTTCTAGACAATACTAAAATTTGCAATCTTTCATTTACAAATTTATCACAAACACTGATTACAAGCGAAAAGCAGGTGAACCAGACTTAAACACATTTATTCATATGGCCAATGGCTTAGAACTTATTGTTTCTATCGATATTCGTTTTAATAATCACAAAAACTATGGCACAAAAATTTTCACTTACCGGATATTTATTTAATGATCAATAAAGTATACTGAATTTCGAATTCATCAAGGCGTTGGAGACCCTAAGAGTTGGAACAAGCTGGGGAGAATAATAGTAGAGGCCGACAGCAACAGTGGAGAAGGGCTGGGTTAAGATCTAAATATTTTGCGCCACGTAATTAATTATTACTCTACTTTATCAAATAAGTTAATGAAGTACTAGGCCGATAATAATTACGAATTATCGCCCAGTGTTGCACAACTCTAGCGATTCCAAGCAACGAAAAACCAAAATATTATCTTATACCAATGAGCTTACCTTCACAGAATACCAAATAATTAATTAAGATATGAGGGTCTCACTTGTAGGTAGGTAGCAGCAGTAAAACGCAAAATTTTGTTTGAAATCATACTAATATCAAATAAGTTGTTCATTTTGTTTTTTTTTTCAAAAGTTATTTCAAGTACAATAATAGTATATGTAGGTATGGTCCAAACGCGGGCCAACAGCGATACAGCTATAATATGTACTAAGCTTCTAATCTTAATTATTAAAATTACCTGCAGCTTAAGAGAAATCGATATTGTACACAAGAAAATGAATAATAAAAAATATATAAATATGACAATGGTCAACAGTATGCAGGAATATATAAAAATATAGTACCACGGTCGATATTATGACGCCATAAATCGTGAGTGCAAAATCAAATACAAGTCAGTGAAATACATCAAAAATTATAAATAGAATCAAAACAAGTTATTAAAGGCCACTCGATAAGCCAGTCAGCTCAATAATAAGGTAAAAAGTTTAGTTTAAAATTAGTAAATAGATTTTGATTTTTAGTGAGAAAAATTAATTTAAATTTGAATTTGTAAATATGAAGAACAAATTAATAAATTGGCTAATTGACTGTATCGAGGAATTTAGCTTGCAAAAGATATAATAGTTGAAATTTTAATTATTTGCTACGGTTACTTATCTGGACGTCCTCCAATAGCTGTGGCCGTTAGCTGTTCAGACCTTCAGGCGAAGAAATGTCACCTGGACTCAGGCGTATACAGGTGGGAGCAGCACCAGCTCCGATGCTGAAAGTGAGTCTCTTGCCTGGTCAGGCAAGTTGGCAATCCCAATAACTGATCCAAAGAAAAATCCAAATTACAGGACTTGATCGTCGTCGTGACGGAAATCCCTTGGAATAATATCCAAACCAAAAAAAAAAAAACCCTAAAGAGAAAACATCCCTTAGCAAACATTAAACCATATCCAAATATAGCCCAAAATGTAAACAAAAATTAAATAAAATATGCAAATAAAATAATATTACCTCCTTCTGAGGGTTTTCTAACCAAAATGGAGTCTGGGTCTAGCAGTTGCCTAATGCTAAAAACGGAATCAACGAGTGGTTGTCGATGGTCTGGACAAGTGCAGTGGGCTTCTTACGAAGTCTTGACTCTAAATTTAAAGAAATAAAATGTCAACCCAGACCGAAGATGTTCAACAAAATGGCGTATGGTCATGGAAATGGCCACTAAGAACCATACACGGGCATTATCATATTATTAAATAATCAAATATACAAAAACTCACCGGAATCTGCTATTCCAGGTGCCAATATGGCAAGTCAGCAGGAGGATATCCTCTAAAGATGGTGGAACGAGGATTTTAGAGTGTGACGGCCATTTTCACAATTCTCCCTCGTGGGTGCGAACTTCCTCTGTCCAAAAAAAAACCCCAAAGTGCCCGAATAACAACTTTAGAACTTTCAAATCCAAACAGGAACTATTTCGCAAAAGATGCTCATCAATAAATCTCGTAAATACGATCAAGCCAGGCTCTACTTGAAAATTATGATGAAGGCATCAGAAAATGGACCGCGCACCACACTGCTGACTTGAGACTCACCAAGCAGGAACAAATTTTTGGAGCAACAGGTCCAAAATGTCTCGCCATGTTGCCACGATTCCACTCATAAAATCCTAGTTAAGACTTCAATTCTTTATCAATAAGCAACCAGTCATACTTAACACCAAAGGCACAGCAAATATCCGTCAATTAAATATCCAAAGGTCAAATCCGAGAAATAGAAACAATATATAAAATTCATTGTTTCAGAGCCACAGTCAGGTAAAATGTCACATCCGATATAAAAATTCTGCAGTCACGGGATCGGAAACTTATTCATGATCCGGCAACTACGGTCACAGATTGCTGTTGTAACCACAGGAACCGGTCGATAAAACTAGAAATGACTAGAAATACGTCGGCATCACGGAGGGCAATATTACCGGAAAACTTATCATAAAAAATCACTCACAAAACTATACTTGGGCATTCCAAAAGAACCCCAAATTACACCATTGTAAGCCCTCGAAAATAATAACAAAATCTAGACCTGCCATAATGCATCCGACTCATCTGAATAATTCTTTCCCAAAATTGACAATGTAGCGCCCTCTTTTGTAGGAACCTACGATACGACCAAATGCGCCTGATAGAATACTGCGATGTGTGCAGGAGACCGAGGAAACTGCCCCGACCGTCCACTTCCACCGCGGTACCTTTCCAAAATTAACGACAGAAAAATCGATAATCGAACCGTAAGCCAGGCTATTGATAAACGAGACCTGGAGATGTCGTGACACATCGATCAGTTGCGCGGACCTATACAGTGTAATTCTAATATACTTGTTTTATTTCAGTTCGCACTAACTGAATCCAAAATTCTGTTCTCTAAAAATCGAAACGGCAGAATCGCACAAGAATAATCATTAACATATTAAATCCATAGTGCATTAAAAGAAGTTTTCGTAGTTTTGAAAGACAAACGTGATAGGAAAGCAAAATTGTAAATTCAAAAATGATTAATATTTAGTAGTATTATTATCTAAAAATTTGTTTATTATATAATTATTTAAATAGTTTAATATTATTATTAGCATGCTATAAGTCCGAAATTATCACGTTACAATTCCCCCCGCTTGCCACAAAACGATTGGCCCGCTAGGGACAATCGTAGTCAGGAGAGCGTTTCAGGTCTTTAGCGTGCCAAGTGCCTGTCAGAACCTTCCCGTCTCTGTCCTGTAACTCGTATGTCCAAGGCGATATCTGACGGCGAATGATATACGGTCCGACAAATTTCGGTGCTAACTTATGTGTAAAGTACTTGGCAGCATCAGACAAAACAAAATTCTTCTTCCACACTCTCTGACCTGGAGAAAAGACTTCACTACGCTTTCTAAGATTATACTTCGCAATATTCTTTTGACCAGCCGCTTCCAATCTGCTCCTAACTTCCGCAAACAACTTCCGAAATCCCTCATTTCTACTCTCTCCTGCGCTTTGGTTTCCATCTTCTGTTTCTACAAGATCTTTATTACTATAGTCCTTGCCTGAAAGGCACATGTTTCTTCCAAAATTTAAGAAAAACGGTGACACTTTAGTGGTCTCTTGGACCGCAGTGCGAATAGCACAGGCCAACTTCTGCAATTGTTCGTCCCACTTACGGTGATTGTCACTCACATACATTGACAACATGGTCTTTAAAGTTCTATTTTGACGTTCGGTGGGATTAGCCCTAGGGTGGTAATTTGCATTGAACTGAATTCTGCAATGATAGCTATCTGCAAATTTCTTAAACTCACTACTACGGAATTGTGGACCATTATCGCATAAAATCACCCGACTTACGCCGAATAAAAGGAACACTTGTTCTTCTATACGGTTGATAATCACTTTAGAAGAAGTAGAGCGTAGTGGAAATATTAAAGAGAATTTACTCAAATAATCGGTAACTACCAAGATAGCTGTATTTCCTTTATACGAACGTGGCAAAGGTCCAACCAAACCCATTGAAATCATTTCCCATGGACGAGTGGGCTTACTATGAGATACCATCTGGTCGTTTGCACCCTTTGGATCACACTTATGGGCTGCGCAAATCTGACAATTCCTCACATATCTGGCAACATCCTGCCGCATCTTCGGCCAATAAAACTTTTCTGCCAATCTATTAAAGGTCTTAAATACCCCCATGTGACCCGCAGTTGGTAAATCATGAGCTGAACTTATGGCTTCCAACCGTTCCTCTTTAGGCAATACCAACTTCCAATGGTCTTCCGATGACAAGAGCCCAAAATAGTCCAAATCACTCTTTCTACCATTTTGTTGTACCAATTATCTTTTACTGGTGCAGGTCTAGCCTGTTCACCATCATCGATAAGATTTAAAACTGGCACCGCCCTTGACAACATATCAGGAACCACCAAATCCTTCCCAGGCCGATGAATAACCTTGAAGTCAAACTGCTGTAATTTCACAGACCATCTGGCCAATCTACCACTAGGATCTTTCAAATTATGCAACCATTTTAAACTATAATGATCCGTGATGACACTGAAAGGGATTCCTTCGATATAAGGTCGGAGTTTTTCAACCGCCCATACTAAAGCCAAACATTCCCGTTCAGTGGTGGTATAGTTTTTCTCTTGTCGAGATAGTGAACGACTGAGGTACGAGATAACCCGCTCACCCTTTGGATCTGGTTGCGTTAGAACTGCTCCAATACCAAAGCCAGAAGCATCTGTTTGGATAATAAATTCCCTGCTGTAATCTGGACAGCTTAAAATCGGTGCACTGATTAACTTGTTCTTGATCGTCCTAAAAGCATTCTCACACTTTTCCGTCCATTCAAACTTATGGTTCTTCTTAGTAAGCTGAGTAAGTGGACTTATGATAGTGGAAAAGTCTTGTACAAATCGGCGATACCAAGAGAAGCTTCCTACTATTCTACGCACTTCCGAAACATTAGTTGGTCTAGGCAATTCTAACATGGACTTAACCTTATCAGGATCTACACGTAGTCCGCGTCTATCAACCACATAACCAAGATATTTCATCTCGGGTCTGCAAAAGTTACATTTCTCCCAACTCACAGTGATATTGGCCTCTCTAAGACGTCGAAATACTTCATCAAGGATCCGTAGATGTTCGTCAAAATCTTGCGTTAGGACCACTACGTCGTCTAAATAAACGAAAACATTTGGTTCCAGGTCAGGACCCAAAATAGTATCAATCAACCTCTGCCAAGTTGCAGGGGCATTGTGAAGTCCAAAAGGCATTCTGCGGAACTGAAACAGACCTCTCCTGCAAATAAATGCCGTCAGTGGTCGAGAATTCTCCTCAATAGGTACTTGCCAATATGCACTTTTGATGTCTAAAGTGGATAAATATTTAGCTGAAACTAGAGGAAGTGGGTAACTATCACGATCAGTCACACCATTAAGTCTGCGATAATCTACACAGAACCTGTACACCCCTGTATTTTTCTTCTGAACCATAACAACAGGTGATGCCCAAGCACTTGAACTTGGTTCTATAATACCTTGATTTAACATGGAGTCAATTTCTTCATCCATAATTTTCTGAATGACTGGAGACACGCGATATGGACGCTGACGAATTGGTGGAGAGTCCGTTCTTATTTTATGTTCTACCATAGTTGCACAGCCTAACTGCGATCCCATCAGCTGTTTACTTCTCTCTACTAGTGCAGCAAGCTTTAAGTCTTCAAGTGATGTTAACACAGTAAGTTGATCATGGATACTGTCGAGTTTCACTGGAGTATCAGAAAAGTACCAATCATTGTGTCTCAGATCTGGGACTATTCCCATGGCAATCCAAAAATCCATACCCAGAATGAGCACATGTGGCAACTCCGGCACAACTAAAACTTCCAAAATTCTGACCCTATCACGAACTCTTATCGGCAGTTCTACTGATCCAATAGTCATTGCTTGCTGACCGTTAGCAACCGTACAGCCAATCCTTCTTAATGCATTTAAATGCATGCCCATACCTTCGACAATGTCCCAACCAGGACCTCCTAAAAAGGTGCGCGAAGCTCCCGAGTCCAAAAGTCCAAGAAGCCTATGTCCGAGGATGTCAACTTCCAAATAAGGGCGTTCATCGTTCTGCGCATGCTCCAAGATAAAATTCAAAACTGGAGTGATCGTCGGATTTATTGTCTTCCCCTTAGGCCGACTACCTAAGAGTGACGCTTCCCGTTTCCCTGGTTGCATGATGGACAGTTTCTCTTTGTAAATCCCTCTCTTCGACATCCATAGCATCTTAATCTTCTAGCTTCAGTACAACCAGCCGCACGATGACCTGGCTTATTGCAGTTGTAACAAATAATTTCTCTAGCCCTTGGCTTGGCAACATCACGGGTACAAACTTCAACAGCATCAACCCTATGATCAGAAGATCTGCTAACTTCATCCACTTCAATATAAGCCAAATCAGGTTCCAACGACTGTGCTTTGCGAGGGGGTGGTGCATACTCTGACTGCATCCGTGTCTCTATGCGTCTGCACAAGGCTTTAAGCTCTGAGATACTAGATATCTCCATAGCACCCAGTTGGTTCCTATATGTTGGAGAAATATTCCTAAGAAGGATTGTCAGTTTTGCATCCTCAGATATTGGACATTCAAGTCTTTGAAAATATTTTGACATGACTGCCATGTATGTCCCAATGGTCTCATCCGGTCCTTGAGTCCTTCTTTTAATTTCCTCCAATAACTTTTCACTATAAAATGCTGGCTGATACTCCTCTTTGAATTTCTGAACCAACTCCTCCCAAGTATGCACTTCTGAACGACAGTCTTGATAGAATTCATATGCTCTTCCCTCGAAAAGATCTATACCTGAATTTAGAAGTATCGGTAGGCTTACATTCCTCGCTGTTCTCAACTGGTCAACACGCTCAAAGAAAGCAGTTACTGACATCCCTCTCTTGTCTCCCGTAAATTTTAGATTCCACTTGTGTGGTAGTATGGGTTTTATACCCTGTCCAAAGGTATTTGGATTAGTGGGTGATGTGTTATTTACTGGTGTAGAACAAGAAGCTGGAGCTTGCGCTAAGGATGTGTTCACCGTTCCCTCAAGGACACACAAATTGGGTGGTGGTTGAGATTTGAGAGTCGCCGCCGAATCGGAAGTCTTTTTATTCAGTCCATCGATGAGTGTAAGCGTCTGTGCCATTAATTCACCTCTTAATTTTATACGATCATCAGTGTCACATGCCATGTTGTCAATGCGACCTAATACATGATTAAGTTTGGATTGCAGCTTCATAAAGGTACCACTTTTAGATGATTCCGAGAAGTTTTCAATCAGCAGTACAAGCTCATCAAGTTTCTTAGTCACTGTTGTGACATCTTCCTGAAAACTAAATGGATAGGCAGGGTAGTGTAAACTATCACCAGCCTTTTCCATTTGCTTAGCCAACGCAAGGCGACTTCGCATCTCTTCCACATTGCCTACAGCAATCCCCCTCCATGTTAACTCATAAGCCAGTTCGTCTTTGTCCAAACGGTTGATCTCAACTTTCCGCGACATCTTCAAAATATTCACTTAAAACTAGTTAAATCCCGTTCTTGTATAGCTCTCTAACCTACGTTTATATCCCTCGCTTATACAAGTGATAACCCTACCTATATCTATAATATTCCTAATAAAACCCAAAAAAAAAATCTTTAAAAAAAAATTAAACACTATTGTAAAACAACTTATGTTCTCTTAAACCACTAACATGTATTAGTGCTTCACTTCAGCACAATACTTCACTACCAATGTGCTAAGTCACTAATCACTAGTACAATACTTAGATGCAAATTCGCAAAGTCACGAATCACTAGCACAACACTTCACTTCAAATGCAATAAGTCATTAATCACTAAATATCCCCAACCAAAATAAATGTAAATAAAATAATTTAAAAAAAATTAAGTCAGTTATTTGCAGTAAGTACGCCTTACTTCAACCTCAAAAGTCAACTTCAATGCTATATTCTGCTACTACCAACCACAAATCCAACTATCACCAAAAGTGAGACCTCTCAGTTCCGCAAAAAAAATATTCCCATTCAATCCCCCAAAAATAGTTTGGTGAAACTCTGTCACTATTTGACAATTGTACTTTTATTCTAAAAAAAATTCTAATGAAAGCAAAAAACTATCTGAAAAAAAATTATAAGTCTTTAACACTAACCAGTTCCCAAAAAAAAACAAAGTCAATTTGGGACACCCTGTATAATTACCAAGACAAAAAAAAAATTCAGAGTACTTTTGCTACAGAAAAGAACTACAGTCATCGACTCAATAGTACTCAATACTAGTTAATAAAGCAATCTCAGACTCTAGATATAGAATAGAATCAGATGGGATGTAACGAAACACCATCTACTTCCAAACACTAAGCTTAAAATTGTTTTAATTAAAAAACAATCAAAGACAAAAGGCATGAAAGAGAATTAATCCCAAAAAAAAAATACCGGAAGTTGTAACTCTAATAACCAATCAAGTGAAATATTTTCAAAGACCTGTATCGGAGACAAAAAATTAAAAAAAAAAAATCAATACTTAAATATGTCTAATAGTTATTATGTTCTTTAATTGTATGTTGAATTTATTATAGTTAATAAGATTAGCTCTTTATATAAATATTCTAAAAATACTGCAAGTACAATTGTCAAAAGAAAGCAAAATCAAAAAAAAAGAACTGCAGCTTTAGAAAACTTATAAGACAGTTAGCTCAAAACACCCTTAAGTAGACACACTAGAAGAGTCAAATCTGTAAATCACCTTTTCACAAAATTTACTCTTGATTAACTTCAATCAATTTAAAAAATTAACCAGGGATAATCAGATATTTCAAGTATATAGCAAGATTTAGAAGTATTTATTTACTTAAGTGTAAAATTGTAATTTCTCTCAATTAAAAGTAATTAATAAAATATTATTGTTCTATTTGTTTAAAACTAATTTATTTATTTATAAGTTTTTATTATTAATTAACAAAGGTGGTCAACACAGATTCTGAGTTACCTTGCCTTATGAAAAAAAATATAGTGAAATATTTTTGCTATTATGCAATACAATGCAAAATGCGAACTGGGTGCTTTATTTATTTTGATAATAAAATCTAAATGCTAAACTGTCACTACCAGTTAAGCAGCAAAACTATGAAAAGCTTTCACCAAAAGTACTCAAAAGAAAAAAAAAGAAATCTATATGCTATACCCATTATGTAATAATGACTTTTATTAACTATATATAACAGTGTTATATACCCCAAAACCTCAAATAAAAGTCACTCAATAATTAGCCAAAAACTGTGATTTTCTCTCAATTAAACGTGGGCACCAAAACTGTTTACTTTTATTACAAAAACTATGTACTTTATTTAAAAAAATTACAATAACTGTGAAGTTTTATTTTAAAAAATGTTGGGCATCAAAAATATGGCACAATGCCCTTTTGTTTAAAAAATTACGTTGGGCGCCAAAATCTATGGCACCATGCCCTTTTGTTTAAAAAAAAACCACGTTGGGCGCCAAATCTATGGCACAAAAATTTTCACTTACCGGATATTTATTTAATGATCAATAAAGTATACTGAATTTCGAATTCATCAAGGCGTTGGAGACCCTAAGAGTTGGAACAAGCTGGGGAGAATAATAGTAGAGGCCGACAGCAACAGTGGAGAAGGGCTGGGTTAAGATCTAAATATTTTGCGCCACGTAATTAATTATTACTCTACTTTATCAAATAAGTTAATGAAGTACTAGGCCGATAATAATTACGAATTATCGCCCAGTGTTGCACAACTCTAGCGATTCCAAGCAACGAAAAACCAAAATATTATCTTATACCAATGAGCTTACCTTCACAGAATACCAAATAATTAATTAAGATATGAGGGTCTCACTTGTAGGTAGGTAGCAGCAGTAAAACGCAAAATTTTGTTTGAAATCATATACTAATATCAAATAAGTTGTTCTTTTTGTTTTTTTTTTCAAAAGTTATTTCAAGTACAATAATAGTATATGTAGGTATGGTCCAAACGCGGGCCAACAGCGATACAGCTATAATATGTACTAAGCTTCTAATCTTAATTATTAAAATTACCTGCAGCTTAAGAGAAATCGATATTGTACACAAGAAAATGAATAATAAAAAAAATATAAATATGACAATGGTCAACAGTATGCAGGAATATATAAAAATATAGTACCACGGTCGATATTATGACGCCATAAATCGTGAGTGCAAAATCAAATACAAGTCAGTGAAATACATCAAAAATTATAAATAGAATCAAAACAAGTTATTAAAGGCCACTCGATAAGCCGGTCAGCTCAATAATAAGGTAAAAAGTTTAGTTTAAAATTAGTAAATAGATTTTGATTTTTAGTGAGAAAAATTAATTTAAATTTGAATTTGTAAATATGAAGAACAAATTAATAAATTGGCTAATTAACTGTATCGAGGAATTTAGCTTGCAAAAGATATAATAGTTGAAATTTTAATTATTTGCTACGGTTACTTATCTGGACGTCCTCCAATAGCTGTGGCCGTTAGCTGTTCAGACCTTCAGGCGAAGAAATGTCACCTGGACTCAGGCGTATACAGGTGGGAGCAGCACCAGCTCCGATGCTGAAAGTGAGTCTCTTGCCTGGTCAGGCAAGTTGGCAATCCCAATAACTGATCCAAAGAAAAATCCAAATTACAGGACTTGATCGTCGTCGTGACGGAAATCCCTTGGAATAATATCCAAACCAAAAAAAAAAAACCCTAAAGAGAAAACATCCCTTAGCAAACATTAAACCATATCCAAATATAGCCCAAAATGTAAACAAAAATTAAATAAAATATGCAAATAAAATAATATTACCTCCTTCTGAGGGTTTTCTAACCAAAATGGAGTCTGGGTCTAGCAGTTGCCTAATGCTAAAAACGGAATCAACGAGTGGTTGTCGATGGTCTGGACAAGTGCAGTGGGCTTCTTACGAAGTCTTGACTCTAAATTTAAAGAAATAAAATGTCAACCCAGACCGAAGATGTTCAACAAAATGGCGTATGGTCATGGAAATGGCCACTAAGAACCATACACGGGCATTATCATATTATTAAATAATCAAATATACAAAAACTCACCGGAATCTGCTATTTCAGGTGCCAATATGGCAAGTCAGCAGGAGGATATCCTCTAAAGATGGTGGAACGAGGATTTTAGAGTGTGGCGGCCATTTTCACAATTCTCCCTCGTGGGTGCGAACTTCCTCTGTCCAAAAAAAAACCCCAAAGTGCCCGAATAACAACTTTAGAACTTTCAAATCCAAACAGGAACTATTTCGCAAAAGATGCTCATCAATAAATCTCGTAAATACGATCAAGCCAGGCTCTACTTGAAAATTATGATGAAGGCATCAGAAAATGGACCGCGCACCACACTGCTGACTTGAGACTCACCAAGCAGGAACAAATTTTTGGAGCAACAGGTCCAAAATGTCTCGCCATGTTGCCACGATTCCACTCATAAAATCCTAGTTAAGACTTCAATTCTTTATCAATAAGCAACCAGTCATACTTAACACCAAAGGCACAGCAAATATCCGTCAATTAAATATCCAAAGGTCAAATCCGAGAAATAGAAACAATATATAAAATTCATTGTTTCAGAGCCACAGTCAGGTAAAATGTCACATCCGATATAAAAATTCTGCAGTCACGGGATCGGAAACTTATTCATGATCCGGCAACTACGGTCACAGATTGCTGTTGTAACCACAGGAACCGGTCGATAAAACTAAAAATGACTAGAAATACGTCGGCATCACGGAGGGCAATATTACCGGAAAACTTATCATAAAAAATCACTCACAAAACTATACTTGGGCATTCCAAAAGAACCCCAAATTACATCATTGTAAGCCCTCGAAAATAATAACAAAATCTAGACCTGCCATAATGCATCCGACTCATCTGAATAATTCTTTCCCAAAATTGACAATGTAGCGCCCTCTTTTGTAGGAACCTACGATACGACCAAATGCGCCTGATAGAATACTGCGATGTGTGCAGGAGACCGAGGAAACTGCCCCGACCGTCCACTTCCACCGCGGTACCTTTCCAAAATTAACGACAGAAAAATCGATAATCGAACCGTAAGCCAGGCTATTGATAAACGAGACCTGGAGATGTCGTGACACATCGATCAGTTGCGCGGACCTATACAGTGTAATTCTAATATACTTGTTTTATTTCAGTTCGCACTAACTGAATCCAAAATTCTGTTCTCTAAAAATCGAAACGGCAGAATCGCACAAGAATAATCATTAACATATTAAATCCATAGTGCATTAAAAGAAGTTTTCGTAGTTTTAAAAGACAAACGTGATAGGAAAGCAAAATTGTAAATTCAAAAATGATTAATATTTAGTAGTATTATTATCTAAAAATTTGTTTATTATATAATTATTTAAATAGTTTAATATTATTATTAGCATGCTATAAGTCCGAAATTATCACGTTACAAAACTAATAAAATAATACACTAAAACAAAAAACCTCATAAGAAACCCATTTAGGCAAAAAGTAAACAAATCGATTTTTGCAGCAATATGGCCGCCAGGACCACGTGACGCGGAGAACCAATCAAAAATTGGTTACCCTATTGTCGCCACTGTCTCTGTATAAAGTCACTGTATCCACTGGAAACTCATCGCGCCATCTAACGGAAAGGGCAGAACAATGTCTGTCGGGCCAGTTAGTTACGTTTTCTGTTACAAAACTCTTTAGTAAACACATTTTCAGCGCTAAAAGTGTTTTCGTCTATTAAATAACACATCTTAAAAGTACTTTGGATTTACTGTGGAAAAAACATTAAACTCCACTTACTTCAAGAATAAGTTCTCATTAGGATTCCTTGTTAGCAACTGCTGTGTGAAGTATGTGGTAATTATTACGTCTTTATGGGCCTCTTTGGGATAATAATGCAGAATGGTTAATAACATGGAACTTGTCCAAGGCAGAGAAAGCAATTCTGAGGGCGTTCACTTTAGTTTAAATCTTAAACCCGTTTCTACCGGATAAAAATAAACTTTAATGCGGTAAGAGTTCATATAAATCAATATTTATGACGAGAGAAAAGTGTTCCTAACTTTCCTATGTAGATGCCCTAATGAACATTACTTTTAACGACAAGGATTACTTATATTCTATAATGTTTTCCCTTTGTTTGTAGGAGCTGAGTTGTGAAAATAACGGAGCTTAAATTCTACGTGGTTATTATTTTAACATGCTACGTACATATTGCAACTTTTAGATTAAAATATAAACTTTGTTGTGTGTCTGCACAACTCCCGGTTTTCGTATGTTTTGTATAAAGTAACTGCTCTCTCATCTAAGGGGCCTTGATGGAAGCTGCTTAAAATAATTTAAAATTGTAAAACCTTTATCTGCTTGAAATACATTTTAAATTATTTACCTAAAATACATTTTTTTTTTAATATTATATAGGATCATAAAAGTGTTAATATGTATATTTATAATATCATTAGAGCGGCGCGGCGTCCAAACTATTGTTTTATTACATTTATATTATTTTCAGATAACTGATTAATCTATTCCGGTTTAATAAGTCTTTCCTATGCTCTTCTCATTCTATATACCCCTATATACATGATGCTTTTTATTTAATTGCTAAATAAGAAGGACGTAGTTTTTTGCCTTAGTTTAGGACTGAAAGTACATATAAACATGTATCTGCAAGGCATTCGTTTTTAAGATAGAGGATGTCAAAATTTTAATTTTTTAGTTATTTCATGGACTTCATATATTTCTAGAGAAGAGCCATTTAAATTTGATACACAAAAAGCAAAGTCTACGAAATAGCAATAATACATTTTACAAAAATCTACACCCGCTTCGGAATTGGCCAAAGGCTAGTAACGAAATGAGTAGACCTCCAATTTGCTGCTACTATCGGATTCAGTTTTATTTTAAGCAGCTTCCATCAAGGGCCCTTAGATGAGAGAGCAGTTACTTTATACAAAACATACGAAAACCGAGAACTGTGCAGACACACATCTAAGTTTATATTTTAATCTAAAAGTTGCAATGTGTACGTAGCATGTTAAAATAATAACCACGTAGAATTTAAGCTCCTTTATTTTCGCAACTCAGCTCTTACAAACAAAGGGAAAACGTTATAGAATATAAGTAATCCTTGTCGTTAAAAGTAATGCTCATTAGAGCATCTACATAGGAAAGTTAGGAACTGCTGGAAACACTTTTCTCTCGTCATAAATATTGATTTATATGAACCCCACCCACATTAAAGTTAGTTTTTATCCGGTAAAAACGGGTTTAAAATGTAAACTAAAGTGAACGCCCTCAGAACTGCTTTCTCTGCCTTGGACAGGTACCATGTTATTAACCATTTTGCATTATTATCCCAGAGAGGTTCATAAAGACGTAATAATTACCACATTCTTCACACAGCAGTTGCTAACAAGAAATCCTAAAGAGAACTTATTCTTGAAGTAAGTTGAGTTTAATGTTTTTTCCACAGTAAATTCAAAGTACTTTATAAATGTGTTGTTTAGTAGACGAAAACACTTTTAGGGCTAAAAATGCGTTTACTAAAGAGTTTTGTTATAGAAAACGTAACTAACTGGCCCGGCAAACATTGTTCTGCCTTTGCCGTTAGATAGCGCGATGAGTTTCCAGTGGATAGAGTTACTTGATAAGGACAGTGGCGACAATAGAAGTCCACCCGCCATATTGATGCAAAATTTTTAAAGGTTTAAATAGGCGCACACATATTATAGTTAGTTTTTTGCAAAATACGACTAAATTAATTTACTTTAACATATTAATATAAGAAAATTGGATTAGCTAAAAGATTAATAAAATTATTATTAATTTCAGTCTACAAGGAGTAATATGCCGCAGAAAAAAAACCGAAACTTAAATTTCCCGCCTTCCCGACAAACTTTGTCAGCGTCAGTCGTAAATGTAGGGTTATGTTAATGTTTTACGGTATAATCTATTCGAAATATCTATTTTTGCGGAATTATTGCAGTTTACTGCAGCACAACCAGGCGTTTTCAATGTGTTAGTTATTTCTAAAAAACATATCATAGTCATAATTTTAACTTCTAGGCCTCTAGAAGTAAGACATTTTCTACACAAAAAAAAGGGAAATATGATACGTTAGGTATGTCATTTTGAATGAAACTAAAACTATTTTTGTTAAAAAATACCTAACTTCTTTTATACTAATCTTTGGGAGGTTCTACCTCAAATTGGGGTGCTGAATGAAGTAAAACATACCCTAAGACATAAAACAATATTGTCTTTTACAGAAAAATAAAACAAAAGCATAATAGTTTGCAATATCTAATAACTTTTCTTGGAGTAAACTTAAACTTAAGACATTTAAGGTACAAATTCATCACAAACTCTTTTTAATTATAATCAACTAGCAGGTGAACCAGGCTTAAACGCATTTCTCCGTATCGCCAGTGGCTTAGAACTTATTGTTTGAATCACTATTTTTTTTAATAATCACAAAAACTAAGAAAATAATACACTAGAACGACAAACTTCGTAAGAAACCCACAAAGGCAAGAAGTAAACACAACGGTTTTTGCAGCAATATGGCCGAACCAATCAAAAATTGGTTACCCTATCGTCACACCCTTGCTTCAGAATGATTAGACTTCTGGTTGTAGGCTTTCTATAAACAAATATCAACAAAGGATAAACATATACTCAGCTCTATCTCTATAGTAACCGTTATATTGTCATAATTCTTAAGCGAAATATTCTTACAGAACTTCATATGTGACAACAATTTTAAAAACGATAAAAAATGTTTTAAAAACATAAACTAAATCAGCTTTCAGACCCGATAATGTTATAAGGGGTTTATTGATTAAAACCCAACCAAATACAATTACTGATCTGTACTTATCAAACGTATACAAAACAAAACTTTATGTAAGAATTTCTGAACAGAGATAAGACACACAGGAAGGTGACACACTAAGGTAGGGGATTGCCAAGCACGCTTGGTCTAAATATTATAGAAAACAACTAGCCGAGGCCAAAATGATATGCAAAGAGCAACTCTGAAAAAAAATGAAGCAGCATTTAGTCAAAAGAATAAGAGTGTCAACCATAAACCTTTTCGCCCTCGTCTTTATTCTCGTGGATACACTTGACACCGATCTCAACTGGGGTTGAGTTCTCAGATACATCAACGGAGTTTGTTTAAGGCTCATTAATATAGCGCCTTCAACCGTGGTTATTTGTTGTTTAGTGCATCGATCGAGTTGGCTCTTCTTTTTAGAGTTCACGAAAATATCGTGCCTCATTCAGATGTCACTGGAAATATGATCGGCTCTCTCCTGTAGAGTGAATCACGATGTTCCATAGTCTCACAATCTCGATACTAAGGGACTTCCTGGTTACTGGTCTTTTGAGTGGGTGAAGCAACTTCAGTCGGCAGTTTGATGGATGGGGTCTGTTTAAGATATCCTTCATATGACTAACTTTGATCTCTATACAACGGATTCAGAAGAACAGCCCTGAATATTTTTAAAAAGTGGCAAGCTAGCTATTAGGTCGTGGCAATCCTAATGTTACTATTTTTAACCACTTGCTTTATACACAGCAGCTGATCTGGAAGGACCACGAGGCGACCATCGGCACAAATTTCGACGACTTATCTCGAACGCAACTAAGACATCCTATTAATTTGATAAGAACCCTAAGTGACCCGTGAAAATAGACAAATCACTGCGCTTCGGGAACAGGTTTCCTGCAAACTTGTTAAATTGAAGGCGGGTACATTCGGATAGACCTCGATTGTTGCTAAAAATCGAGTTTTTTTACACGTGAAGTTAATGCAGATATAAAAAAATCGCTTTTTTGCAGTGTACGGTAACAGCGAATTCAGGGATCTTTAGCCAGTTGAGCTCATAGCCAAGACCTATGAAACGACTTCTGAGCATTAATCTAAGGTTTTTGAATTAAGTATTTTTCTTTCGGAATAATATTCGACTGGTTCTAACTCCACCGCGCCAGTTACTGGAAACGGTTGAATATTGGCGTGCTCCTGTAGGCAGTAAAAATAGTATACTTGTATTGCTGTCGATCGTCTTTACTAAAAAGAGTTCGGTTTATGGGACCAGATAGTATTCCCGGTTAATCATGTAGTAGGGTTCTTCCTGAGGGGATCTGGGAGTCTCTTGAAGTCCACCTGGAAGAGATGACCTAGGTTGGGAATGGAAGTGAACCATTGAATGTCAATTGGCTAGTTGCAGCCAGCAGGGACAATAGGGGCCAGAACATAGTTGGATGGTTGGTTTGGAATCACAATCTGTTGCCTGAATACCTTCCACAAGGAAGGAATATACAGATGGTCTCACAAGTTAAACATCATAAAAAAAAGAAGACAAGTCCCGAATGGTACAAGTGGGGTTTAGATAGTTTGTCACATCTTAAACGTTGTAGGCTACCCTCGGAATAATGCAGAGAAGCTATATATTGGTAGCATAAGGCAACATACATAAAAGAAGACAGATAACAGGGATTCACAAGAGAATTCTCAGTGAATACGACCACTATTCTACGAGATTTAGGACAAATCCTGAGGACATTATCGCTCTAGTTTAGCCGTGGCTGACATGTCAGATAACGAAGGTGTTACAGCCTTTACAATTGTGACTGGCGCATGTCAGTAGAAAAGAAGAGAAAGCTTATGCTTAACTAATGACGACTTAAATCCAAAAAACAGAAACAATAAGAGCAGAGAGACATCTCGAGGTGAAGATGCGAGCTTTGGGGGTATGTTTTCTACAGAGCTCCTAGAACATGGAAGTGGGATAGAAAGTCTAGCGCAGAGCAAAGTCGAAGTAATACATTCAATGAGGCTCCAAGCACCAATGAACCCCCCACACTTGTCCGAAGGAGACAGTCGTCTTAAGAACAGCTCTTAGTTCGCTAACTAGTCTCAACGTTGTGAAGCATTGCAAGTTTAGCTTGTAAGTTCTTCTCATCTTTTTGCCATTTATCTCGATTGTGAATGTTTACTCAGTAAAAGCAATATAACATTTTAAAAAATAAATTTTTTGGAACGCTTAAATTGACTTCTGTCAAACTAAAAGTAGAAATAAGTTAGGTAAATAATATTATTTTATTTTAACTGTAAAAGTCATGGACGCCTATTTTTTTTTGGTTATGTGTGTTTAAAAAATATATCTTCAAAATAATTTAATAAAATGGTGCGAAAAAATGTTATATGTATATGCTCTTAAGTAGTATCATGTATGGCGTAATCAACGGAGTTAATTGGTATATTTATTGGTATACTTTTAAAAAAATTCTATTTTGAGAATACTTTCATGGATTTTAAAAGCAAGATGTAAAAACATAGACGTACATAACCGACGAACTAATATATAAAACACATATTTTTATTTTAGTTTTTGTTTACTTAATTTTTTATAATTTTATATTAATAACCTTAAGGGCTGGTATTCTCATCTCCGTATAATTTTATTCGGTGGATATTTTCCATGGTTACAATTGCCCCAATAAACGTTTCCAAGGTATATATTTGAAGAATAGACCCTTAGTAAGTAAAATAACTTATAGGATTTGTAATAGAAGACTTGTCCACGAAAAATCAATTTTGGCCATTTTTCAAGCATCTTATTAGGCGTCAATTTTGTTTTTTTGCATTTCTTTTGCAAAATTCTTGGGTTCGCACCAACATTTCACCAGTATATTCCTATATCACAAACGATTTTTGAGCAAAATTTTTGGCTAATGGGATAAATAGTATTTTGATGCTAATTATTAAAAAATATTTTACAAACGCAATTTTATATGAAATATAAGGTGTTTAGTTTTGAAATAAAACTCTAAACCACCTTTCTTAATTCTCTTTTTGTGTACAAAAGTACTATACTCTTTCCTTTTACTACCTACCTTTTTTATTTATTTTTTTTTTATTTTATGAATAAGGGTCATGTACCTTCAGTTTGGGGTATACAGTTTATTTGAAGGTTTTAGGATAAGAATAAATTAAAAAAAAATAAATTGTGAAATTAATTCTATTCAGTTTTGACTTGTTGATTATCATACAAGACAAGTAAGACACTTTCTTTTCGTTTCGAAATAATCTTAGAAAAAATCTTAGTTTAGTTTAGTTTTGAATACAATTTCATTTAGATACAAAATAAAATTCTAAACCACTAGTCTTAATTACTTTTTCGCTTACAACTCTATGCATTTTTTAAATATTCTTAATATTATGAGTGCCAAGCTTAAAAAATTTCCGTAATACAAAATAATAATATTAACAAAGATAAAACTCACTCCCTACATCCAAGCAATCTGCATCGTTTAAAGTGATGGTCATTTCGAAATCCACATACAGAAAGTCAGGGATTATGTTAAATACTTATACCCTCCACAAATATTTGTTTTAAGCGCTGAGCCACCACATTAGAGTCCTTTTTACCCTTTATAAGCAAGATTAAATTTTAAACATAGCACTGTGAACGCCCCAGGAATTGCTTTGCGCTGCATTGGACATGTGCCATGCAGTTAGCTCTGTTACATTATTGCTCCATAGAGGATCATAAAGACATGGAGATTACGGTATATTTCACATAACTGGAGTCAACGAGAAAATGGTTGCTCAGACAATTTAATCATTATTTCTGCCACGTAAATGGTAATTCTCTGTAAATAAATTCCAATTCAGTCTATTTAGCATATATTACGGAAAAATATATATATAGTTAATTCTATTAAATTGTATCTAGAATTTTTTTTTTTTGTGACGGGAAGAAAGTTTAACCTTTAACCTTTGTTGACAGGTAACAAAATATCACTTTTTATGAAATTACTTTTTTCCCGGGAAAAAATGAGAACTTTTTTCCCGAATATATATACACATAAGTAAAGGTAGATATTTAATTTTAGAATATTTTATTAAACAAAAGTTACATTTCTTTTAGTGCAATTATTAAATTTGTACTGCATGAATGACATGTTCCTTGGTCTATTCGGTACAACAGTCGCATTTTCTTGTGTTGAAATTAAATTTTTTTTCTGCCATAGACACAACTGCCGTTGATATACCTGGTCCCAAATCGAGTGTTATTTCAGCACTGCCACGCGCTAAATACTTTATTAGCTATTTCTGATCTATGTGCTACCGATTCATCAACATACCCTTCAGCGAGCGTTGATGACTTCCAACCGCCATGTTTCTTTAGTGTCATCAAGTTTCCCCTAGATTCAAGTAAAAGTGTAACATACGATCTTCGAAATGAGTGACCTGAATATAATTTAGCATTTTCAAGTTGAAGAAAATTAACTACTGTTTCAGGTATCTTAAAAAGCTGATTTTTACCCACAACCTGGTTGATACATTTGCCATTGCGATATGCATGAAACAGGCGGCGATCCTTTGTTGCTGCTGGATGAAGGACTATGTGCAGGGTCTCCCATTTTGGGTACTTTTGCGGGGTGTCTCCGTTATTTTTATAGATATAAAGTTGAAAGTTTCGAGACACTATGCTACTTTTTGGTAAAACTAAAGATGCCGTTAACAAAATTTTCATAAACCTTTTAGTTTTTAAGATACAGGGCTAAATTGAAAATGTTGCATTTTAAGGCACCCCTCGTATCTCAACTATCAGATAACTATCAATAACGTAAAAGCTGTTTCTTATATAACCTTTTCCGTAGAACTCAATTTCGCCTTCAGAATTAGTATACAGGGTCAGGTCAAAAAGTTATCGGACCCTACTTTTTTTTTTCGTGGAACACCCTGTGTATATATATATATATATATATATATATATATATAAATTTGTCTTTGTTATACCTTTTCAAAAATATATAATAGTATGAACTTTTTCTCAGAAACGCGCAAATAAATGACAATTTTCTGAAACTAAATGCATAATTTAATACTAGGCTATGGCTATTGTTTATGACAACAAACAAAAATAAATCTCAAATATTTGTCTATCTCATCGGTTTTTGGATCGACTTTTGGTTTATAAAGCAGTTTATAAACGTTCGTTTGGTATTTTTATTTAATTGATATTGATCAGTTTCTTCGAATAATGACAGCGTATGAAAATTATGAAAAATGTGATATGCTGGTATATTTTATACAGAGTAATGAACATTCTGAAGAAGCCTCAGAGTTATATTTTCAAAGGTAAGTAAGCTATTATGGCTATGAAAATCCGTGTTATCATTATAAGTTTTTGCTTGTTAGATATCCAGAAAAAAAGGCAACCGTTTTTTCGAGATATTAGCTCGTTTAAAAGCAAATTTAGTTGAGCACAAAGCATTTGTTCACTCGCGTCCTAAAACATACAACAAAGAGAACAGGGAAAGAAAAGAGATAGATGTTTTGGGATATATGGAAGCAATACCTTCGTCCTCATATAGAAAAATTGAGAAGGACATTGGTGTGCTAAAAACTGACGGTCAGAGAAATTTAATATCGTGCAACATTTGCATCCTGGCGATGCCGAGCGCCGTGCACTGTTGTTCAAATTGTATTTGCAACAAATCGATGCTAACGATTTATTTGGCAGACTTGTTATCTGGTCAGACGAATGCTTTTTTCAAGTGCGGGAATTTTTAATCGTCACAATACCAGGAATTGGCATAGTAAAAATCAACATTTAATGTTTGAAAGGGCACAACAAGGACGCTCTGGAGTTGGGGTGTCATGTTTTATTTTGGCAGACATATACTTTATAGGATTTTTGAAGGAGGTCTGTTGACGCATCTGTTGATGGCTTCCAGGATCTCCAGATCTCTCAAATTTATATTTTTTTTATGGGGCTATATGCAAAATGAAGTATATAAAACACGATAATGAGACCAATAGTTCTTTGTAACCCTGTTCAAAGAATTACAAAAATGTGCCAATTTTCTCTAGGGGAAAATGGTCGTCAATTTAAACATCACTTTTAAAAATTTGTTTTTTTCTTTTTCTTTAATAATTTTATTTTTTTGTGTTTGTTATATTGTTGCTTCATGCCATAAAACTCTTGTTAGAAACTCACTGTTATTAAAAACTTTATAGGTATTTTTATATAAGAATATGCAAGGTATACAATTCTTCGTTAGCGATATGTGACTTTCAATTGTTTATTATTGTTATTCATAGTCTACTATTAAATTATACATTTAATTTCAGAAAATTGTCATTTATTTTCGTGTTTCTGAGAAAAAGTGCATACTATTATAAATTTTTGAAAAGGCAAAAAAAAAACAAATTTTATAGTCTATAAATATATAGGGTGTTCTTATTCGGAAGGCGGAATTTCTACGGGAAAACTTATATAAGAGGCAGTTTTCACATTTTCGATAGGTTATCTGATAGTTGAGATTCGAGGGGTGCCTGAAAATGCAAAATTTCCAATTTAGCCCTTTATCTTAAAAACTAAAAGGACTATGATAATTTTGTTAAAGGAATCTTTAGTTTTACGAAAAAGTAGCACACTGTCGCGAAAACGGCGACTTTCTATCTATAAAAATAACGCAGATACCCCGCAAAAGTACCCAAAATTAGACACCCTGTACATTCGGTAAAATTTAATATATTCTTCAGTAACTACAAATCTTCTGTTTACATTATTGTTTATTTGCTTCAGTTTCATAATTAATAACGTTCCCGAATCTTCCATATCATTTAATGTTTCCTGGCTTATGTCACAAATTCGACAAGTTCCTGCAGTCCCAAATACAACAACAGCCTTGGCCATTAAATAAACTTCATCGGGAGCATTATTTAAAAAATCACCAATTTGTGTACTCCTAAAAATCGCAGCTTTCTTGGGCGTGTAACCTTTCCCATTTTGTTTCAGAAAGGTAATTAGTTTGAAATGTCATTGTCAGAAAATTATTATTGGATTGTAAAATAATTTTTTTCATTGAATAATTCGACACAAAAATAGGCCAATAACACCGTCTCCGAGAAAGAACTGCAAGTGTTTTTCGTCTTCCATTCCATAAATCTTGAATACGCGATTTGGTAAAATTTCAGCGATCTAGCTCGTAATAATTTTTCTGACACTACTTTCGCTGCTTCTACTAACTCGGGTGGAGTCAGAGAAAACTCGGAATCTGACATTTTTTAACTTTATATTGTTTACAATAACTACTAAACAACCACTAAGTTCGTAATTTTTAAATCAAATCACATAAATAAATTGACAGATATTTGATTATTTTTAAGGTTTCCTTATCAACGCAAGTCTAATTGTCGTACAACAGCCTGCCAGTTTAAATTTACATCGATAATTTTTTGACTTCATTCTACTATTTTCAATAATAAATCGTCGTTTTTTCCGTGACAGAAAAAAGAATTGTGTATTATACACGGAAAAAATATTAGATTTGAGCTCTCGGTTTTTGTCTTGACAACACAACCTCGAGCTAAAATCTAATACTTTTTTTCCTTGTATAATAAAAAACTCTTAATAGTTACTCGAGATCTTCAAAACAGATAATGTATATAGTAAAAATTTGCAGTGTATTTTTTACGGTACAAGATATCCGCATGAATATCATACCATGTAGTACCATCCATATATTTAATCATTTTGTTGTAAATTCCTCCGCGCCTTCGCATGAATGCTACAAAACTTTTTTTTTAATAATAGGATAAATCAGAAGAAAACATGTTTCTTCTCGCTGCGAAAATGCAGCCTTATGATAATTTTTAGCAATAACAGATGTAGAAAATTGCTGTTCAACAGAAATTATAATTTTTAGGTGTTTTGTGATATTGATATGTGATTGTTTTTAATAATTATAATAATTTTAGTTAAAATTTCATGGCATACATAAAACGCCTTCGCTTTTCTTCTCAATTTTAGCCATCAAACTAATATTTTCTAAATGCGTTGCCTGAAGGATTGCGTCGCCCATATGGGAATGAAAAGCGTGGTGCCCTTAATTAAAGCATTCAATAAGAGAGCTTCATAGAAACCTCAAGCTCGTTCGTAAAATAAATTCAATTAATAGTTGAAAGCATAGAAGCTCGATTCAGTAAATAAAGTATTCCAATAAAAAAATTGGAAAATTCGTTCGTATATCAAAACCAGTAAATTTCGTCATCGGTAAAAACAGAAATAAATTAAGCGCATCTCACCACTTCTTTCTTTAGTTTGAAACCAGTTTTTCAATTGTTTTATCTTGCATATAAATGTATATACTGTGTGTTTTAATACACTATTAGTCACAGAACAAAAAAATTGTAGCAGTGACTTTTTTATTTTTGTCGTACAGCCACTTAAAACTTTACTTTTTATGTACCCGTAAAACGTACAGCAGTAAAATTAAAATGTATGCATGTTTTCTTCGGAATTTATTCTTAGACTTAAATCGTAGTTTAGAGCACACATTTAGACGAATTTACAAGGAGATTGATGCCCTGGGTGCATGATATGAACGCCAATTTGTTTATACTATATTCAGGAAAAAGATGGAGTCCACTTTAGGAGTGTTTATTATTCTTTTATTCGAACGTCTTTCCAGAGTATTACTGGTCTTTGATAACATCACGATGCGACGCACAATTTAGGCTCTGTATTTGAATAAGAAAAGTTCACCATCCAAATAAAGCAAGGTATACTTGTATTGGGTGCATCCAGCAAAAATATAGGGTTTAATTCACTTAACTAGGAAATTAAATACTAGTTATATAATATAAAAAATCCCGAATGCCGGTGCCAGAGATACACCTATTGTTGTTTATTTATACAATTCTGGAAGTGACGCAAGAACCTTTGTTTCCTTTACATTTATAATGTGGCCAGTGGTATGTTGGTCTTCAGCTACAGCAAATTCAGCAATGTGTTTCTTTTTAATACATCGTTCATGTTCCTTAAGTCTAGTGGATATTGAGTGTCCTGTTTCTCCTACATACAATTCCCCACAGGAGAAAGGAATTTTATATACTCCTTCTCTTTGAAAAGGTACAACATCGTTCGGGGATTGCAAATGTTATTCAATCTTCTTTTGTCTGTAGTGCCATGTATGTAGGGTAGAACAACACTACCTAATGTAGAGAAGAACAACACTGGCGAACGCACAATATCTTCAATGCAATAGCCATTCTCTCTCAGAGCTTTGATCGGTTTCGTTGCCTCGGATGTTAAAAAATCTGAATCAGAAATCGAAATGGCTCTAAATACTGGTGAGTTAATAACCGATTTCTTTTGTGTTGGATAGTGGTGGGAATTTGCATTTAAGTATCTATGTATATGCGTCGGTTTTCTGTACACAGAATTAGAACGGGAATCGTTCCCTTAAATTTAATTTCCATTGTGAATTTAATATTAAGGTGTTGTTGATTAAGGTGGTCCAGAAATATAGGGAGATTTTCTTGTTCATGAGGCCGAACAGCAAAAGTATCACCTACATATCAAAACCAGTATTTTAATTTTAGTGGAGCAGATGTTAAAGCAATATCCTGAAAGATATTCGTTACTACAGGCATTAGAAGAGATTCTATGTAGACCGTAGCTTCAACATTCTGAATTAGCATTAGATTCAACTTGAAGACAACTGGAGAGTTACCTTCCGAAATTTAGCTAAATCGTAAGCGTAAATACAATCCAAGACATAGAAAATGAGTTTAGTAAACTATCAACATTATCTACCATCTTCAAACAAATATTTGAACACCTATCGATAATAAATGAATAGTTTTGCATTTAAAAATCAATTGCGAGAGAAAAAAATACAAGATAACAAACTCGTTGTTTTTGTTAGGATTTTATGTATACAAATGTCGAGGTTGCCCACGGTGTTTTTACTATATTACTAGATACATGGCTTTCTACAGTATTAGAGGCCCAATAACATTTTAGCGCTATTAAAAAGTTGGGTATGGAAAATTATAGATAATTTCTAAAACATATTATGTCTCTTTAAAGTAATTGACTGACAAATGTTCCATGCCCTATGTTACCATCTTCAAACAAATATTTGAACACCTATCGATAATAAATGAATAGTTTTGCATTTAAAAATCAATTGCGAGAGAAAAAAATACAAGATAACAAACTCGTTGTTTTTGTTAGGATTTTATGTATACAAATGTCGAGGTTGCCCACGGTGTTTTTACTATATTACTAGATACATGGCTTTCTACAGTATTAGAGGCCCAATAACATTTTAGCGCAATTAAAAAATTGGGTATGGAAAATTATAGATAATTTCTATCATCTGCACACACACACACACACACACACACACACACACACACACACAGACACACACAGACACACACAGACACACACAGACACACACAGACACACACAGACACACACAGACACACACAGACACACACAGACACACACAGACACACACAGACACACACAGACACACACAGACACACACAGACACACACACACAGCAATTCGTTAGAAATTGTACATATATATGTGTATATATATATATATATATATATATATATATATATATATATATCGAATTAGTGTTGAATTTATATCAGATCTATCTCCATTCCGTAGTTAATGGTCTAAAAAACCACTCAGTTTTATTAAATCGCTGCGCTGTTTTATATAGACTACCATAAAGATATGGGGATTACGGTCTATATCGCATCATTGGAGTGCATGAGGAAATGACTATTCCGATAAATTTAGTAAATGTGAACGCCAGGTAAAATAATGTTTTCGAATTATCTTTGTCAAGACTATATATTGCCAGTTTAAATACGCAGTTCTATTGGTCATTCTAGAGTCTTTATGAGTTTTGTCTGGTTTGTACAGGGTACTAATAAGACAATAAAATGTTTAAAAAGTTGTTTTTAAACATATTTTATACATGCATTTTCTCGAAATAAATTCAATTGTTTTCGCTAGGCGTCATGAATGAAATTTTCAAGATGGCGGTTCGACGCTTGATATTAGGTAAAAATTTAAAAAATTCAAAGTTGAAATTTTATCTTTTGCAGTTCAGCCCTGTTTGGATAGAAATTAATTTGTGCCATAATTTTTGTATATGCATATTAAGTATGCTTTGGAAATTTACAAAAAGTAATTTTTCTCACTAGTAAAGTGCTTTTCCTGTAGAAGATAGGACAAAATATTATAAGGAAAAGTTATTCATAAAGAAAAATTAGGAAGATTGTAAAATTTCAAATTGACCATCTCAGATATTTTGTCGTTCTTGTACATACAGCACAAATTAAGCTTATTATGGGTTCCGTGACAAGAAAACTTTTGCTAGTTTACCACACCTCGCAAAACTACAAGGTGAGTCAGAAAACGAAGGCCAAAGATGTGTTCTTTTAATTTAGTACTTTTTGTCTACTCATTTCGTACATCGCAAGTTGTTTTTAAACGTATCTCAAGATGCAATTTTTCATGGCAAGGCATAAATTAATATTTTTAGATATCTGCCATATCTGCCCATGGTAAAACATTACTTAATGTTTACTATTTTTCTTTACTGTGTAGCATACATATAGATATTCATTTTTCTTCTAGTTTAACTTAATGAAATTGAAGCCATTTAGGCACATTTTATTATATAAATTTCCTTTTTTTGTATTTAATGTTCCATGCATATTGTTTTATTTATTTAAATGTATGTAGCTACATTAGTGATTAGTAATGTAAAACATAATTTAATTAATACGATCTCGAGTAGTGCATACTAATCCGTTAGACAATGTATATTTTGTATACATATTCATTGACATAGAATTTCGTGATCAAAGGAGCCTGAATTATTTAATTAATCTGGTAAGTTTAAATGCCTAAACTTTAATTTATTATAATTGTTTGTAAAGTATAATAAAATATTATTTGGTACTTATTGCCATAATTGTAACTGAATTATCATATAGATAACACAATAAATCCTTAAGAGAGAAACAGAATAAAAGGTAAGTAAAGTGTTTTTATTATCAGCTAATTTCAGCACAGTCTGTGCTAATTAAACTGAGTGGGGCCCAAAATAAAATGTACGTTTTCCTAGCTCACTTCGCACTATTTTCACTCACAAAGAGCTGCCCTTCGCATTTCAACAGGTATTTTAAGGAAAAATGAATTTTCCTTAAAATAGCGTCGGGGTTTAAGATCAGAAAATAAAAGTAACCAAGAAATTTTTTTCCAAGAAAAAATGTTTGGTATTTACATTCAACGAAAATAAAACCGAACCATTATAGTAACTTAAGATACAGGTCCGGTAGGTGACTTATTACAGTACGACTGGTTTTGCGGACGCAAGAGAAAGAATTTTAAGAAATATTAGTTGGCAATCTAACAATCGTATCACTTTAACGATGTTATAGTAATTATTTTTCATAGCTATCCATGACTGACTTTTGCTTGTCACTGTCAGATAAATAAAACCAAATATTTTATTTCTTATATCGTTTTTCATTTTCTCAGTGGCTTATTTAGAATGCCTTTTGTGAGGGGGGGGGCAAGCATTTACATTTGGCAACTAAAAGAGAAAGTTATTACTTGTTTTGTTAACAGAATTGAAATAGAACATACCTTAATGGAAACTAGCGACGATGACAAAAAAAAAGTTTGCCGTTATATAATCGTGGTAATACTTTTTTACTTTCAAACATTTTGCTTGAGTCAAGAACTCTAGAGGGGCATATGCCTATCTGTCCCTTCCCCCCGCTGAATACGCCACTGCATTTTCCTTTCAATAGCACAAGTTACAAACTTTTAATATACGTCTCTATCTGGTTGTCGTTCGTTAAAAACTGCTGCAGCACTTTTGGTAGAATCGTTATTATTACACAAAATATGACTAATTTTACCAATTTCTTCTATAAAGTAGGTAATTTTCAGCTTAAAAAAACGCTAAGGTTTCCTTATTATAATAATACATTAAATTAGTGATTATAACAATATGGTTATAATAATCAGAATGAGATTATAGGTTTATTTCGCGAACAATCTCCCTTGCCGTTTTTGCTAAATTCCAAGAATAAATTCTTCTTGATCTAATTTCACGAGGAAAACTGTCTCAAATTAAGAAAGCGAGCTTTCGTTATGGACTGAATTACCTCCTTTGAAAAATAAGTACCGGCCTAATGTTTTTACCGCCACAGAGTATAAGGGTAGAGGCTACAATCGCTCCGGGGAAAATAAGGTAAAAAAACTCAAGAATTTTTTTTTCCAGGAAAAAATGTTTTTATGTACATTCAGCCAAAACAAGACCTTCTCAATATAGTAATTTAGGTTGTAAGCCCGATAGGTGACTTATAAAGTGCGAGTTGTTTTACGGATGAGGCCACGCAGGAACCGAGTCTGAAATATAAACGAGTACTGTAATACTACCTAACAAGTATGGTATAATATGGTATTTCATACTGTCTTTATAACCATTTTTAAAATGAATAAAAGTTATATTTATTAAAATATTAGTTTGCAATCTAACAATCGCATCACTTTAACGATGTTATCGTCATTGTTTTCCATACCTAATTATGATTGTCTTTTGCTTGTCAGTGTCAAATAAATAAAACCAAATATTTTATTTCTTTTATATTGGAGTGACTATTTCGCTCTTATAATTTCAAGCCAATAAGAACGAGGTATTTTCGAGAAGTTTAATGTTTAAAATCGAATAAATCGGTGACATCAAAATTGCATCAGCCTTTTGAACTAATCAGCAGATTCATAAAGAGTCATCCCAACTCAGTTTTAAATTGATCATTTTTTTTTTAGAAAAACCACTTAAAGTTTTAAAGATGTTCACTATATCTGTTGTCAACATGACATGTTTCGCATATACAATAGCTTCTTCAGATGTTACTAAAATACTACGATGTTAACATGGAAAAGGTAAACAACAGATATCCAAAATAGGGAAAAACCCAACGAAGGTGGTGTTACAATAAATGAAAAAACTTAAAATTATATGACTTAAATATCTACGACAAAAGGACGGTTTAGTGAAATAAGTTTAGGAAATGAGAGCTATTTAATTCTAATTGGTCATTTAGCAAGAGGTCTGATGATTTTAGTTTGTTTATTTCCTGAAATTCAAGCATATTTAGTTTTATGCCCTTATTTTCGATATGTAGAATTTCAAAATTATGATTAAATGAATGTTGTTCGCGTAAAAGATGATTTGCGAAAGCTGAATCAGATTTTTTATTAAAAAAACTATTTTTGTGCTCTGAAATGTTCTACATGTTAGATCTATGTACGTTTTTGGACAGTCTCCCGCGGGTTAGCTTATAGACACCTGACTATTTTGTTCTACTTATTTTGTCTTTAATATTTACCCAAACTATTGTCTATCCGGTAAGCAACATTTAGATCCTGTTTACGTAATAAAGTAGCGATACGTTCAGTGGGTGGTCCAATATACGTTAACATTTTATGAAACGTATTAGTTTGATCTTTGACATTGGAACATTAATTAACCTGTGAACCATAATGTTATAAGCGGCCAATGCATGTTGATATAGGTGAGTTGAGCTAGCATGAATCTGCATAAGAAGGTTTATGAAAAATATAAAAATCGTGTTTATTATCAACTTCCTGTATAGTTAAACCTAGAAAATTAATGGAGTTATTTTGTTCTAATTTAGTGGTAAAAGTTATGCTGGGGTGAGTATTGTTGATAAAATCCGTAAAAACACTTAATTGTCTCTTTGTTCCAACAAAGCAAGCTAAAATGTCATCAACGTACCTAAACCAAAAAAGAAGGTTTTTTGTTCGCAGATTTTGGTGGATAGTATGTTGGAAATTATTCATAAAAATTTCAGATAGTAAAGGACTCAATCGGTTTCCCATAATTAAGCCCTCAGAACTGGAGTAAAAATTATTAATAAATTCAAAGTAATTTTAAGAGAGATTGATGATTTCTTGTTTATTGACTGGATTTGTATAATTCTAATAAATTGTATACTAGATTAATCGTATCTGTGGGCGAGATACTGGGTAATAAATTTTGCACATCAAATGAAATCAATAGAGCGTTTTTTGGCAATCTGAAGTGTTTTATATATTCTTTCAATTCAAAAGAATTTTTAATGCTTTATTTTTGGCTCGAATTTGCAGTTATCCTTTACTAGCGCAATTAGCTTATGTGAAATTTTGAAAATAGATGCTGTTACAAAAGATACCACTGGACGATTGGGGTAATTTTCTTTGTTTAGTTTAATTAAAGAATAAATTTTTGGAGCTATAAATTTGTTTTGAATTATTTATAATTAATCTGACTTCTTTTTGATATATTTAAGTAGAATCATATCTTAAAGGTTATATATATAAAAAAAATGAAAACCAAAAATAAAAATAAAAAAAGGTACGATACAATTTTTACTTAAGCAGACAAAGGTAATCCTATTGTGGCACTTAATAAGAAATTATATGTTGGAAAATCTATCATTTTTAGAAACCGGTGTTTATGAACCTTTAAGATATGATCCTACTGAAATATATCAAAACGAAGTCACATTAATAATAAATAACTCAAAAAGTATTTTAAGTCCTTCAGATAAATATAATCTTATTTTTTTGAATCCACAAGCTCCAAAAATATATTCTTTAATTAAACTACACAGAGAAAATTACCCCATACGTCCAGTAGTCTATTTCCTAACAGCACCTACTATCAAAATTTCACATAAGCTAATTGCTCTCATAATTCCGTCCTCCAATTCATTCCAAAATATAGCATTAAATATTCTTTTGAGTTAATAGAATATATAAAACACATCACGTTACCAAAAAATGCTCTATTGATTTCATTTGATGTGCGAAATTTATTCCCGAGTATCTCGCGCACAGATACGATTAATTTAGTAAACAATTCAGTAGAAAATAATTACACAAATCCAGTTACAAAAACAAGAACTCATCAATCTTTTGAATACATGTCTCTCTTAAAATTACTTTCAATTTAATAATGATTTTTACTCTCGTTCTGAAGGCTTAATTATGGGTCCTTTACTGATTGAAATTTTTATTGAAAATATCGAACATATTATACACCAAAATCCGCTAACAAAAAACTTTCTTTATTGGTTTAGGTACGTTAATGACATTTTAGCTTGTTTTGTTGGAAGAAAGAGACAATTAAGTGTTTTTACGGATTTTATCAACAATATTCACCCCAGTTTATATATCGACATAAATTGGAGGCTTATATTAGTATAGTTCATAGGTTAAATAACATTCCAACGACAAATCCTGCCATCATTTGAAAAAGAACTTAAAAACATAATATTATTATGATGCCAATATCATAAATAATCTTATCCTAGTCAAAATCGATATAATAAATCCATTAGTGAAGTATATCATTTTATTAAAGATCAAACTAATACATCTTTAAAAAAAAATTTAACGTAACCATCCACTGAACGTATCGCTAATTTATTACGGAAACAGGACCTAAATGTTACTTACAGGACAGACAATAGTTTGGGTAAATATATAAAAAATAATACAGACCAAATTAATAAACAAAATAGTCAGGTGTCTATAAGTTAAAATGAGGGGACTGTCCAAAAAACGTACATAGGTCAAACAGGTAGAACGTTTAACAAACGCATTTCAGAGCATAAAAGTAGTTTTTTTTATAAAAAATCTGATTCAGCCTTTGCAAAGCATCTTTTACTCCAACAACATCCATCTAATCATAAATTCGAAATTCTACATGTCGAAAATAAAGGCATAAAACTTATGCTTCAATTTCTGGAAATTATCATCAGACCTTTTGCTCAATGACCAATTAGAATTAAATAGCTCTCCTTTGTTAAATTTATTTCACTAAACCGTCCTTTTGTCGTAGATATTTAAGTCATATAATCTCATCTCAGTCATACCTCAACATCTGAAGAACCTATTGTATGCGCCAAAGATGTCATATTGACAACAAATATAGTGAAAATCTTTAAAACTTTAAGCTGTTTTTTCTAAGAAAAATTATCATGGATTTTCATCACGTAACGGTCAATAGTATTCAGTTGATTAAATTTAATTTCCATAGTTGAGCTTAGTGTTAAAATTATTATTATTTGACCTACGAAGTAGTTGTCAGTCAATTTTCATCAGAAAAATTATGTAAAGTACTTCTAATACGCGTTTTGGGCAAGCCCCATTGGAACAACTAAAGCATTTTGTTAAACAATCTACTCCCATCATCACAATGAAAACTAAATCATCCATTTGGCATGTTTATTTGTTTTAGTTAATTTATTATTAGTTTATGTCCTTTTGTAAAGAACGGCAATGCGAATTGCGTTCCTCTTCTACTATTATTAAAAACGTGGGCATTCTAGAAGACTGGGGTTTCAATATGAAAAGGAAAAACGTGAAAAATGCAAAAAGAAGAGTATTACATAAGAGCTTAGATAAAAGAATGGATAGTGCTAAGATTTTAACTATCAAGATATTTATGTTATGGCTTCTCTCTGTTATAAAAATTTTCCAGATGAAGGAGAAATAAAGCGGTTAATTGCAAAATATTTTTTTTCATACATGACTTGAATACCGAGGATAACCTTATTGGAAGAATAGAGTATAATTCCTTATTTTCTAAAATAAATCAAGGTGGATCGAAAAGCTCTACTAGTAGTAAGTAGCTAATTCGAATTGAAAGCAACGTTGATTTTTGTCCAGTAAGGCTACTACAGAACATTTTATCTAAACGGAGTGATAATATAAAAACTGATAGACTTTTCTTGACTGTAAATCCTAATTGGGAAAGTGGTGCTTGGTTAAAAACACGCCTTCAGGTATAAGCTCTCTCGCAAAACGAACTAAAATTTTAACAGAGAGAATTGGTTTTGATACAAAAAATAACAAGATAACTATCCACTCTCGCCGCTCTTCTGTAATATCAATCCTTGCGAAGCATGGTGTTAAGAAGCAAGAGTTAATGAAACTGCCTGGGCAAGCTAGCAGTCAACTAAAGCTTCAACTCGATCCAGAGCACCATTAAATCTTGATGGAAAACATGAGGAACAAAGACTCTACCTCAAAAATCCTCTTGCGGAAGTCGTCTACCAAAGCAACGAAAATCCGAAAACATATCAAAATTGTACCTTTAATATTGTTAATAGTTATAAATAACTTGTTTTACATTTATTGCCTGTTTATGTTCGTATTGAAGTTTATTCTGATTTGTTTGATTTAATAAAAAAAAATAAAAGTACTTCTTCCTGCTTTTCTAGATCGATGTCATTCTTCGTGAACTATACCACTCGAAAAAGAATTTTGCAAGGGAAATGTTTCTCTTGTTCCATTCAAGTTTGTTGTTATTTGATAATTTTGCCCATGATATTTTTACCAAAACTAATTGGCAAACAACATACTTTTATAACAATAGAAAATTTTCAAGCAAAATTTTCTCTCTTTTTATATTATATACGAGAAAATGTCAAAGCGAAATTATTTCTCCCTATAACAATAACATGGTAGTGTTGCTGAGTTACACATTACGGTATCAGATACTGTAATGTTCGATTTACCGGCCCCCAATCAGTACAAGGTCAGTAGATTTACTAGACAGAATGAAATAAAAACTATAATTGGGTTTATTTAGCTTTAGTTTTGAGTTTATAATAAGGCTAACATAGCATGTCAACAGCATTTTAGCACGGGTGAAAAGCGGAGTAATGCATATAAGTTTTGTGTTCAAACTTATTATAAATAAGGTTTGCGCCAAAATTTAACTACCTATTAGACGGTCAGTGTTTAAGACTGAATATAGATATATTGTAACAAAATTTGTTTACCTGCATTTGAAATATGTTGTACATTCTTATTTACGGAGAGTGGCCAATTAGACTTTTATGGAGAACCGATGTACGGACCGTTTTAAAATTTTGGTTACAAACGACACCAGCTATGACCTATCTTTATAAAAATATTTTCAGTTCCGCGGTGTTGCCGCTTCTACCCGAAACCCGTGGCAACGTCGTTATTTTAAATGGAACACCATGTATATTTTTCAATTTTCAAAATCTACGTTCATTTCTGTAGCCGTTCTTGAGATATTAATTAATTTAATTATTTTTAGCGGAAACAGGGCTTTCAAAACCATTTTGCTTCCATTCCATGCTCTAAAATAATCTGAAGCTGAAATTCTGATTACGATTAGGCAATACTCGTAAATTTTTACATCTTTCGCCATATTAATACCAGAGCATACAGGGTGGCCCAGAAGTATAAGTTTGTTAGTAACTTATAAAAGTGGCCTAATATGAAAATTTTTAAACGGTGCACCCTGTATATGATTACTGACTTGAAATACCGATAAATGTAACTCTTCAACTATCTACATATAGGTTCTCTATACCTAAGTCGTCAAATTTTCGATTTATAAACATTTATTTATGACTTTTCATAAAACATGTAAGGTTTAACGAGCTCGGTTATAAGTGGTCATGGCGACATCGTTATTTTAAATGGAACACTGCGTTTTTTCAATATTCAGAATCTACGTTCATTTCTAACTAACTTTCGTAAATATCTTCCTATACCTATGTGTAGTCGTTCTTCAAATATTAATTAATTTAGTTTTTTAGCGCTTTTAGGCTTTCAAAAACTTCTAATATTATACTCAAATAAATGTTGTGGCCCATTTTTACGAAAACCATCCTCAATACGAACTATCAAATGTTTTATGAGATAATTCCTATTCCTATTTTTGCTCCTTTACTAGTTACAAGTATTTAAATATCCACCATCAAATCAGAAGTTTTGAATACGATAATTTCATTTTTAAGCAGTGGACCTTGGCGATGGCATTCTTGTCTTTGAATTGGACATTTGTCTTTGTCGGCGAATTGTCCGTATGTTTACTTTAATTTTGAACATTTTACTTTTGAATAACGGTAGCAAATTAAGATAGAATGGGAAATAGTTACTCAAATTGAGCATATCCTAAATTTATTTTGTATTCACGGAGAATGTCTGCGAATTGTATCGAGAACATGTCGATTTTTTAATGAACGTTATTCCCAGTTGCCAGTCATGACTGGAAAAAAGTTTAAACGGATTCGCACTAATTTCTATAAATTTGGTACTAGTAGAACCGAAAGAACACTACCAAAACTCATCACAGACTCCGAGGAAAACGAAATCACCGTATTAGGACATTTCCATGCATATCCTCATGCATCTATCCCAAGCGCAAAAGATGGTATATCAAATTCTTCAATTCAAAGGATTCTAATAAAGCATAATATGCACGGCTACAAATTGATTACATTGCCGGAAAATACACCAAAGCGAGTTGAATTTTGTGAGATGATGTTAATTCGAACTCAGGAAGACCCAGATTTTTTGAAGAAACTTATTTGGACTGACGAATCTAAATTTTCTAATCGGAGAAATTGTAATTTTTGGGCTTCTAAAAACCCAATATTGGTACGATACAAGTTTAGTTTTAATGTTTTTTGTTTGTTGATGGACAGTCAATTCAGTTTTTGTACTTACGATGATAATTTAAATTGGATGGAGTATTTGCAAATTTTAAAAACAACGGTAACCGATTTTTTGGATGGGGTGCCGCTTGGAATTTATCGAAGTTGTGGGTACCAATTGGATGGTGCACTAGACCACTGCACAAAGGAGGTAAGCTAGGAACTTACAAACATGTTTAAAGATCGTTGGATTAGATGTTTGGGTCCATGAAATTGCCCCCCTCCCCGTTCCCCTGGTCTTACTCTTTGCGATGCCTATTTATGGGGTGCCATTAAGGAAAGGGTTTATTCAACACCAGTGAAAATGCGAGGGGGATTTGGAACTAGATGGTAATGAAATTTGGGTCTAACAACTGCTAGCGTTATGAAGCCAATTCATAATTGCTTAGGAGCAAATGGTGGGTACTTTAAACAAAATAATTATTAAATTTTTATAGCAAGTCTGTTTTTAAAATATTGTTTCAAAAATAGTATGATTTATGTTTATTTTATAATATCGATTTTGTTATTTGTTGGTTTCGATAGTTTACTTGCTGATTTATTGTAACAGATTATTTAAACATTTAATTTTATTGTCTTCATGGGCTCTTACACTCTAACTCGTTGAGCCTAACATGTTTTATGAAAAGTCATAAAGAAATGCTTATAAATCGAAAAACTTGAGGAGTTAGGTATAAGGAACCTATACATAGTTAAAGAGCTACATTTACTGGAATTTCAAATCAGTAATCATATACAGGGTGTCCAGTTTAAAAAAAATTATATTAGACCACAGTTGCTAACAAACCTATACTTCTAGACCACCCTGTATGCTCTGGTATTAATATGGCGAAAAATATAAATATTTACGGGCATTGCCTAATCGTAACCAGAATTTCAGCTTCAGATTGTTTTAGAGCATGGAAATATTAAAGCTTTTTGAAAGCCCTGTTTCCGTTAAAAAAAAATTAAATTAATTAATATATCAAGAACAGCTACAAATAGGTACAGGAAGATATTTACGAAATTTAGTCAGATTCTGAAAATTGAAAAATATACAGGGTGTTCTATTTAAAAAATAGATATTGTCACCGGTTTCGGGTAGAAGCGGCAACACCGCGGAACTAAAAATATTTTAGAAAGATAGATCATAGCTGGTTACATTTGTAACCAAAACTTTAAAACGATCCGTAAATCGGTTCTCCGTAAACGTTTAATAGGCCACTCACCGCGAATAAGCCTGTATACTCAAAATATCTATAATGATGCCTTTTGAAACATATTTATTTTCTCTTCAATCTAATTCTATAAAATTGTGTTTGATTAATGATTTTTATTGCTAAATAATTCATAGCATAATACAGAAATGTATTTACGTTACTTATCAAACTATTAATTATTGACATTTTAATGATTGATTGCTGTAACGACTACTTACATTTTTCAGTGTTTTATTTTATGAATCTTATTGTTTTATTCGGATTTATTTGTTGTCAGCCTTATTGCTAAGTTTGAAAATACAGTCGTCTAAAATCGGGAAAATTATACTTTTATACTCATACTGGTATCAAAATTTTGAATTAGTAAAGTTTCTGTAATTTCATTCGGGAATTAAAAACAATTTTGTTTCTTCTCAGCAGTTGTGGAATTTAACTTCCCCATAATAAAGTAAACGGTGCAGTTTTTGGCCATCCTACAATTATTGGCTGATTACCAAGATAAACTTATAAAAATTAAATAATAAGAAATAAATAAATAATAAGAAATCCTTTAAAACAATTAAAATATTTTTGTCAAGGCCGCATCATTCGTCCTCTTCCAGTTTGTTACAACTTGGCAAATACTAAAAATAATACAAAAATTATTTCCGCGTGATTCCATCTTGTGTAGGGTGTAGTTTCATGTAAGCATGTTCAGGTGATCGTATAATTTACTGTTTTTGTTTAGTAAGTAGTAAGGGCATGTTGGTAATTTTACTTGTTTTGAGCATACTGTTTTAGAAGTATAATATAATTTAATATGTATTTATCTTATTTTTACATTTAAACTAATCTAGAGATTTTAACGGATTTTAAATAATTATAAAGCCTGCTATTAAAATTGTCTACTATATCCATAGTTTAAAAATTTCAATGTTCGATGCTATAACTGTAGCAAAAACAAATATTGCCCACCCCGCCCAAATATTAATTTTACTATTTATATATGTTTTATTATTGTTTCTCTGCTTTTAGACCGTTTTGGACAAAAAAATGCTCAAAACCATGATCTTTTAAACCTTTGGTATAATAAAACTGTTGTTGGCCAGAGCCAATAACACAAAGTTTGGTGTGTACTGTTTTCTTGTGAGCAAACTGTAAAATGATTATTTGTTTGTACATGATATCCAAAGAACTTAGATATGTTATGTTTTCTAATACATTTATAGAAATGCTAAACAGAAAAGAAATAAAAAAATACAAAAAAGAAAGAAAAAGCAAAGGTAAAAATATTTGAATAAAAGCAATTATTAAATCAAGAAGATAAAAGCAAATAATAACAGACCATCAACAAAGGAAGACAAAAAGAAATTACGATTACAATAGAACCAGATTCTTATCAAGGTTATAATTGATATTTGATTAATCAAAATAATTTTATTAATATGATCAGAAATCTTTTAGTCAGTATTAACCGCAACAAAAAATGTATTTCAAAACACAAAAATGAAACAAAAAATAGATATTAGAAGAGAAGTTTAAATCAAAAGATAACCAACCAACCAAAATCATTTTTGCCCCAAATTATTAAGCCTTATCAAGGTAACAGAAAGTTTAGCATTGATTTTTAAAGTTTGTTGATACATATATTCTTTGATAAAATTCTTATGTACTTTTTTTATATTAAGAATATCTAATTTTTGCTTTAGAATAACATCCTTAAGGGAATTGTACCGTATACCCTACTGATTCTAAAAATGACATTAGGTAAATATTATATTTATTGTATAAAATGTCCTTAAATAAAAAAACAAACTACGCGAAAAAAATATATAGCCTTTTGACTTCTACCAGAAGATATACTAGTAGCAAGAATTTTCACTTAAAATGTTTTCCCTGTTTTGTGCTGCATATTTGAACTTTAAATATAAAATAGTGCATTTCGAATCTAGAGACCTTTAGGGAACAAGTCATGAGTATAAACTCGTATTTAAAGATTTTTTCATATTTTAGGACATTTTCACAAAATCTTTTGAGAATTCATGTTTAGGATATGATTATCTATTCTATAATTCAAACTTTAGATACGTCATTAAAAAAAGATTTGAATGCCAAAGGTAATGAGTGAACGAACAGTTGCTAAGCTAGTGCAACTTCCTTCTTTAGTTTTTACGAAAGAAATTTGTAATATAAAAAAAATAGCATTCCAGACTTATGAAAAACATTTTTCTCCTCTGACTGTTCTCCGGCATACCTTAAAATTAAACTTAATCGTTTGACAATTAAATCTTGCACAAAAGGCGAGTGTGATAATTGGGATTTTGTATTAACAGTTTGGTGGGATCAGAAACGAGTTTTTGTATTGCAAAACGAATAAAAGCCATATTTTTTGACCTTAAAAGGAAGTATTGTAATTGTGAAAAAAATGTGAAAAAATCACACAGATTTTTACAAATCTTTATGATTTAGGATCTTTAGATGCCAAAAAACATGTTTTTTAAAATTCCGTCCGTCTACCGGTCTGTTCGTACGCAGCACAGCTCACATAAACTATTTATCCGATTGACTCTAAACGTAAAAAGTCATAAAAAATAAAGATATTAATACTAAAAAACTACTTATTCAATTTACTTGAAATTGTGAATAGAAATCAAGCATTAGGTAGAAATCAACTGATCAAATGTTGGAATGAATTTAAGATGGCGTAATAAAATGGCGGCTTGATGAAATATTTAAAAAATCCACCTGAAAAGACTGCTAAGTTGTGTGCAAGATTTCGGTGTTATATAGAATTGAAATAGTAAGAATTCAAGACGGAGGAGCAAAATGGCGGTCAAATAAAATGTTTGTAAACGTGAAAAAACTCCCCTTCCAACGTTTAGCATAGCTTTAAGTTTTAGCGCTTCTAGATGCCAAAACATACGTCCTCTCAATTTCGTCGGTCTGTCTATGTTAACGGCATCGGCATAGCTAAAAAACTATTTATCAGATTAAATTTTATTCAAAAAATTATGGTCTTGTAGGGAAGACCTGGTAATAATTTCCAGTATGGCGGAGTAAAATGTCGAAATGTTAAGAAATGTATCATTTAACTATATATAAACTATGTATCCAAATTATCTCAGATTTTGCACAAAAACCAGTGTTGCATAGAAATGTACTGGCAACGTTTTGGTATGAATGCAAGATGATGACCTAATAAAATAATTAAAAAATCTGTCTGAAAAACATCTTATGAGATTGATTTCAAATTTTGTGCTAGCGTTATTTATGATATAGGGATAAACTAGTAAAATTGTGGTATATAAATAAATTTTTAAAGAAGTTTTCTTGTTTAATTGACTTTTTTTACAAAAATTAAGTTTAATATAGGAGTAGGCTCCTGCGAGTTCAACATGACAGAACAAAATGGCGGTCTTAGCAAAAACAGTGTAAATACTACCTATTCAGTGAATTTTAAATTATGTTCAAAAATCAACTGTGGCGTAGAAAAAAAAGGTAAAGTATTGGTCGGAATCCAATATGGTGGAACAAAATGGCGTCCAATAAAAATGTTTAAAAAGTGTATGTGATTAAATGATAATGCGCGGAACTGAACTGGGTCACACTTCATTATTCAATAAAAGGAAATATTCAAAACAAGGGAAGTTCTGCATAATTTAAATGCATAATAATAACAAAAGCATTTGTTGAAAAGAAATTTTAAACGACCTGTTTATAAAAAAGTATTTCTGTAAACAAGTGAAAAATGTGTTAGATAAGGTATTAGTGGAACTACGTGTATCATTCTATTTGGGCGATTATCGAAATACACTATATATATATATATATATATATATATATATATATATATATATATATATATATATACCCTATAGATAACACGCTAATCTATTAAATTTAAAAAAAATTGTTTCTCAAATGCTTGCTTTTTCAAAAAACACAGCACAAACTTGCTTCATCTCAACGTGAACTCACCTTGTACAAAATAATTATTAGAGGGAATGTTTTCTACAGGAGAAAATAATATCACGCCGTTAAAAATGCAGGAAATGAGTAAACTCACAAACACGTAAACGAGTATTTGTTCAGTGAAAGCCTTAGAACAACTGCACTTACACGTAATGGGGCTTACCGCATATGTCTAAAGCATACAAAGCGTTATAACTGCGTGTCACGAGGGACCCATACTTATTGTTCTGATATACAATTGCACTGGATTGTGTAAACACAATTACAATAAAAGTTTATTTAGGCTCTTCTCTGGCATACGGATACAATAGAGTATGCCATATAGGGAGTGCGATATTAGCAAGTGAGAACTCCATTTTTGAATATGGCCTAAATGGGGTCAAGTAATTAAATTTCTTTTGTGGTTCCATAGTTAAAAATAATTTCTATTGATGGTCTGTAAATAGTGCTCAAAGTGGTTTACACTTTTAACCAAGGTATCCAAAATAATAACGATGTGGGGAGATTTTATGTTTCAATATAATGTATCAAAACCCGCAAATATAAGAACTTGGATGCGATTATGATATACTTACGCACATAACCCAAAATTTAAAATTAGCTTGAAAAGATCCTTATGTTGGGACCTGTAAAAACCAGAACAAAAGTACACTTAAAATGTGTATTTAACCCAACTTAAAAAGTATTCCCCTTTTATAAGAAAGCTCATGAATACGAATGAAAAAAATGGGTGTCTGGTTATATTTTAATCGGGGTCTACAAGGTTAACTTTTAGAGATATCAAAAAATACTGTATACAAAATCTTTATGCTTTTTCTGAACCGTTTGCTAAAAATATACACAAATGACAATTGGGAAGTGAACAAATCGTTAAATTTCCGTTACGCGGAACTTTCCTCGTTATGATTTTTTCTTTTTTTTGGAATAGTGAAATGTGTCTTATATTATTCCCACACATAGTCATTTAGTAACACATATTATAGTTTCTTCAAATATTTTTCTTATACTCCAATTTGTCCAAAATACTGGATGCCTACCAACATTTTACTAGTTTCTACCTACACCACACTTGAGATTTAAGCATAATTTACAAATTTGGACAAGTAGTTTTTAAACTATTTTTTTTAAGACCGCCATTTTGTGCCATCATGTTGAATTCGAAACAGTTTATCCCTATATCACATTTAATTTTTCTGCAAAATTTGAAGTCAATTGAATAAGAAGATTTTTTACGTTGATTATTTTTACATTTTACTAGGCTGCCATTTCGTTTCGCCATCTTGACTTCTTACCACAATTTAACCATTTATCTGTATGTCACACTTAATTCTTGCACAAAATTTGAAGTTAATGTAAAAAGTAGTTTTTCAGACCTTATTTATTAACCTTATATTTGGCCGCTATTTTGTTTTTCTATCTTGTAGCCATACCAAAATGTTACCAGTTCATTTTTATGCAACACTTGATTTCTGTGCAAAATTTGAGGTAAATTGTATCTATAATGACCTAGTTTTTTAGTAATAATTTTTTTAACATTTCACTAAGACGCCATTTTGTTGTGACAATCAATCAATGTATTAAGTAGTTTTTCAGGCTGAATTTTTAAATATTTTATTAAGCCTCATTATATCTTGCCATCTTTGATTCGTACTAGTTAATTCCTAGGTAATATTTGTTTTCGCACAAAATTTGAAACAAATTCGACAAACAGCCTTTCAATAATATTTTTGTTTAATATTTCACTAGGCCACCATTTTGTTTCGCTATAATGGATTTTTACCAAAATGTTGCCAGGTCATCCTCCGCAAGTGACCGTTAATATTTTACCAAAAAGTCAATCAGACAAGTAGTTTTTGACTTTGCCGCAAATAGACAGACAGACGTTTCGACATATAGAGACCCTGAAAAGACCTGTAAAGATTTTGGAGAGTGATTTTTTCACTATTACAATATTTCCGAGTGAAGTGAAGTGAGCATTGATTCTAATATTTTAAATGAAATACCCTTTATAATATTAATCCAGTAAAAGGGCATCATCTTGCTGATTATAAAAATACCAGCTTCGATATCTTTATCTTAAAAGCAACCGGTATCATTGACAAAAACCCAGCCTTAAGGGGCAATGTGTTAGAAAGAGCACATACACAATAAAGTCAATAGAAAGGAATACCCAGTGTATTCCTTATGGCTGGCTGCTTGTCGATTTTCTTGGTTGTCTTTAAAGGTGTAAAACCTTGTATTTTATAATCAGGAAGAAATTGATCATTTAATGTAATTATATTATACAGTGTGTTACATATAAAATACCAAAGCGAATGGTCAACTTTAAAAGTTACACTTGTAGACCCTGTTTAAAATATAACCAGATACCCAGTCCTGAGTGAAACTTATCTTTGGCGAGAACACTAACGAAACCTATATGGGTCCATGACTACAAAAAGTTTATTATATAATTGGAACTTTATTACTAATTATTTAGATAGACATAAAAAAGCCATGGGGTTTAAGGAATGAGAAAAAAACATTGTTAGAGAACTAAAAATAAGGAGAGAGATATTTTTTTGCAATGCATAATAAGTGTAACAAATAGCGCCTTGGCATCACTTCATTCCTGTTTAACATCAATGCACCAACATTTAAAAGTTTAAGTGAAACACATTAAATTTAGTTTAAATTTAATGTGTGGACCTTCATCTCCTAACTTTATAAATCTTAAATACAAGGTCCGCAATAGTAAACTACGACTTTCAATATTTTGAAATTCCCGTTATTTAAAAACCCTAGAAAAATTTGATTGACTGCTTCGCTACTTGATGAAAATCCATTATCAAAAATGTAAATAAAACACTTTAATCTATTTTAAATATTCACTTTTATTCACAACTTGTGACATATGTTTCGCTAACACTGCAGCTTCGTCAGACAAACGGTATTTCAACTTACGATTTGCAACACAAGTTTGATTTATACAAAAACATATTTCTAGGTAAAGACTTTTACGGCCTACGGGAGTCCTAAATAACATCTGGACGGAAATTTTTAACAAAATAGGTTTAAGAGAGATGAATTATTAATATTTAAATAATCGTCTGAGAGATGCTGGGTGTTTTTACATTTATTAATTTCCATTGTCTCTAAAAGTGACAAATTTTTTAACTTTTTTTTGCGTGGTTATAACCTAACAAATATTCGGTGTATGTTAAATCTGTTTTATGTTTAATAAAACTTCTTTTATGTTTTTTTTTTCTCTTTAAAAGTTCTTCCAGTCTGGCCTATATACACTTTAGGGCATGATCCACAGTTTAATTTAATAACTACGGATTTATTATTTTTATTTGTTTTTTACTTTTTATTCGTTTACTTAGATTATTATTTGTTTTAAACGCAATTTCAATGTTCTGTATACGCAGTATAGAAGCCACCTTTTTCGTAGGTTTACCAATATAAGTATCTAATATTTATTTTGTTCTTTGGGTGAACAGGGTAAATTTCTGAAAGTGTTTTCTTTTTATTCCTATAGGTTTTGATGTGCTTGATGAGTTTTTCCCTTTAATCCTAATTAATTTAGATTATACTTTTCTTGTCCACTTTTTATTACTAGTAATTTTACGATATGGGGGTTGAGGAAACTAGCATAAAACATAAACATTTTTGAGAATCTAGAGTTGTTTTTGTCTTTGATATTACAGTTTTATACAATATCTCTAAACGTTTTTGGAAGTTCCTCCGTTTATTTCCGCATGCCCAAAGAAACATTACCCACCAACACCAACAAAAATTCTTCTTGTTGCATTTAAAAAATGGCATAAGAGGAGCAAACATATTGGGTAGGTGCGTTTAGGTCAGTATAGAGATGCAATTTTTCATAACGAAATAGTATATAGTGTGTAAGACATACACAGGGTGTGGCGAAAAATAGCATGAGGCTGAAAATTTCTTACCCCACAATTAAGTAACTTAATTTACAAATATATTTTCTTATTTTACAGAAAAAAGTATAATGTAGAATACAGCCTTCGTGTTTATCGGTCTCTGTGGTCATTATCATCAAAATCAATAGTCTAGATTTCGACATGAATCTGTGTCATCCTCAAGGCCTGATTCTACTATAAACTGCACAAAACATTTACCAGAATACACCATCACACTGCGTTATTTGGAGGTATGTGTTAGTAAATTATTTTGTGAACATTAAAATTTGAATAACTCCAAAGAAGCCGAATTTTTTAAATTTAGTGTGGATTATTATCTTGGTGACTTTTTCGATAGTTTCTATTTTTTTCTGTTTCTGAAAAGCTGTTATTTCGAAAACATTTTAATTTCAACAAAACTGGTTTCTTGTAGAAATGAGATATGTAATGGCAATTTTAAGATCGTGTCTTTTAACGTTATTATGTGATCTATTGTAATAGAGAAAGTTCAATAGTTCAATAATAGTAATAATGGGATATGGGATTTAATTTTAAATAATTGTCTGAAGTGAAATTTGAGTTCAAAATGTTTGTTTTATTATTTCGTTCCCATCAATTTTCACTTCTTAATTAAATTGAATATGAAATAATTATATTATGTTTTTTAGTTTAATAATTATTGCTCTTACTGTTGTGTTAAGAATATTGTTATGTTAAATATTATTTATTTTACTCAGGAAATTTTCTTAACAAATATCCCTCGTGCATGTGAATTTTTTTCCTGTGGAAAAATTGGAATACTCGTTTATAGGCAATTTGTTTAAAAAATAGTATTCGCGCATGTGGAAAAATCCTTGGACTCAGATTTTTAAAACCACTAACGCTAATTCTATTTGTTAGTTAATCAAAATCTCGTTTTTTCGAATTTTTTCGGAAAAATTAGGTGCGCTAGAAATGTTATCCTCGAAACATAATACAAAATGATAATAAAAAAGTTACCGGATTTACTTTATTTGTCAAATTTCACATTTTAAAAAAATTGGAAAATACTACCTTTATTCTCAAATTTTTGAAAAATAATAGAGAGTCTAGTTGTTTTCCTCTTTGGATTTTATAGCTAAATGCCAAGCTATCGGTTGACTTCAAATTTTTCTCATTTTTTTTTAATTTGATGCCCTTTCACTTTACGGAATGCAAGCGAACCTTATAAAGTGAAACTACCTCTTTTTGATAAATTCATTGTCTACATGCATTTTCTTGATTATTATTTTGTTTTAAACGCCATTTTGTTGATGAAAATAAAAATGGATCCAAGCAAGCAAAAGCAAAGTTTATCCAGTTTCTACAATTTAATGTAAAATATTTAAATTGGATTATTTATTAAGCTAATATCTATTTCAATATAAACGAAACTGGAAGAAACTCTTTTTTTATTTGTATTACGCTCTTTTTAAAAATATATAGAACATTTTTATTAAATTAATTGAAATAACCAAATAAACCCTAAATTATAAAGTAGCTTATGAAAACCATTGATTCAATTCTTTATCCAACAGTTTTATTAACAATAGTGCCCTGACAGTTTACTTCGGATTTGCTTACATTTGATTAGTTAGGTGAAAAAGCATTAAATTGATATAAAAATTACAAAAAGTACAAGTCAACCGATAGAGTTGAAATTTGGTACAGGGTGTTCCAGCGAGGACTGAACAGGGACCTATTTTCGACCTTCCTTGTATTTTGGAAAAATTCAAAATAGCCAATCGATGTATTTTTTCTTGTAGAATCCAAAAATGTCATCGAAAAAATATTTGAACCAGAAACAAAAGAGTTCCGCTATGCATCACGTGTTTTTTAAATGGAATGTATCGTTTTTTATACGATTTTTGGAAAGAGTGATTTTTTTTATGTCCGTTCTGATTAAAAAATTTGATTTTGCGTTAGCTGTTTATATTACATTTTAATGTTTTACAAACTAAAATTTTAGCTTCACCTGTTTAAAATATACGATAGGTTGGTATTGGTGATCAAGGTAAAATGACGTTTGAATGCTTTGTCAATAAAAATTGACATTATTTTAATTATTGTCGAAGTCTTCACCTAAAAAATATATATTTGACTCTGATCGAAATGAAATACTCTTTGGACGAGACTACAGATTGTTATGCTATTTTACAAGTGCCAAGAAAATGCAAGAGAAGCAAGAAGAAGATTTATTGCAAATTTTCATAGAAATATATTCATCAATACAATTCTAAGGATAAAATACCTATTTAAGGAAAATAAAACTTTACATGATAGAAAAAGAAATTCAATAAAAAATAATTACTAAATAATAAAATAAAACTCCAAAAGTTTTATTTTCCTCAAATAGGTTTTTTATCCTTAGAATTGTATTGATGGATATATTTCTATGAAAATTTGCAACAAATCTTCTTCTTGCTTCTCTTGCATTTTCTTGGCACTTGTAAAATAGCATAACAATCTGTAGTCTCTCGTCCAAAGAGTATTTCATTTCGATCAGAGTCAAATATATATTTTTTAGGTGAAGACTTCGACAATAATTAAAATAATGTCAATTTTTATTGACAAAGCATTCAAACGTCATTTTACCTTGATCACCGATACCAACCTATCGTATATTTTAAACAGGTGAAGCTAAAATTTTAGTTTGTAAAACATTAAAATGTAATATAAACAGCTATCGCAAAATCAAATCTTTTAATCAGAACGGACATAAAAAAAATCACTCTTTCCAAAAATCGTATAAAAAACGTTCCATTTAAAAAACACCTGATGCATAGCGTAACTCTTTTGTTTCTGGTTCAAATATTTTTTCGATGATATTTTTGGATTCTACAAGAAAAAATACATCGATTGGCTATTTTGAATTTTTCCAAAATACAAGGAAGGTCGAAAATAGGTCCCTGTTCAGTCCTCGCTGGAACACCCTGTACATTGGTACGAAATCAAAAAACAACCACAATTTTCCAAAATATTGAGAAAAAGGATTAGAGATTTTCTTTTACCATATATTTATATTTGGGAATCTTGTTTTCTTGGTTATATTTGGGTTAACAATAAAAACACAATTTTTGATGAGCATCTTCAAGACTTTGTTATAGGTTTCTTAATTTCTTAGAGAAGCGATTTACATGGTGGAAAATGGTGATCCTTAGTCCTTTACTGATGAGAAAATATGATATGAAGTTTTATACAAAAATTAAATATATACTAAAATATTTTTTCTCAAATATTTTAGTACATACACGGTCGTTTGTTTTTAATATTTAAGCATATTTTTCATTTAATACATCCCGTTGGTATATTATTTAATTTTCGGATGTTAATTAAGATTCTAAATATTCTTTGTATAAACCAAATAAAAAAAATTCTTTTGTTTTCGAGTTATTGACATTAAAACTGTTACTTTGATAACTTTATTACCCTGTAAGGCACAGACCGTTTTTCTTAGAGCAAAACGTTTTGCACTTTCCTGAACCCTAGTTTTAAATTAGCTATCTATTGACAGCTACTTTCGGTTTAATCGGAAGTCATAATATTTGGCAATAAATCGGAAATTGGATTCAAAAAATAGATAACTTAAATCTATAGGATAGGAAACTGTAAACCGTTTTGCTCTAAGAAAAACCGTTTGTGCTTACAGGGTAATAAAGTTACACTTTTTAAACGTCAATAACTCGAAAACATGAAATAAATTAGATCACATTAAGAAGCATGTTTTCTGGAACAGGGAAATTTTTTATTTCACCAACCGTCAGATACCCTAATTCTGATGAGCATTTTGCAACTTGTAAATAAAATTTATGACATATGTTTTAAAATATATTTTTTAAACTTCTTATCAAACTGCAGTTACAAAATCAAATGGTCCAACAAGTTACTTGTCTACATGATATTAGAATAGTGTTAGAATATGCCTTATTAAAGATAGAACTTGAAATAAGTAGTTCTTTCTTCACTTAGCTAGTAAAACTGTATTAATGCAAATAATAATCCGTCAGTAAATCAAATAGTTCCAAGAAAAACAAGGTAATCATATTTAGAAGAAACGAAACCAATTTAGTCGTACATAGTTTCTAAAAACATCCACTTTACTTTATATCCACTTCATTCACAAGCATACTCGCATTAGCTGTGTTTCAAATGCCTACTTTGAAACTTGTAAATTCATTTTTGAAATATGGTTCGAAATACATTTTTTAAACTGTAGTTATGTTAAAGTTAGCAATTCTTATGTATCCGGCAACCGATACAATATTCACCGATCAGCTGTTCTACAGTATTTTAATAAGTTGGACACACTGGTGAGGTTGTCAAGTGTCAATGGATGTAAGCTCGTGTTGTTTTTGTATCGCGTCTTTAACATTGCAGTTTGTGAAATAAAACAGTTACGGAATACTTTTATCGATTTATTTTCGTTCATGCCTGTTAACCCCACTGAAAAAGTCTACAGGTTATGGGCCCAGTGACAGAAGAATTGAGGGACTAGTGATAAAAGTAAGTAACGTGTGCACGTGCAATTTGGTGGTTGACGAGAAGTACAAAAATGGCAGGCAGTCTCCAGAACCAGTTGGTGAGCGTGAAACAGTTTGATGGTACAAATTACTCAAATTGGGAGTTTCGCTTAAAGTTGATGCTGGAACAACAAGGGGTACTGGAAATGTTGGAGAAAGATCCCCCTACAGAAGCTGTAGAACTAGCAAGCTTTAACAAGCAAGATGTCAAGGCTAGGAATATAATAGTTCAGTGTCTTGCGGACAGTGTACTTGAGATGATAAAGGGTAAAACCACAGCCAAGGCGATCATGCAAGAGTTGAAGGACACTTACACCAAACAAGGTATTGCTAATCAAGTACATTTGCAACGAAAACTTAGAAATATGACCTTTAAAAGCACAGAACCATTGAATAATTTCATAGTGGAGTTTGAGAAAACCATCTCAGAATTAAAAGCATGTGGAGGCACGTTGGACAATAATGAAATCCTAACCCAGTTATTGTGTGCTATGCCTGAATCATACCAAGCTGTAGTGACTGCGATTGATGTACTATTTTGCCAGGGAAGCTCATCAGTAACATTAGATTTTGTGAAAAACAAACTCTTAATGGAAGAAGCAAGGCAGATGAAAAATAGGGACAGAACATCAGCAGAAATGGAAACCTCACAAGTATTTTATAGTAGCAAAAAGAAAACTTGGGGAAAACCAAAAAGGAAAGAAAATAGCAGTGAACATTCAAAGTCAGAATTTCGCTCTGAATTTCGATGGAAGTGTTATGGGTGTGGTGTACGAGGGCATAAGAAGGCAGAGTGTCCAAAATTGAAACCTGGTAGTAGTGAACGTAAGAATGTGTGTAATTTGGCAGAAGACAGTGATGGAAATGAATTTGTATTTCTGACATCTGATCATGTAAGTACCAACACTTATAATGACAATTACAAAATTTCATTTATAATAGACAGTGGTTCTACCAATCATTTAGTAACATCAAAAGTTGAACAGTTTTTGAAAGACACTGTAAGTGTAAATCACCAGATTAATGTAGCAAAGTTAGGTGAAGTGGTTACAGCTAAAAAACAAGGCACTCTTTACCTCAAAACAGCAGAAGGAAAGAGGCTTAAAATAGAAAATGTGCTTGTATGTGAAAACTTATCACATAACCTTCTATCTGTAAGGAAACTTGAGGCAAGAGGATTTTCTGTAACTTTTGAAAATGGAAAAGTGTTGACAGTACTAGGAAATAAAAAGGTCATTGAAGGGAATGTAGTAGGAAATTTGTATAAAATGGAATTTTATGCAGATAATTTCCAGGCAAATGCAATTGAAGACAACAGAGATTTGATGCATCGTAGAATGGGTCATTCGTCTAGATTCCCATCCTCTGGAGTCTGTGAAATCTGTCTGAAAGGTAAACAGACAAAACTGCCTTTTAAGCCGATTGAAGATCATAGAAAAGCAAAGAACATTTTAGATGTTGTTTCATCTGACGTTTGTGGGCCTGTCACTCCCAGTACACATGATAATAAGAAGTATATGGTGAGTTTTATAGATCACTTCTCACATTTTGCAGTATGCTACCTAGTGCAATATAAACATGAAATGTTAAAAGCATTTAAAAAGTATGTGTTTATGGTGAAAGCACAATTTAATAGCAATATAAAATATCTAAGATGTGACAGTGGTGGAGAATATACATCAAATGAATTTAAACAATTTTGTAGTGATCAAGGTATTCAAATTCAATATACTGTAGCTTATACCCCACAACAGAATGGTATTGCAGAAAGATTCAATAGAAAAATCATGGATAAAGCCAGATGCCTTTTGTTTGATGCAGGTATGAAAAAAATTCTATGGGGCGAAGCCGTAAAAACAGTAATATATTTGAATAACCGCACAAAAACGTCAACTTTGCGAAATGACATAACACCAGCTGAAATTTGGTATAACCAAGAACAAAAATTAGACAAAATTCGTATTTTTGGGTGTGTGGGATATGTTCATATCCCAAAGGAGCGAAGAGAAACTAAGTTAGATTCCCATAGTGAAAAATTGTATTTAGTGGGATACACCAGTAATGGATACTTGATGTGGCATCCAGATAAACAAGAAATAATAAAGGCCAGAAATATAGTGTTCGATGAAACCCAAAGTATAAAAGATGCAAAGAGACAGCCAACAGACATAAGAGTATGTCAAGAAAATACAGAGGAACAAGAAAATGGAGAAAATCAGATAGAACAAGAGGAAGAAAATCATAACAGTAGACATGAGGTAGAAGTTCAAGGCAAAGAAGTAAGAAAGAGCAAAAGAAAGTCACAGCTACCTAAGAAATTTGAAGATTTTGACATGTGCCAAGATGAAAATATAATGATTGCCCTATCCGTTGGAAATTATAGCTCTAAAGTTCCGGAAAATCTTGAAGAAGGAATGACAAAAGGTTGGAACAATGCTATAAACGAAGAGCTAACCTCATTAGAGAAAAATGACACTTGGGATATTGTCAGTATGCCACAAGGAGAAGAAATCATAGACTCAAAGTGGATCTTCAAAGAAAAGGAAGTGGGTGGTAAAACGGCAAAGAAAGCTAGACTTGTAGCTAGAGGCTTTTTACAGTCCGACATACAGGAGGTAATCTACTCTCCAGTAGCCAGAATGTTAACCCTCAAGGTACTTTTATCTCTCAGTGTTCAAAACGACCTCTATATACACCAGTTAAATGTGAAGTGCGCGTTTTTGAATGGTTCTTTGAAAAAGCCAATGTATATGTTCATTCCTAAAGGTGTGAAATGTAAATCGTCAAACAGTGTGTGTAAATTAAAGAAATCATTGTACGGTTTGAAACAATCTCCCAAATGTTGGTATGATCGTTTAAATAATATGTTGTTAGAAATTGGTTTTAAACGTTCACAAGCCGATCCTTGTTTATATTATAATATAGATACTTACCTGTTAATTCATGTAGATGATTTAATTTTGATTTCAAGGTCTTTGTCAGAACTTAAAAATATCAAAATGTTATTGTCAACCAATTTTGAAATGAAGGATATGACAAATGATAAACACTTGCAATTTCTAGGTTTGAAAATTGTTAAAGATAATGATTATTTAATTATTCATCAGAAATGTTTAATTCAAAGAATTTTGAGAGTGTTTAACATGTCAGAATGTAAACCGACTAATGTACCAATACAACCAAAACAAAGCATTGTTGAATCTGATAATGTATCTTGTGTAAAGCAGTATCCATATAAGGAATTAATAGAACACTTTATGTATTTAATGCTTGGTTCAAGGCCAGATTTAAGCTATACAGTTAGTTACTTTAGTCAGTTTCAAACATGCTATACTGATTCACATTGGAAAGATCTGAAAAATGTTCTAAGATATTTAAAAAGAACTGAAACATTTGGTTTAAAATATGTCAAATCTAAAAATAATACAGATTGTCAAATACTATCTGCTTATGTAGATTCAGATTTTGCCAATGATAATACAGACAGAAAGAGTATTACCGGATTTGTAATAAAAGTTCATGAAAATGTGGTGTTCTGGAAGACAAAGAAACAAACAACTGTTGCATTGTCTAGCGCAGAAGCAGAGTATGTAGCACTTTCTTTATGTACCACAGAATGTATTTTTCTATCACATATTTTAAAAGAACTTTTAAACAATGATGTTTATCCAATAAAAATTTATGAAGACAATCAGTCTTGCATAAAAATGGCAAGCACTCTTGAAACTAAGAGAACGAAGCACATTGATGTTAAGTATCATTATATAAAAGACTGTGTAAGCAAAGGTGATATTATTCTAAATTATGTACCTTCTTCTGAACAAATAGCGGATATTTGTACGAAAGCTTTATGCCATGTGAAATTTAAATATTTTCGTGAAAAGTTGGGTATTTGTGAATGCTAATTTTAAGTTTTGTTTATAATGCTTACTGTTTATATTATGTTAACAATACTTACCTGTTTTTGATACTTACCTTTTGTATTGTTATGTTGTGGGTATGCTTACCTCTTTTGTACTGTTGCAAGTATACTTACCTTTTGTATTACTTTAAACATTTGTATTTTGTCTAAGATATGAAGATATGATTGTAGAATTGGTCGGGGGTGTTAAATTTAGCAATTCTTATGTATCCGGCAACCGATACAATATTCACCGATCAGCTGTTCTACAGTATCCAGTGTCAATGGATGTAAGCTCGTGTTGTTTTTGTATCGCGTCTTTAACATTGCAGTTTGTGAAATAAAACAGTTACGGAATACTTTTATCGATTTATTTTCCTTCATGCCTGTTAACCCCACTGAAAAAGTCTACAAGTTATAAAACCAAATGTTCGAAAAAGTTACATGTTCATGTGATCAACAGAAAAGTTGTAGAATACGAACTATTAAAGAGAACACTTGAAATAAGTAAAGTTCTTTCTTCACTTAATTGATTAAACTGCATTAGAACAAATGACAGTCCGTCAGTAGAGCCGAAAGCATTTTAACCGTACATAGTTTCTAAAAACATCCGCTCTAGTTTATATGATCAACAGAAAAGTTGTAGAATATGCATTACTAAAGACAGAACTTAAAATAAGTATAGTTCTTTTTTCACTTAATCAATAAAACTGCATTAAAACAAATGAAAATCCGTCACTGAATCGAATATTTCCAAGAAAAACAAGTTAATCATATTTAGAAGAAACGAAAGCAATTTAGCCGTACATAGTTTCTGAAAACATCCACTTTACTTTATATTCACTTCATGTACGAGGATTCTTACATTAGTTGCCTTTCAAATGCCCACTAAATCAAATATTTCCAAGAAAAACAAGTTATTCATATTTAGAAGAAACGAAAGCAATTTAACCGTACATAGTTTCTAAAAACATCCACTTTACTTTATATCCACTTCATGCACAAGCATACTCACATTAGCTGTGTTTCAAATGCCTACTTTGAAACTTGTAAATTCATTTTTGAAATATGGTTCGAGATACATTTTTTAAACTGTAGTTATAAAACCAAATATTCGAAAAAGTTATATGTTCATGTGATCAACAGAAAAGTTGTAGAATATGAATTATTAAAGACAGTACTTGAAATAAGTAAAGTTCTTTCTTCACTTAATTGATTAAACTGCATTAGAACAAATGACAGTCCGTCAGTAAGTCAAATATTTCCAAGAAAAACAAGTTAATTATATTTAAAAGAGCCGAAAGCATTTTAACCGTACATAGTTTCTAAAAATATCCGCTCTAGTTTATATGATCAACAGAAAAGTTGTAGAATATGCATTACTAAAGACAGAACTTAAAATAAGTATAGTTCTTTTTTCACTTAATCAATAAAACTGCATTAAAACAAATAACAATCCGTCAGTAAATCAAATAGTTCCAAGAAAAACAAGGTAATCATATTTAGAAGAAACGAAACCAATTTAGCCGTACATAGTTTCTAAAAACATCCACTTTACTTTATATCCACTTCATTCACAAGCGTACTCGCATTAGCTGTGTTTCAAATGCCTACTTTGAAACTTGTAAATTCATTTTTGAAATATGGTTCGAAATACATTTTTTAAACTGTAGTTATAAAACCAAATGTTCGAAAAAGTTACATGTTCATGTGATCAACAGAAAAGTTGTAGAATACGAATTATTAAAGAGAGTACTTGAAATAAGTAATGTTCTTTCTTCACTTAATTAATTAAACTGCATTAGAACAAATGACAGTCCGTCAGTAAGTCAAATATTTCCAAAAAAAACAAGTTAATTATATTTAAAAGAGCCGAAAGCATTTTAACCGTACATAGTTTCTAAAAACATCCGCTCTAGTTTATATGATCAACAGAAAAGTTGTAGAATATGCATTACTAAAGACAGAACTTAAAATAAGTATAGTTCTTTTTTCACTTAATCAATAAAACTGCATTAAAACAAATAACAATCCGTCAGTAAATCAAATAGTTCCAAGAAAAACAAGGTAATCATATTTAGAAGAAACGAAACCAATTTAGCCGTACATAGTTTCTAAAAACATCCACTTTACTTTATATCCACTTCATTCACAAGCATACTCGCATTAGCTGTGTTTCAAATGCCTACTTTGAAATTTGTAAATTCATTTTTGAAATATGGTTCGAAATACATTTTTTAAACTGTAGTTATAAAACCAAATGTTCGAAAAAGTTACATGTTCATGTGATCAACAGAAAAGTTGTAGAATACGAATTATTAAAGAGAGTACTTGAAATAAGTAATGTTCTTTCTTCACTTAATTAATTAAACTGCATTAGAACAAATGACAGTCCGTCAGTAAGTCAAATATTTCCAAAAAAAACAAGTTAATTATATTTAAAAGAGCCGAAAGCATTTTAACCGTACATAGTTTCTAAAAACATCCGCTCTAGTTTATATGATCAACAGAAAAGTTGTAGAATATGCATTACTAAAGACAGAACTTAAAATAAGTATAGTTCTTTTTTCACTTAATCAATAAAACTGCATTAAAACAAATAACAATCCGTCAGTAAATCAAATAGTTCCAAGAAAAACAAGGTAATCATATTTAGAAGAAACGAAACCAATTTAGCCGTACATAGTTTCTAAAAACATCCACTTTACTTTATATCCACTTCATTCACAAGCATACTCGCATTAGCTGTGTTTCAAATGCCTACTTTGAAATTTGTAAATTCATTTTTGAAATATGGTTCGAAATACATTTTTTAAACTGTAGTTATAAAACCAAATGTTCGAAAAAGTTACATGTTCATGTGATCAACAGAAAAGTTGTAGAATACGAATTATTAAAGAGAGTACTTGAAATAAGTAATGTTCTTTCTTCACTTAATTAATTAAACTGCATTAGAACAAATGACAGTCCGTCAGTAAGTCAAATATTTCCAAAAAAAACAAGTTAATTATATTTAAAAGAGCCGAAAGCATTTTAACCGTACATAGTTTCTAAAAACATCCGCTCTAGTTTATATGATCAACAGAAAAGTTGTAGAATATGCATTACTAAAGACAGAACTTAAAATAAGTATAGTTCTTTTTTCACTTAATCAATAAAACTGCATTAAAACAAATAACAATCCGTCAGTAAATCAAATAGTTCCAAGAAAAACAAGGTAATCATATTTAGAAGAAACGAAACCAATTTAGCCGTACATAGTTTCTAAAAACATCCACTTTACTTTATATCCACTTCATTCACAAGCATACTCGCATTAGCTGTGTTTCAAATGCCTACTTTGAAATTTGTAAATTCATTTTTGAAATATGGTTCGAAATACATTTTTTAAACTGTAGTTATAAAACCAAATGTTCGAAAAAGTTACATGTTCATGTGATCAACAGAAAAGTTGTAGAATACGAATTATTAAAGAGAGTACTTGAAATAAGTAATGTTCTTTCTTCACTTAATTAATTAAACTGCATTAGAACAAATGACAGTCCGTCAGTAAGTCAAATATTTCCAAAAAAAACAAGTTAATTATATTTAAAAGAGCCGAAAGCATTTTAACCGTACATAGTTTCTAAAAACATCCGCTCTAGTTTATATGATCAACAGAAAAGTTGTAGAATATGCATTACTAAAGACAGAACTTAAAATAAGTATAGTTCTTTTTTCACTTAATCAATAAAACTGCATTAAAACAAATAACAATCCGTCAGTAAATCAAATAGTTCCAAGAAAAACAAGGTAATCATATTTAGAAGAAACGAAACCAATTTAGCCGTACATAGTTTCTAAAAACATCCACTTTACTTTATATCCACTTCATTCACAAGCATACTCGCATTAGCTGTGTTTCAAATGCCTACTTTGAAATTTGTAAATTCATTTTTGAAATATGGTTCGAAATACATTTTTTAAACTGTAGTTATAAAACCAAATGTTCGAAAAAGTTACATGTTCATGTGATCAACAGAAAAGTTGTAGAATACGAATTATTAAAGAGAGTACTTGAAATAAGTAATGTTCTTTCTTCACTTAATTAATTAAACTGCATTAGAACAAATGACAGTCCGTCAGTAAGTCAAATATTTCCAAAAAAAACAAGTTAATTATATTTAAAAGAGCCGAAAGCATTTTAACCGTACATAGTTTCTAAAAACATCCGCTCTAGTTTATATGATCAACAGAAAAGTTGTAGAATATGCATTACTAAAGACAGAACTTAAAATAAGTATAGTTCTTTTTTCACTTAATCAATAAAACTGCATTAAAACAAATAACAATCCGTCAGTAAATCAAATAGTTCCAAGAAAAACAAGGTAATCATATTTAGAAGAAACGAAACCAATTTAGCCGTACATAGTTTCTAAAAACATCCACTTTACTTTATATCCACTTCATTCACAAGCATACTCGCATTAGCCAAACAAATGAAAATCCGTCACTAAATCGAATATTTCCAAGAAAAACAAGTTAATCATATTTAGAAGAAACGAAAGCAATTTAGCCGTACATAGTTTCTAAAAACATCCACTTTACTTAATATTCACTTCATGTACGAGGATTCTTACATTAGTTGCCTTTCAAATGCCCACTTTGAAACTTGTAAATAAATTTTTGAAATATGGTTCCAAATATATTTTTTAAACTTTTTAAGAAACTGTACGGGTGTTCCAGCGAGGACTGAACAGGGACCTATTTTCGACCTTCCTTGTATTTTGGAAAAATTCAAAATAGCCAATCTATGTATTTTTTCTTGTAGAATCCAAAAATGTCATTGAAAAAATATTTGAACCAGAAACAAAAGAGTTACGCTATGCATCAGGTGTTTTTTAAATGGAATGTATCGTTTTTTATACGATTTTTGGAAAGAGTGATTTTTTTTATGTCCGTTCTGATTAAAAGATTTGATTTTGCGATAGCTGTTTTTATTGCATTTTAATGTTTTACAAACTAAAATTTTAGCTTCACCTGTTTAAAATATACGATAGGTTGGTATAGGTGATCAAGGTAAAATGACGTTTGAATGCTTTGTCAATAAAAATTGACATTATTTTAATTATTGTCGAAGTCTTCACCTAAAAAATATATATTTGACTCTGATCGAAATGAAATACTCTTTGGACGAGAGACTACAGATTGTTATGCTATTTTACAAGTGCCAAGAAAATACAAGAGAAGCAAGAAGAAGATTTATTGCAAATTTTCATAGAAATATATCCATCAATACAATTCTAAGGATAAAAAACCTATTTGAGGAAAATAAAACTTTACATGATAGAAAAAGAAATTCAATAAAAAATAATTATTAAATAATAAAATAAAACTACTAATAACATAAGTTTTCAATGTGACCGCCGTTTTTCTCGAAACAACATCGATAACCCCTTTGTAGCCTTTCTAAACTTGCTGTTACAATATGATTTTCCTGGTTAAGGCGGTTTATTTCGTCGACAATTTTTCCCATGATCTCTTGAATATTTTCGTTTTGTTGTCTGTATACGACGTTCTTCAAATGGCCCCAAAGAAATGTGTCCAAAACTGAGAGGTCGGTGCTATTGGGCGGCCAAGCATATGTTCCATTTCGCCCTATCCATTCGTTATGGCGCAGATTTAAAAATTGAATCACATCATGCACGGCATGAGGAGGCACCCCATCATGTTGCTAAATTAAATTCTGATATTCTGCCAATGGGAAGTCTTCCAAAAAATTTTCAATTTCGTTTTCTAAAAACTCATAATATCTGTGCCCATTTAAAGTACCGTTAAAAAATATTGGTCCCAAAATTTTATGGTTTTTTATCCCACACCAAACATGAATAGAATTCCTCCCTTGAAATTTAATAGTCTGGAACTTTTTTGGATTTTCAACGGCCCAGTGGTGACTATTATGTCTGTTGAATACTCCCGATGTTGTGAAAGTAGCTTCGTCGGTCCACACAATATTTTTGAATAAATCAGGGTCTTCGTTTTTTTGCCGAATTACCATTTGAGAACAAATTGGAAGCGAAGTTCTTTTTGTGCCGGTGTTAAGTGCTGAAGTGGAAGGATACGAAAAGGCCTAAATTTATGAATTTTCAGAGTCCTGTGAACAGTCCCTCGGGTAACTCTTCTGCGCCTTACACCGCCACCGTACCGAAGTTTTATTTTTCTCAAATAGGTTTTTTATCCTTAGAATTGTATTGATGGATATATTTCTATGAAAATTTGCAATAAATCTTCTTCTTGCTTCTCTTGCATTTTCTTGGCACTTGTAAAATAGCATAACAATCTGTAGTCTCTCGTCCAAAGAGTATTTCATTTCGATCAGAGTCAAATATATATTTTTTAGGTGAAGACTTCGACACTAATTAAAATAATGTCAATTTTTATTGACAAAGCATTCAAACGTCATTTTACCTTGATCACCTATACCAACCTATCGTATATTTTAAACAGGTGAAGCTAAAATTTTAGTTTGTAAAACATTAAAATGCAATATAAACAGCTATCGCAAAATCAAATCTTTTAATCAGAACGGACATAAAAAAAATCACTCTTTCCAAAAATCGTATAAAAAACGATACATTCCATTTAAAAAACACCTGATGCATAGCGTAACTCTTTTGTTTCTGGTTCAAATATTTTTTCGATGACATTTTTGGATTCTACAAGAAAAAATACATCGATTGGCTATTTTGAATTTTTCCAAAATACAAGGAAGGTCGAAAATAGGTCCCTGTTCAGTCCTCGCTGGAACACCCTGTACTTATAAAACCAAAGGATCGAAAAGATACATGTTTATATAATCAACAAAAAAGTTGTAGAATATGCCCTATTAAAAAGAGAACTTGAAATAAGTAAAGGCTTTTCTTCACTTAACCAGTAAAACTGCATTAAAACAAATGACAATCCGTCACTAAATCAAATATTTCCAAGAAAAACAAGTTAATCATATTTAGAAGAAACGAAAGCAATTTAGCCGTCCATAGTTTCTGAAAACATCCACTTTACTTTATATCCACTTCATGCACGAGCATACTCACATTAGTTGCGTGTCAGTTTTTGTCAGTTTTCCTCGGGAAATGTCTTTGGCGAAAGCGAAAAGAAAAATGCACTAACGTACAAGGTTTTAAACTCTCGAGTTTTCACCTATTTAATCATTGCCCATATAAACAGGAGAGAATTTTTCACGCCGCGGCAAAATAAAATGACGCAGGTGGGAAAGGCGTGTTTCGTTTTATTTTAGGGCATTTGGCTGTGGCTAAATAGAATGTTTTTACCGCAGAATGAAAGGAAATAGCGAGTTTTGTTAAAAGCAATTGTAATTGAACGCAAACGCTCAACATTTCTAGGATCTACAAAATCAGATCAGTACAAAATTTTACCTGCTGAAGATATTTTGTTTTTTAGTATTTATCTAGTCAAAATAGAAAAAAAAATTGGCAGAATTGAAAATTGGTACAGGCTCTAAGAATATCATCACAAACAAAATGTTAAAAATTCACCAATGACCATACTTGTGAAAAAAATGGTATTTATTATTATTCATTTTTCGAAAATATCTATGAATTTATTTATCCCTTTACATCTACAATAAAAGCCATGTACAGATGGATTCTTAAAAATATATTTAAATAAAACAGTACGAGTAATATGATAAAAACTTAAACAAAAGATTAAAATTATAGTAAAAATGTAAACCTGATATAATCAGGCAATAAAAAAAAAAGTTCCTAGTCCGGAGCCTAAGCACAACGAAGTATCTTATGAGAGTTGGAGAGTTTTTATAAAGATAACGCCAATATACAACTCGTGAATATAACCCTGAGGCGAGTAGTATCCAATTCAATACCATTTCTTTGTACTCTTTCATTTAATTTTCCCAAAACCTCATATTGCGGTGCTTAGCTTAGACAAGGGTATCAAACAATTTAAGACACAGGTGAGCATTAAACTGTTTGGTGGACCTAATGACAAACCCCGTCACTCTATGTGCATCAAAGATGACCGATGTATGTATGTATGTTCAGAGAGCTATCCATACTCCCAGTTCTCCCAAATCCGTATACGTTTTTACACATTTCAATAAGTCATCATCAATAGTCATAGATATGTATAGATGATTGTATTATATTCTTGTATATAAATTAGCTTCTTTAAGAAAATTTAGAATGTTTTGAATATTTCCAGGTTCTGAAGTAAGTGCTGTGCTCGGGTTCTGAGTAGATATGTTGTGTTGGGAGTTTTCCAAAATAGATATTCTTTACATATTATAGTGAATATGTGAATAATCGTGCGATGTCGCAGTGTTCACATGTTGGTGGCTCATTTGTTTAATAGCTAGAGTGGGTTAATCTGGAATATCCTATAACACGATGGTATACTGTCTGATCTTTTCTTCTAAGTTTATTCGGTAGTAGCTCTTTTGGAGAGCTTTTTAAGGATTCTTGAAGTTTATTATTTTCTCAAGGTCCCATTTAGTGACGTTAAGGTTGTGAATAAAGGTGCGTATTATCGGTGTGAGATCTTTATGGTATAGAGGTAGAGAACGAGGGTTTTTTGCTGCTGATTCTGCCAAGGTGCGGTTTTTAGAGATTATATTTTTGATGTCTGTTGCCCATCCCACAATCCATTAAAAAAACATGTTTAGTTTTTATGAAGTTTAGGAACACCTCTGATTCCATTCATCTATTACGTGTAGAGACCTAGCACACTCCTGGAAGACTATCTTCATTTTCAGTTGCAATCCACTCATCTCAAACAAGTTTAGCTTTAAAAACAAATAATATACTTCTTTCTTGCCACTTGCACTTACAGCTGATAATATAGTTACATCTCCTTGTCAGAAGTGCTCGTTGTCCTTGTACTAGACTGTCCTTTTGCTCCCCAACTTTGGTCTTCCGCATAATAATCGATAAACTCGTTTCATCAAGATTCTGGCATATCACGCAAGTCTAATCGTTTTTTGAATAAATCAAAATATTGAAAATTAACAAAGGGATCACACATTTTTCTACTCGAATACTCCACATTCTGCGGTTTTTCAATTGCAAAAATTATTTCTTTGCTTGATTTGCAAGAACCGTTCTTGACTAGGATGCCGTTTTTAAAAGTTGTGCAAAGGTTTTTTTTAATAAGTGATGCGGCGTTCAACAAGACCTACAAGTAATATTTGAAAATTTACTGAATGATTATTTCCAGAGATATATGCCAGAAATTACCTCTTTGAGACTATGTCCAAAACACCATCGTTTTATAATCTTGAAACAGTGTAAGAATTATTTTTCCGCCACGTACGGTAATGCTAGAGCTTGACCCAGAGTTTTACTCTTTTTACCTTTTTTTTTCCTGTAATATTGAATCTCAAAGAAATCTAAATAACTGGAAATAAGTATTTTACACATGATCATAAATGCCCCAAAAATAACGAAAATATTTATTTTCAAAAGATATATGATCAGACATGTCAGTTCATAGATATCAGTAAAGTTAAGTGCGGATTACAAAGCCAGATCAGAAACGTTGACAATCACAGAGTATATAATCTTTGGCCTCCTTCTGGTATGCCTAGAAAAATGGGTTCAAATTTAACCCACTTTACCCTACCAAAATTTAATCTTATTTTCAGAATCAACAAAAAATATAAAGGTAAATCACTATTTTTGGAACTCGGTATAGACAGATATTGTATATATAGATTGTTCTCGAGAAAGAATATTAGTTTTATTTTTCGAACGCATTTCTGAAAGGGTTTAGTGGTACGGTTTGTGTTTGACAACGTAAATGTAAACGCCAAACCAGTTTTAATTACGAAAATCGACAACTGAAAGGGAATTAAAAACATCGGGGAAATAACTTCCCGATTAAAGATTAATTGAATCTCTTTTGTGTATCCCGCTGGGAAGTAAATTGGCTTTAAATACGTCAAGATGTCTATGCACAAAGGAACGTAATTTATCATCCGGTATACCTCAACAATGTGTATAGGCTGAGTAAAAAGTTTGGTATCCCAAAAGTTAAGTTAAATTACCTTAGGTCATACACAAGTTGATAAATTAATATCGGCAATAAAATAAGAGAATATGAGAAGGCTATCCATCACCTTGATTTAAAAAGTTGTACTTAACGTGAATATGTTGACTGATAACTTTTTTTTATTAAGGAAGATTTTTAACGGATGTTTTAGTACAAAGTTTCAGTTTTCAAATACGGTAAGGTACATGGTGTTTCTGTATAAATAGACCCTTTTTAACTTTTGAAACTAACGTTATAAAAAAAATATCACATAAAAAGTTAAAGCGTACAATATGAAATGTTTTTTATACGTTTTGCAAAAATGAGTAGCAAAAGAATTTTAAATGTGACACCCCGTACAGAAATATTCTTTAGGATTATGAATATATATCGTATATTATACCTATTTAAAATGATAATGTCAGAAACAAAAGAGAACAAATACAAAATACAACCAGAAGTGCACTCTAGGTAGTCACAGATGTCACAGCTACGAGCTTATATACTAGTCGTGTCTGGTGATGCAGGAAATCTCCGCCTCAGTTTGAGCTAGAAATGGCTTACATATGTCTGGAATATCGGCGCAAGGCTTAAAATGTTCCTTGACTCTTATACTAAGAGGGCTTTTTGCCTCTCTAATGTACGATTCACAACATTCACACTGGATTTCGTAAATGCATTATTTCTTCTTGACGATATCCCTTGGCTTAGTTTTTGTCAGAAGGTTTTTTAATGTATTTCCCGATTTAAAGGATGTTTCGATGTCGAAATTCGAATCTTTTCAGATGTTCCCTTAACATAAGGCGTTGTGAGAAATCGTGCTGTCTCTTGTAAATCGGAAGGTGTTATAGTGTGATGCTCATTTTGTAATCGTGATATTGTGTTACTTACTTACTTACTATTATCCACTGAGTATGTGTCCGTTTTCGGTACAGTGCAATTCTATGCCTTCAGCAGATCTCTCAAAGACACGAACTAATATCTCCAAGCATGAATAAACGACATTTCATTAAGATTCTTCCTGCAGATAAAGGGAATGCTGAAGTAGTCATGGACACCGATACATGTGATCAGAAGAACGACGAAGTTTGAACGAAAGGAAACTACAGAATACTACCGAAGGATCTCACAACTGCAATTTAGAGAAAAGTATGCAGGGCCTTGAAGAAATATAGTGCCTGTATCCAAGAGACAATACGCAGCAAGTTAACGCCACAACACAGAAAGCCACCACATCTATATGGGTTGCCAAAGATCCACAAGCCAAACATACTTCTAAAATCAATTGCTAGCTCCAGAGGCTCACCAACAAATGCTTTGGCTAATTATTTGTTAGATATCATTCATCCTTTATAAGGTAAGATGAATTCCTTTTAATTTTTATTTAAATGAGGAAAAATCATCTGAATTCTTGACAATATATCAGTATTTTTTTGCTTTAACTACACGTTGCATATTTGGAAAGAAATTTCAGCGTAATGCAAAGCCAATGGACTGCTAATCGCAAAAGGTTAGAAGTTGGGTCGGTCAAAATATCTTACAAAATGAACTAAAAGGACTTTTTTGATTTTATCGTTGATAAGAATGAACTATTGGTGTTCGTGCGCAGCTCTATAAAATATAGAGTAATCCAGGGGAAAATATAGGGTAATCCAGAGGAATTCCCTAAATTAAATTAGGGCATAATTTAAATTTTAATATAAATTTATTTGAACAAAAAAAATTATTCACCTTCGTTAGATTTAGGGATACACAAATCCCATAATAACTTGGAATGTAAAATATTTGCAAAAAAGTTGTAATTGTTTAAAAAATTATTTTAATCACACAATTCCTCCATTAGGTAAAATTGGCAGGCCCAGATATATGGGTAATTGGAGCGTTATGACCATTTTCTTCAGTTCGACTTATTTATTTCGTAAAAACGTAAGTTTTTGGTGCCTTTACAGTCGCCAGTTATATTATATATTTTGCTAACAGCATGTCTAAAATGTCTGACTTTTCAGGCCAAATAAAAGTATTGGGACCTTTAGATTCCATTTTCAGAGTAAAAACCCTGGACCTGGACTTGATGTTCAAAATATTAGCAATATACCAACGATCTTCGTGCTGGGCTACACTATTCTGTCCGATTTCTAAATTATCAAAATCAATTGTCAAATCAAATATTTTCGTCTTGGACAGATCAGTTTCTTCCTCAGAAAAGAGACTACATAGTTAGAAGAATCGTGTAAGAAAATATCTTCACTTTTACTTGAAGAGTCCATTTTCTTAGTTGTTTTCATAATTCGTATTTTCTTAGCACCAGAAGAAAGCATGGCAGTATCTTTACTGCTCTTGTCCTTGGTTGAACTTAGTTTCTTGTTGTTTTTCGCTAAGATTTCGTTTTATTTCCTCTTCATTTGTTGTAATACCTCATGTTCTGTTACGACCTTATTATTGAAGGACATTCTAATATTTTATTGGCCAAAGGATGGCGTAAATGTGTTTAGATATCTAACCATCTTTAAATGAGCGAATACTATAAAATACAAAAAATAACTTGCCAGTTATTTTTTGATACTAGATAACCAACGCACCACGATTTGTACAAGTTCTTTTTATTGTAAATAATGACAGATTGAAAAAGATGTCCGTTTGCTACCACTGTCTCTACAACTGTAAACGTTTCCTTGCCACAGCCAGCCAGGCTGAGAGATAGTAATTTTGTTCTTTTTTTAGCAATTACGGTGGTAACAATCGACGTATTACAACCAGTTTCGTCTATATTAGTTATTTGTTCAGGATATTTAATTTGAAATTCTATAATCTTCTTCTCGAACAAACTGAAAAAAACTGCATAATTTTCTTTCATGGAACAACTGACACGAGCCGCTGGCAAAGCTTCTGCTTTTCTGCTTATTATATTTCGATTTATCTTGAAAACCGCATACAAAAATTTTTTGTTCTGGAAGTTTCTCTGGATTCTTTGTAAATGGATTGAAAATTTTTCTTAACTTGCAGTATTTGTGGGAGACATTCAAAATCTCTCCACGAGTAAGTGGGTTATGTGCAGATGATAGCAATATTATGTTATTTACTAAATCTTTTTCAATTTTAGGTGGCAAAAAACTATTTCTACCTGCACCAAATCGAGTTGTCGGTGCTTTTCGTATGACTCTTTCCTTAAACTAGATTCTGGTATTCCAGACTGTTTGGAAACTGCATATATAGTACTTCTTGCATTCGCTGCTTACATAGCAGCTGTCAAAACTTCTTTAGATTATTTTGGAATCTCTTATTTGACATAAGTTCGTCGTATTTTTTTTAAACAAAACAAATCCTACATATTATATAAAGATTAGCTCCACCTAATTCCCTATTATTGAGCCTTCCAATTTCCCAAATGGGGGAATTGGGAGTTATATTTATATTAAACAGTTTCTCAACTCCCATTTCTTAAAACCTGCAAATTAGATCTACTGGATAATATAATAATAATTCAGTAAACATTTCCACCTAATGAAATGATTTAATTTTAACTACCTTTTTGACAAAAATGTTGGTATAGAAACTACATAAAGCACTTTATTATAGGTTAAGAACTGCACGTCAGGTGTTAATTTCTCTAAAGTCTTACACTTAAAGTGGGAAAAAGGTGACATTTATTATTATAAAATAACTCCTTATTACATGTGTAAAATACAGAGTTGTAAAAAAGTATATTTTTGGAGTTCAATTTTTTTGAAGTTTTCTATCCAATTACGTCATAAATCCATTTCCCCTGGTTTACCCTAACTTGTTATTAAAGTATTGTAATCGTGAAAAAATCACCCCCCGAAATTTTTCAGATCTTCACGGTTCAGGGTCCTTAGATGCTGCCAAACATGTTCTCAAATGTGTCAGTCTGTTGGTCTGTCAATCTGTCGGTTGTTGATCTGTTCGCGTCTAAAAAATTACTTACCCGATTAACTTTTTGAAATATCAAGGGTTATAGGGGGATGACCCGGCAAAATTATTGCTAAAAATCTTATTATCTAATTTAACTAAAATTTTACACAAAAGTGAAGTGTTACATGGGAATGAACTGATAACATTTTGGTACCCATTCAAGGTGGCAAAACAAAATGGCGGCTTAATAAAATTCGTCTTAGGTTTATTTCAAATTGTGTGCAACAATTAATTGTAATATAGAAAAAAAAATTCGTAAAATTTTGATACGGATTCAACATGACGGAACAAAATGGCAGTCAAAGGCAGTTTTTAAAAAATCAGTGTAAAAACTACATATTCGATTTATTTTAAATTATGCCCAAAAATCAAGTGTCACCTAGGTAGAAACTGGTATAATATTAGTACGAATCCAATACAGTAGAACATAATAGTGCCCAATAAAATTGTTCATGAATACAGTATATATTACTAAATGAATATGTATGTAATACATTGGGTCACACTTTTCCACTCCTGATAAAAATAATAATTATAACCGGGGAAGTTCGTGGTAAAGAGAATTTACCGGTTTTTTTTAATAATAATAATTTTATTATATTATTAACTACATCATTACCACCTAACCTTGACAAAAATTATTATATTATAAGTAAGATTTTTGCCGGTTTGTTCTTTCTTATCATATAGTACGGTTTTATCTTGTTTTTGGCGAGGTTCTTGCTTAATAGAATAGAATTTATTGGTAGGATATACAGGGATTATTTTTACACCTCATATGGCCAATACAATAATATTATGTTACATTCACGTTTAAATAAAAGCGTACTAAAGTTAATAGAACGTTAAAATTTAAATATGTAGAAATTTAAATACACTATAAAATAATTTTAAAATCTTATACTAATGTATTAATAATCCGAAATACAACACAGGGTGATCCATTAAGAATGGCCTCCGGTCATAACTCGGTAACTGTTGATCATAAAATTATAGGAAAACATATTTGGGAGTAAATCGGCTAAAGGAAATAACTGGAAATTATTTTCAAGTTCGAAAAATTGCCGCTAGGGGGCGTAACAGCAACTCAAAAATGGATGTGCCAATTTTTTCTCTCTTGAATATTCCTAATTATGGTTTATAGAAAATATAAGCTTTCTATTCTTCAGGCAATTATGCAGCTTTTTGCTTTTTGCCATTTTTTTTTTCTTTTTTCAATAATAAAGTGGTGGGGGAAGGTTAAACTTTTTTTTCTTTCCAACGTTTATATCTCTGTCTTGGATGAACCAATTACTTTGAGCTTAGTGTTAGAAAAAAAGAGCCTTTTTTGCTCTTCACTTAGAGCTATTAACTGTGCCGTAATGATTTTATAGTGGTCAGTAGATGGCGTTTTTTCGTAATTCTTCAAATAATACGGATTTTCTCAAAAAAATCAAATGTTATGATATGAATTTTTTTGTCATAATTTAACTAAAAGTTATAAAAGGTATCGAATAATGAAATAAAAAATCCAGGTCCGTATTTAAATAAAAAAAATTGTTGATGGTCGCCCGAGATCGAAACGTAGGATTGAAAAATTAACCTCACCAATTTGTAGAGGAGAGAAAGTGGCAACGATGAAGTGAAAATTATTTATCTGTCCTTTTAACTAAGCCTACAATTATAGAAAAACCATTTTTGTGTTTTTTTTATTAGTTTTTCTATAATTGTAGCCTACAATTATAGAAAAACCATTTTTGTGTTTTTTTTATTAGTTTTTCTATAATTGTAGGCTTAGTTGAAATGACAGACGAAAATAATTTTTACTTTATCATTGTCAGTCTCTCCTCTACAAATTGGTGAGGTTCGTTTTTCAATCCGACGTTTTGGATTCGAGCGGCCACCAACAACTTTTTTAATTTAAATACGGACCTGGATTTTTTCTTTCACTATTCGATACCTTTTATAACTTTTAGTTAAATTATGACAAAAAATTCATATCATAACATTTGATTTTTTTGAGAAAATCCGCATTATTTGAAGAAATATGAAAAAACGCCATCTAGTGGCCACTAATAGATTCATTACGGCACAATTAATAGCTCTAATTGAAGAGCAAAAAAGCTCTTTTTTCAAACACCAAGTTCAATGTAATCGGTTCACCCATAACAGAGATATAAACGTTTGAAAGAAAAAAAGTTTAACCCTCCCCCACCAATTTATTATTGAAAATAGAAAGAAAATGATACATAGCAAAAAGTTGCATAAGTGCCTGAAGAATACAATGCTTGTATTTTCCACAAACCTCAATTAGGAAAATTCAAGAGAAAATGGGCATTTCCATTTTTGAGTTGCTGTTGCGCCCCCTACCGGCCATTTTTCGAATTTGAAAATAATTTTCAGTTATTTCCTTTGGCCGATTTACCCACAAATATTTTTCCTCATAATTGTATGATCAACAGTTACCGAGTTATGGCCGGAGGCCATTCTTAATGGATCACACTGTATATACATTTACAAAATTACTATTAAATAATTCCTCAAAACTGTAAAAAGCCTTTTTAATTAAAAATTATTTGATTTTAATTTTAAGATCCTGTTAGTTTAGCTTAGGGTCCTTGTTTCATTTAATATATTTTTTTTTTGTTGAAGTTTATTTCACTGCTAAATATAATAGAGAATAAAAATAAAATTTATAAATCTCCTCTTTTGTCCTCAGTGTGACCGACGTGTCATATTTTTAGTCATTGATCTTTTGGTCACCCTAACTGTTCTCCAGCTGTGGATTTCTAATGTACAGAGAGAGCTATGCAATGACGTTGGTTTGTCGTGTCAATCAAGTACAATTCGCATTCACCACATTTCTCGTGCATGAATTAGTATCAAATCGTATGTAACGACCAATGAAGGCAATTGCACTAATTCCATATTTAGTGACCTACGGCATCTTTGTAGACAAACTTTAAACTTCCGCTTTACTTTTTTATTCCTCTAGTAAGAAGAGGTAGTAATCGTGAAAAAATCGCAATCTCAGGATCTTTACGTTTTAATCTCCTAGATGTCGAAAAACACTGTAATATTTTGGTAAAAATAGCAGGGTAATAAGACGTTTAAAAAAATCACTGTAAAGAATTATTTACTCAGATAACCTTAAGTTTAGCATAAATATCAAACCTGACATAGGGATGGGTTTTTAGTACGGATCCAAGATGACGGAAAAAAGTCACTATAATAAACTATTTCCTCGAACTTTGTAGAAAAGTCAAATGTGGTATGAATTCCACTTGGAGCAAAATGTTGACCAAATAAAACGTTTAAAAAATAAGTCTAAAAAACTGCTTGATCGATTAGTTTCACATTATGTACAAATATCAAGTCCAATTTTATTCAAGGATGAACTTGTAAAATGTTTGTAAAAATCCAATCAATTTTTGTCTATAATTTAGGCTATTTAACAACCTTAGGACGACAAAATTCATATTTGTAATGTATTTGTAGAGTTCCGTAGATTAAAGGACAGAAAGAAAACTTTTTGGTAAACTTTTAGTCGCCTTCGATAGATCCCCAAAATAATGTCACACACAAAGACAAGTATCAAAGTAGCTTTAAAAATGTTTAACTACTACATAAGAACACAGTTTCGTCAATAATTTCGCCACTGTTGTGTGCCAAATTATTTATATCAGATGACTGAAATATAAACCCAAACGTTCGATCTTTTTTTTTCTAAATACGAGCATTTTTAATATATCTAAATAATAGAGTTATATACCGAATATCCCTGTGTTAACACTGGCTTGTTGTACAAATACTTCCCAGGCGTGACACAGTAAAAAAATATGCACAAAAACGGCAAAGCTAACTTGCTTTTAAGAGCCTGTTTTAAGAATAAGTACAATATGAGAGCGTTGTGAAATGCAATAGTTTTATATATCTTAAAGTAACAATAATAAAGTGCTTAGATAATAAATTATTTGGTGATAACTTTAAACAAATCCAAGAAGCCCTAATTTATTTAATTTTTTTTATTTTTAATTTAATTCTTACTATTATTATTATTATTATTACGAATTGTTGTCTCACAGTATTCCTGTGGTTGTATTTTATACTGACGGGATTATACCAAGTCTGTACGAAAAAAAATAATATAAAAAATAAAAATCAAAAAAAAAAGGAAAAGGAAAAAAACAACTATTGTGTATTAAGAAATTATCTAACGATGCTACATGTTTTCAAAATGACCGATTTCTGGATGTTCCTCTGAATGTCTGTCCTAGTCCTAATTGAGCCAAATGCGGTGTAAACGTTGTTGGGTGAGACTTGTTACTGATATGACGAGAGGAACAATGATGACCCTTTCCTGTTTCCACAGCCTTTTTACTTCCATTGCCAAGTCGGTGTATTTGGCGATCTTCTCACTGTATTTCGCTTGGATGTTCTCGTCGTTGGGGACAGCCATGTCAATTAAATAAGTGACCTTCTCTTTTTTGGATTGAAAGGTGATATCGGGTCTATTTGCGGAGATTGTTTTATCTGTGCTTGTAGTAGAGCTTGTAGTCTTCGTTTTCAAGTATGGATGTTGATGTATAATGGTAGTAAGGGTCTCGGTTCTCCGTTAGTTTGTATGTTGTGGCTAATGCTTGATGAACGACCTTCGCTGCTGAGTTGTGTCTCGCGGTGTATTTAGTTCCGGCCATTCTTCTACATCCACTCATTATGTGATCGATCGTTTCTCTCTACTGATGACATCTTCTACACCTCTCGTCTTCAATGGTTGTGTCCTTGATGATGTGCTTTCGGTAGTTTCTGGTTGCTATGACTTTGTCCTGGATGGCAAGCAGGAAGCCCTCTGTGGCTTGCTTTATGTTGTATCTGTGTCTTCCGTGAAGTGTTTTTTCAGACCAGGTGTTCATCTTTTCTAGTCGTGATTGGATGTGACTGTGTGCGTCTGCTGCGTGGCTCGTTTGAGACACGTCGAGCGGTGTATAATTCTTGTCTGCCTTCACTATTGTCATGTGGAGGTTAGTTTGTTTGTTATGGAAGAATTGCTCTTTTTGTGTTCTCAAGTTGATTTTAGTTTTCCACGTACTCATGATTTTCGAAAGAAATTGCCTGATGTTTTTATTGACTTTATATAATTCTAGTACTCTGGTTAGCCAACTGTGGGGTATCGAATCAAAGGCTTTTTTATAATCTTTGTAACCAGTATGAAGGTTTCTATAATTTTTCCTGGTTAGTTCCATGATGACGCTGTCTATAATGAGCTGCTCCTTGCATCCTCGGCTGTTTTTCCTGCACCCTTTTTGTTCTTCCGTTAGAATGTTTTTGTGTGCTAGGTGTTGTTCTATTCTCCTGGTAATTGTGGCTGTGATGATTTTATATAGGGTTGGAAGGTACGTAATAGGTCGGTAATTTGACGGGTCCTTATTGTCTGAATTTTTGGAATAATTTCATTAATTTGGCGAGTGAGAGCTTCATGTGTGGAGGTAAACTGTTTGCACCAGAAGTTATGAATGTTATCTATTCCAGGACATCTCCAGTTATGCGTGTATTTAATTGTTTCTGCAACTTCTTGTGTTGTCATTGCAAAGTCCTCTTGTTCCTCTAAGCAATTGTGTCTGTCTTCTTCCGCTTTAATCCATAACGCGTTATTATTGTGTTGTTTCGGTTCTTACCAAATACTTTTCCAGTATTCTGTGATCACTTGTATTATTATTATTATTATTATTATTTATTATTTATCTTTCAAAGCAATATTTACGTGTTAAAAAAAATAAATTATGTCGTTTATAATTTTCCTCCATAAAAAAGTTTTTATTCCAGCAATGGAATTGTTGTTCCCTCATAATGAATTTACATGTACATTTTACCAGTTTATATCTATACTGACGCCGTCATTGTGTTCTGCCGACAATACTTTTGTAAACTAAGAAACTACTATGACACAGACGTAGGACAAGAAAAAAAACATATTTTGCTATTCTAATCGACAATAATTGACAGAACCAGAAAAAAAGTCTGGGAAAGTTTTAAAAAATGGGGTGTTGTTGGTCAGACCCTCGAAAATGATATACCGGAAAACCTTTATGATGCTAATGTTCCATTACCCATTAATGCAAATTCAATAGAACCTGATCTATCAGCACTGCAGGCAGTGGAGCACACCTTTCAGTATTTACCCATTTCAACTCAGGTGATTGAGAAAAAGATAGGTAAGTTGAAACCAAATACCACAAGGGTTGACGGAATATCTGGCCGCATGCTTCAATTATCAACTACTTTTTGTCTAGAACGTTTATTACATTTAATAAATGTCTGAATTGAGGTGGGCAGACTTCCCAAGATATGGAAAACCTCGATTAGTCGGTCCATACAAAAAAAAATAAATCCTAATAGTTTCAACGATTTTAGAAACATTAGCTTGCAATGTGTTCCCTTAAAATTAGCAGAGGGTGCACTGTCTGACCAGCTTGTACAATTTCTAAGTGAAAACAATATATTACCTGTGGAGCAGTCTGATTTCAGACAAAATCATAGTACCACCACTGCACTACTAGCAGTTTTGGATCAAATAAAATCTCTCAGGATGTTGGTAATGTGACTGCTTTGGCTTTACTAGACATGTCTAAAGCGTTTGACAGTGTGAACTTTTCTATACTCTTTGAAAAATTAAAAAAAATATAATTTCAGTAACCAAATGATAAGGTGGGTTACAATTATTTACATGGAAGAAAACAAATCACTAAACTCAACAAAAGAACAATGTCAGATGTTGTGGAGCTCACTACAGGAGTTCCTCAGGAGTCCATAATAGGGCCCTACTTTATTTAACATATAGACAGCTAATCTGAAGACAGTACCTAGGTTTTCCACCATGCATCTCTATGCTGATTATATCCAGCTCCTTATCCCTATATCCATCGAGGACTGTAACATAAAGGTTGGACTGTTAAATCAAGATATCGAGAGCGTTGCAAGATGGTCGGAAGCAAATAATTTTAACACTTAATCCAATTAAGAGTAAGCTAATGATAATTGGTTCCCAATATCGAACTGAGCAAGTAAGGCAACTCAACCCTATCTTTCGACTGTGCCACGTAGAACTAAATGTTCATAACCAGGTAAGAAATCTAGGCATTCTGTTTGACTCAAACTTAAAACTTACTAACCAGGTTTTAAGCTATGTCAGGCTGCCTATTTAAGGCTTAGACACTAATATCAATTTCGCAGGATTCTACCTACTAAGGCTAAAACAATGCTGACGGAGGTGCTAGTTTTATCAATGTTAAATTAAGGCGACTGTGTGTATGGTCCATGTCCGTCTGTGGAAGACAAAAGGAGGATTCAGGTCATCCAAAATCAATGTGTGCGGTTTGCATGTGGGGTCCCTGTAAGAGAGCATATTACACCTTGCATTCGGACTTTGCAAATTTTAAAAATGCATGAGCGACGGTTTCTCCATTACTCTAACATAGTTAAGGCTATATTTGGCCTTGGCACACCAAAATATTTTGGTGACAAGATCTCCTTTAGAAGAGAGCACCATAGTAGGAACCTAAGAAATAACAACAATATTTTTATACCACAACACAATACTAGTGTTTACGAGGGAATCCTTTTCTTATCTGTCCTCACACATATACAATTGTCTGCCTCAGTCTTTTTTTCAAACAGGTATGCTTTTTTAATTTTAATGCAGTTGTGCAAACTTGATAATGATGTAAAAACAGTCCTGTGATATTTGTAACTGACTAATTTTTTTTTAATAGATTTTTATATAATTTTTTTGTTGTTATAATGGTAAAGCTATTTGATATTTTAAAATATATCCTAACATAATTTCATTTTATAATCAAAGTAGGGTAGAGTTAAGTTTACACCGTGTAAATGAATATTAGTGTTTTGTACTCCCTCCTTTTGCTATTTTGTTGCAATAAATGGTTTATTATTATTATTATTATGATATTGAATTTTAACAAAATCTTACGGTTGTGTCCTCCTAAGGTTCTTGATTTTAGTTTTCGAGTTATGCCGCATATAGGCAGACCGACAGAGCGACGAAAATGGGAAAACATGTTTTTCACCCCGCAAAGATCTGCAAAAATCTCCGAGGGTGATTTTTTTTACAATTACAATACTTCGTTCGTACGAGGGAAGTAATCATTAACCATCACCGGCAAAAAGCTTTTCCTGAAGTATGTTACACATACGACAACTACAAGGCTGTCACAGGCGATTGATTCAGTTATTTTATTTTCTTCTTCACCCTATTAGGAACCATAGGGCATATAACCGGCCAATTGTCAGCTAATATCCCGGAATGTGTTAGTTTCGTTTCTTTTATCTCCAAACCTGCATTCCTCATTTGCTGAGAGGATGCAATAATAATAATAGTAAAATCAATATTAATAAAGTTATTTACATTGCTTCGATGACAGTCGCAGCCGTTAGTTCTTAAATCTTTGTAAGTTTTTGAGATAAGAGATCTCTCAATCTTTTCACTGCCATCACCGTTATTGAGGCAAGCATTTGGGTATATCATAAAGAGAACATAAGAATTTCGTAAGTGTTTAACAGATTCAAAAAAAAATTATGTTTGTCAACCCTCATTAACTAAAAATTCTTGTTATTAGTAATAAGCATTTCCTTTGACTTAATGCAAATCCACGTACTGCTTTCTATCCTAATATTTGCATAGTCGCATAGATATTTTAGTTATCTGACAGGTATTCAATACTGCAGAAAGCGATTTAACGTCATGCCAGTATTAGAATGCCCAATCCGACGAAAGCGGGCGATATCGGTTTACTGTTATATAAGCTGTCAATAACAGCATAGACCTCTAGTTTCGATAGCTGATCAGATCTTTGTAAACTTACAATTGCATATGATAAATGGTAAAAAAATATGTTTATTATTTGTAGTGTTCAAAGTATTGTTTAAAAAAATTTGAATATATGTAACAAACAAAGGCTCACCTATGGAGGGATTTACACCAATTATTATCTAATTACTGGGAAACGTATGACAACGTTTTTTTTTTAAATTAAGAAATTACAAACTTAGAGAGATTGTCCTTTTGATGTGATGTCATATACACTACATCTCATACATTAATCTAGTGTTGTACTTCACGAGCGCAGGAGGGGTATCCTGTGACATAATCGAAAACAATTTCTTCGCCTTAGGCCTTTTCCGTGCAAAAATTACATGTTTTGGCTTTGCTACATATATACAATATAAATATATATATATATATATATATATATATATATATATATATATATATATATATAATTAAGTACGTAAACGCAATTGAATCATTTTTAACCGACTTCAAAGATGGAGGAGGTTATCACCTCGACCCTTTGCATTTTTATATATGTACATCGAATATTCCGCGATGGTTTGACCACTTTGGGGATGAATGGCGCTTTTTTAAACTGTTTAGACATGGAACAATATTAGTGTTCACCATACTGTTAAAAAGTATGTATTTTACTATTGTATAATAAGACAACTTATTATCAAATAGTGTTACATATGCTGGTCCCAGTGGCTATTTGCTAAACCCGGCTTTTGCAATAAAACTGGTATAAATAGACTGAAAAATTTAAAATAATTAATAATTAAATATAATATACTGGTGGTATTAGACATTAAAACACGCAATACAAAAATTTATATTTGCGATTAAGTAAGTAAGAACAGATTTGGGGATGACTTTACAGAGTAAAATTTTTAAGATGGAATAAAATATTATTTTTCACTTTTTAAGGATTTTTTTTCGAAATCGATTTTATTTATTTATTTTTTTAATTTATAAAGGAGAAGAAAAGAACAGACCTGATCCTTCGTTCTGTAATAGACCAGTTTAGTACAAAAATCATTTATCACAAGCTGCAAGAAAAATTACTGGTCGAGTTGTTTAATGGCATAAGTCATTAATATTTGTATTAAATATCATTTCCTCTAAAACTAATCAACGTTTCTCCACCGTATATACATATATGTATATACACCATATATATATATATATATATATATATATATATATATATATATATTATATATATATATATATTATGTATATATATATATATATATATATATATATATATATATATATATATATATATATATATATATATATATATATATATATAATATTTTTTAATTAATATTAATTTAATAATAATAATTTCCCATTTTAGTTTAGATGTTTTTTTGAAAAAAAAAACATTATTTAGATACACCTTAACGATTCGCGGAATCAGTTTTCTTATAAAAGTTTATGAAAAATATGCCTATTATTTGTATTATTTTCCTGGCCTATAAAAACAGGGGATTAAAACGACTTTATTTCAATACCAATTTTATAAAGGCTAGACAGTGTTCCATTAAAAATTTAACCGCTTGGATGAAAATTTGCAGTTCGTGATATTCATGAAAATGTAAGAATTACTTTAAAATATTTTAAATGCATTTCTCGGAAATGCGTTTACTGGCTAGTATAAATATTTATAGAGTTTCAACGCTCTGAGCTTATTTGAGAATCATTCTTTAGTTTTCGGAGCATTTTAGTAATTATTATACCTAATTTAAAAAATTAAATTGTATGAGTTAGTATCAGTGTTTTATCATGAATAAATTTGTAAAGACGGTTTTCTACAAACATCAGAAATTTAATTGACTGTCTTAAAGCGGCTGTTAAACACATTACCCTCCTTTTGCATACACAGTTGAGAAAAAAAATAGAGGAAGAAATAGGAATTAGACTTACCAAAATTTGAAATGGATGCTTATGTTTGTGGTCTAACTTTGAAGTTAGGCAGATACGTTAAATAACATAGCAAACAAAATTAACTGACAGTCTTATAGCAGTTATCTCACTTTGAAAAAAATGGCAGTTATCTCACTTTGAAAAAAATAGCAGTTATTATTAGCGATGTTAAACACATTACATTCCTTTACATAAACAGTTGTGTAAAAATGCAGAAAGAAACAGGAATTAGAGATTGCACAAGACTTCTTCAGGGTTCCTTACTCTACTAGATTTGATCACTTTTGATCACTCAATGAGCTCGGAGAGATTCAGGCGGGCTTTTATACCCGACTTGTGCTCGCAAAACCGTGACACTGTGTTAAGATCGGTTTCCACGTGTGATGTAGACCGTAACCCGTATTTTTATTGATTTGATTTGTATGTTTAAAAATTTCAATAGATTATCTAATTTTTCATTTATAAAATCCTGGAACCCATGATAGAATCTTGTTTTCCTTTACACACTGGTGTGCTGTTGTTCAGCTATAGCAGATTGAACAATTTGTCTTTTTTAATACATCGTTCATTTTCCTTAAGTCTAGTTGATATTAAACGTTCTGTTTCTCCTACATACACTTCTCCACAGGAGCAAGGAGTTTATATACTCCTTCTATTTAAAAAGTTACAATATATTTCGGGGATCCGCCAGCATTGTCCAAATCCTCTTATGTGGGTTGAAAATTGTACGTATGTTGGATTGCCGTAGTAATCGTCCTATTTGTAGTGCCATGTGTAGGGAAGAATAACACAAGCTAACAGTGGATCCTTTTCATTCTCGTTTCGCGGGGTTGGATTACTATATCTTTTAACTGAACGCGTAATATCTTCGCTGCAATAGCCATTTCCCTTTAGAGTTTCGGTTTGATTAGAAATCGAAATGACTCTAAATACTAGTGAGCTATTAACCGATTTCTTTTGTGCTGAATGGTGGTAGGAATTTGCATTTACATGCATATACATCTAGAAAGGGAATGGTTCAATTCAGTTTCAATTGTGAACTTGATATTATGATATTGTTGATTAAGGTGGTCCAGAAATATAAGGAGATCATCCTGTCCATGAGGTCACACGTGAAAATCTTAACACAGGGTCACGCTTCGACGAGCACAAGTTGGGTATAAAAGCCCGCCTGAATCTCTCGACTGTTCAGACCTCGTGGAGTAAAGATCTCTGAAGATGCCTCGTGCAATCGAAAGCGAAACATCGGATATCAATTCCAATTTGACACGGTCTTATCCCAAGAGCCATGATTTCTTAGGAATTAAACTTCTCAAATTTTGAAATGGGTGCTTATTTTTGTAACTAACTTTGAAGTTAGGCTTAAGTAACTTAGATTTTAGAAATTAAAGTTTTGTGTGAAACCCGCAAGTATCTTTTGTACATACATTTAACCATTTATCCTTGCTTTTTCAACCCTTTTTATGATGTAACTTTAAATGTATATTATAGCTTCGGGTGTGGTCTATTTTAGGTTTTTATTTGTTTTTCTGGCCATTGCAAAACTGAACCACTGAGTTAGAGTTATATATTAAGTTAAATTTTTATAAATAAAAATATAAGAATTGTTTGATGCAAATTTTACTTTTCCAGATCTGTCGGCAAACGAATGATCAGTTCATCTAATAAATGTGGAATTGTTCGGGAATAATTGTTATTAGGCCTTATTTAAAATACTAGTAGATAAAGAAATAGTTTTTAATGTGATTATTAAAATGATTAATGCTTTGTCAGTTTTCGTGACTGAGATATGCATATTTCTTAATTTATTATATATTGTTTTGCAAGCATTCGTGGAACCTAAGAGAATTTTAAACTGATAGAGGCTTTCATTAGTTACACATTAGAAAAGCGCTGTAACTTTGTCAATTTACAAAATTGGATCAAAAACAGAAAACCTAAGATAAGGTATACACTAGGTCTATAAATTATGGAATATTAACAAATGCAAGACCATCTCACTTACTTACTCATAATTTTAATAAATTTAGATTTATTCATTTTGTTTTCAGTATTTCAGTAGGGTTTCTTGTACAGGGCGGCACTTTTTCGAAGTGTATGTGGGGTTTTTGGCGAAACTATAAGAGATAGAAATAATGAACCAAGCACAGGCGACTCGATTTTGAATACAAATTGATTCCCGCCAACAGATTAAGTCTACCTTAATTAGATATTCAAGTACAGGGTATTTTTTCAGACTTTGTTTTTAGTATTTTAATAGGGTTTCTTGTACAGGGCGGCGGTTTTTCGAAGTGTTTGTAGGGTTTTTGGCGAACCTATAAGAGATAGAAATAATGGACCAAGCACAGGCGACTCGATTTTGAATACAAATTGATTTTCGCCAACAGATCAAGTCTTTCTTGATTGGATTTTCAAGTACAGAGTATTTTTCAAACTTTGTTTTCAAGTATTTTATCTTTTATAATTTCAAAGATGTGTTTCACAGTTGGGATTTTTAAATAGAAAATCCTGTCTATTTTTAAATATTTCGACTAGAAATTCATTTATCTTTTCATGATTACCATGCTCTTTTTTTAAAGTTAATATAACATATTTTAACTTTCCCTCTTTCCCTTACAAATATAAAAAAGCTAGAGCAAATTATAGATCTATTCTGTATTAATTTATTATTACTCGTTTATTAAATAAATAAAAAGTAATTGATAACGATTTTTGTTTATTATTAAAACACTAAAATAATTAAAATCTGAAACGAATAATTGTTTTTATCAAGTAGCGTATGGAAACGTTTGAAAAGATGGTGTGTCTAAATAGTATTTACGTTGACGCTTTAGTGAGGAATAAAATTTCGCTATGGCGAAAGATAATTTGTTTAATTAACCATATTATAATGTTAGTTCTAATGCCGAAAAAATAGTGTCGCTGAGTTCATTTTGAGAGATATTTGGATCGACGTATACAATACAATACAAGTCACAACGTCAAATGATATTAGATTTATGGTATTTTGTTTGAACAGTGCAACTGGGAAAATTTTTTACAGTATTCATTGGACTGTTAATTTCACATATCTAGTAACGCTATATATAACCGTCATAATATTCTATTTTAGGCCAATCCTAATCCACTTCTAATAATTGATCTAGTGACATAAGGAAAATCTGGGATCAATGTTTGGTGCTCCAGAGGTTTTGCTGCATTATTTTTATTGCTGAATATCATAATGATATATATTTTCAGCTGGACGGCGCACTGAGGTCATTTTATATAATCTTTGATGATGATGATATTTTGTATTCTGAGGTGTCAATGTCAACTTCGGACCGGTTCGGGTTTCTTTATAATTGAGGTCGCCCTCACTTTTTTATGTGAAACACCATGTATATTTTACAATGTTTCGATAAAAACTTATTTTTCTAGTTTAAAAAACTCATATGCTTATGAAAACGTTTTTTCAGTTTTCTCGAAAAACGCAAAAAATAAAGGTAACTTATTAGGTATTTATGAAACAGGAAAATGAGCATTATCAAAATTTTGCAAAATATATAAGGTATTGCATCTAAAAAGGTGAGAGAGGCCTTATTTTTGAAGAAACCCAAACTGGTCCCAAGTTAACATTGACACATCAGAATAAAAATGTGTTGTTATATTATTCTCCCAAGTTTTAAATTTTTATCAGCAAAGAATCCTGACATATTAAAGTAGACTGGCATTTTTGGAACACTCTGTATATTACAATATATTGGATAAAATGCGGGTATTGAATGAAATCATTTTTAACATATGCAGTTGAGCAAGGAAAAATTTAAATTTCGAGATAAAGTTTAAGACAGGCAACCTAAATTTTAAATATTCCACTTTTTTTAACAAAAACACGTGAATGAAAAAAATATATATCAAAATAAGGGGCAAAAAGGGGCATCCAATTTTTTTTATACTTTCTGATTACCATTTGCATTTACCAACAAACATTCAATCTGCATAACATCCTACAAATCCCGAAAGTTCCTTATGTGTGTGACGTTGGTATGTAAAAGGGCGTTAATCGACATTAAAAAAAAATAAAATAAGTTATTTAGGGAGTTTTCAACAAAATGACCATATCATATAATTCCAAAAATAAAGTAATTTTTTCGGTTTTTTAGTCTGTAGAAGTTGCAAAATTACGGCGTCGGCGTCCAGTAAGAGTTAGAGATTTTTAATCACCATTTTGGTGAAAAGTGATTTGATACTAAATGTCCAGTGAGGTGACCAGCCCTGTTGCCAGATTTCTTTTTCTTTGGGAATTTTCATAAATTCATATTTATAAAGGTAAAAGTCGCAATGTTGATAAATTTCAGAGGCAACTCTGCTTAAGAAAAATTACACACATACTTTAAGAGATGTAAAAAAGGTATGAAGGGTAGAAAGTGTCTGTGGATAGCAGTGGTTTACAGTGTAAACAAAAAAATCATTTAAATTTGATACATAAACAGAATGTTATTTGGGAAGAAAGATAACAATAAAAAAATAAATATAATATTTATTTTTTTTTATTTTAAGATTATCAATTATAAGGAATTATTATAAATAATTATATTCCTTACTGGTATATTATGATCCTGTATATTCCTAATATTATTTATTATTAAATAACAATGTAAAAAAATATTTTTGCTATAAATTTTTAATTTTTCTACAAAAAATATAAAATTCCTGGTAGTAATGAAAAGGTAAACTAATTCAAGTCAAAATTTTCAAAATATAAAGTGTCCCAATTAAAACAATTTGAGACATATCTTCGAAATTATGGAAAAGAGAAAAAAGTTGTTATGACACTGGATTCTACGTAAAAAATCTTTAAACGCTATTTATTTAAAGTTTTTTCTATATTGACTAATGACCAAGATATGACAAATTTGCCCTGTATGTCAAAACCGAAATAAAGTTGCCTTGGGTAGGAGGGAATCAATAGTATTTAGAATGAAATTGGGTATGCGTAATCGATTTTCTTCTATCTCTTATAGTTTCGCCAAAAACCTTTATGTAGGTTGAAAAAGCGCCAACCTGTATATGTAAATTTCCTAAAGTTTAAATAGGTTTCGTTGCAAACATTAGCTAAAGACAACTTTATATTTAAAGTTTGTGTCTTTATAAAGGGATTTTCTATATTATTTATAGGCAGAAGTACTTTGTCATGGGGTTCAAGGTAGATACAAAATTATACAGACTTATTAGAAAAAAAAAGGAATGCTATTTTTTTTCAAGTTTTACTGTAGAAGTAAAAATGTATGAGCGATGTTGGAACATTTCTAAATTTTTTATTTTGAACTTTCTAAACGTTACATTAATCGGTTAATTACTGAGAAACTTGTCAGTCACTGAAATGAACTTACATTTTAAAACATTCCATAACTAACGTTGTGTATATAAGACATGAGATATTACATTTCTGGCTTTAAAATGGAACTAAACATACATTGAAAAATTATATATCGTAAATTCTAGAGCTTACTGAAAAAAAAACTTTAATGAATTACAATTTTTAAATATTGAATATATTAAAAGAAATGGCTAATTCATCTTATATACCAAAAGTTAATGCTTAATAAACAATGAATTGATCAAGAATACTTTAAAATTCAAATCTGTTTCTCTATAAAATAACGAACATGTGACTTTTCGCATTTCTTGCTCTTGCACCTTTTTTATTCATTTTAATCACTTTTAAACTCTAGTAATAAACAACCTAATTAAAGAAAATATGAAAAAATATCCAGTGGCGATTCTTCATATAACTACGCAAACGCGTATTTCGAAAAACCATTGGTCAAAAACTAACGTATTACAGAAAAACAATGTCGACAATTTAAAGTAAACGGTTTATTGTATAAATATATGAATATATTTACAGTCTTAGGACTCACCTTTAAAAGACCCTGTACAATTCGCAATTTAAACTGATAATACAAAAAATGCCACTTATAATAGGGGAGAGTTCCTTTGAATCGGACATTTTTATGGAAATGACCCTAGCAGCTGAACCATTAATCATTAAATTATAATATAAAAATCAACAGTTGTCCGAACATCACGCATTATATTTCTACTCTTAAAAGTACCAGAAAAAAAAGTCAAGTTGTTTGAATTTTATTTTTTATTTTTTTTAACAAGTGTCCGATTCATGAACAGGTTTCTATGAAATGGACGGCTGTTTCCATGAAATGGACACTAGATAGTTTTTATAATATTTTAACAAAATACTAATTGAAATACAGTAGAAAATTCTAAAAACAAAGATTACAAAAATAATGTAACTTTCCCATAACTCCGCAAGAGTTGTGAGCCCATTTCATACAAAGTTTGCACTGGATCCACTCTTCTTTACTGTGTTGATATTCACCTTGGCAGACCGGACAAACCGAATTTTCTTTTTCACCTTTTCCATCAGATAATTCTTCTTTATTCTCTTACAACATATCTTCATAAAATTCTTCTAGGTTAGTCGGTGTCGAAGACTCATCGTGTAGTGATATTTCCGAGGATATATCAGTGTCAGAATCGTAATCATTTCGAACTTTTGGTAACTTTATATTTTTTTTTGTTTTTTTTGCTGATACTTTTGCTTTTTTAGAACCTTTTTTTGTTTTTCGTTTCTTTGACTTTTCCTCATACGCTTTCATTAGTTCTTCCTTTTCAGGAGTGTCAGTTATAACAGCACTTTTACCTTTTTTTCTATTAACTTGGACCGATTTCCGAGGCATTGCTTTAGGATAGGGTCTAATAACTTCAGGTGAAACCAAATTCATTTCTGCTCGACCTTGTTTTGTAATGAAATTATTTGGACTTTTCACACTCTTAGAACAGCAGGGCCCAGAAAAGTCGGAGCTAGTTGAGGGGATAGGTTCCCAACAGCTACTGTTTGAACTAGCGGTCTGCTTACAGTTATTTGAAGGTTTACTTTCAGTATTCAAATTAGAACAGTTGGTGGTTTGAGCAACTATGTCCAATCCCTTAACTTCAGGTGAATCATTGCACTGATTGTTATAAATGTCTGGTTCTTGGTTTTCTGTGTTGGAAGGATTTGGCCTGTCGGTTACAGATGATGCCAGAAAGTCGTCATCAGTAAATATTGATGAATTGAATGGATATATCCCTGTTTTCAGAAAGCTCTTACAAATGTTGTGTATTGAAAACGATTCACTATATGCAGCATTAACAAATCCTGCAACTTCGTAAATACTAACGGTTTTGCCAGGATTTGAGACAAGCCAATTATTCAATGCCACTTTGTACCTTGCCTTAAAAGGGCCATATACTGCCACATCAAGTGGTTGCATCCGGTGACTGCAGTGGGGAGGGAGGGTCAAAATGATAATATTATTTTGCCTTGCAAAATCAATTACTTGTATATTTACATGGGTTATATGGTTATCCATAATAATAAGAGCTTTATCTTCACTCGTTGGTTTAACATTGTTAACAAAATGCTTTAGGGCTTCTACAAAAATGTCTTCAGTAATCCACCCAGATGGATTTGTAAACCCTTTAGATCCTGTCGGTGCATCTTTAAGCATAATGTCTTTAAAATAGACCCGAGGAAATACGAACACAGGTGGCAATGATCTGCCGGCAGAATTTATAAAGAAAAGTGTGGTGACAAGCGTTCCCCTTTCGAAAGATGCAATTTGACCAACCTGTTTGGAACCTCTTACTGCTACAACTTTTGGCGATTTTGTGACAGTCATACAACCGGTCTCATCCAGGTTCCAAGTCATGTTGGCTGAAAACTTGTATTTGTTGTACAGGCATTTTAATTTAGAAAAAAAGGTTCCTACGTTTGATCTATTAAAACTAGATGTTCTGCTTAGAGACGTATTTTCTGGCTGGCGGAGCGACAAATCCTTATTGCGTTTCATGAAACCATGAAGCCAGTGAATTCCAGCTTTAGAATTCTCGTCCCATTTTGGTGGAATAGATATATTGTTCGCCAATGCAAACTGGTATGCAAGCTCTCTTGTTTGCACAGTGGTTAAGCCATGACACATTTTTGATGTTGTTTTAAGGTAAGAAACTAACATTTGTTCTTGTTCTACCGAAAAAATTTTTCTGTTTCCAATATTGCGATCGTACACAAATTCAGGTGCATTTTTTGCTTTTTTGACAAGCACTGCCAGTAAAGATTTAGAAATACCACAGTTTGTAGCTACACTCCGAATCGACAAATTTTGATTTGCAACTGCATCTACAGCTTTACGAATTTCTTCGTCAGACTTTCTTATTCGCTTCGTCATGATAAGCCTAAAAGAAAAAAAAAAGTTTTTGAGTATTTTTTTTTATTTCCTTGAATCGGACACTTCATTTCCATGAATTGGACGTCCGATTCAATGACATCTTTGGTGTCCAATTCATGGATTTGTTTACTTTAAAGTAAAAATGCATTTTTATTTTTAGGGTTAAACATATTAATGAGAACAACATACCTTGTTTAATCTAGACCCAGTTACCAGATGATCACCACAAAAATCTTTAAAATATCTTCAAAAATGCCCACTCTAGACAAATTTTAAAATTGCGTGAATATTTACTTTTCCAGTCACATATACCGCACTGACTGTAACAATTGATTTGATTTTTGATTAAACGATACCACCAACGCACCAATACTAGCGCCATCTACTATTATAAGGTCAGTCAATGTACAGCATGCATTAGAAATTGGGATATGCAACCAAATATGCCTAAATCGACTGTGTCCGTTTCATAGGTTGTCCACTTCAAGGGAACTCTCCCCTACATATTAACCAGCCACCTTTTTACATCTCTTTATTTTGTTGTTGTACTTCTTACTTCTTTCGTAACAAGAATTATAATCGCAAAAAAATCACTCTCCAATTTTTTACAAATCTTTACGTTTTAGAATGTCTAGATGTAGAGAAAAAATGTTTTCTCTCAAATCCGTAGATCTGTCTGTCTGTCGATCTGCGGCATAGTTAGAAAACTACTTACCCGGATTGAATTTAAACGTTTCTAAAAAATTAAGGGTCATGTGGGGATGACCTGGGAACATTTCGGTAAAAATCTGATATGGCGGTACAAAATGGCGGCCTATTGAAAACTAAAAAATATATCTAAAGGACTGCTAATCAAATTTATCTCAAATTTTGGACATCGAGTATGTGTTAGGGTAAAGTCGGGTATATCGTACCGGGTTTATTAAAACCAACATAAAATACTTGATAATAAGATATTTATCAAAATAACAATATTTTTGGATACTTTAGGCATTTATCTATCAATAAACGGCAGCAAAAATGTATGGTTTTGATATATTTCTCAGTTAATTGCAAAAAAAAATGCGGAATCGGTACGATTTACCCAACTGGTCGTCAATATCGTACCTCTTGGTAGGTATATCGTACCAGACATAAAAGTAAATGTCGGCTAAATTGGACCATTAACAAATTTGGGAAAAATAAGGCAAAACAACAACTTTGTTACAAAATTTTATTACAAATTAAAATTAACAAGAGCAAAAAACACAATAATAATTTAATTTTGATTTTATTGTGACGCATTTTTCATGAAACCACTTTTTACAAAGCAAACACTGAATCATATTTTCCACTGAAAATTCTTCACAAATTTCACAATACCACTCTTGTTCGTTAACTTCTATTGGAATCACAGGCTGTGAAGAAGATGATGCGGATGTGCTCGGGATAGAATCAAGATCGGACTGTGATTTTTTCTTTAATGTAGTAGATTTAGAGTACACAGGTTGTGAAGATGATAATGCTGATGTGCTTGGAATAGAAACGAGATCGGACTTTAATTTTTTCTTTGAAGCAGATGTTTTAGAGAACACTTGGCGTTTTACAGCTTTTACTTTTTGGACCTTTGGTGTATGTTTGTCTTTCACAGCTTCTAAATACTCTTTATGCGGTGTACTTGTTAAAACTACAGCCGGCTGGGAACCCCTCTTCTTTCGTTTAACTATTTGGGGAGTCATTTTGGGTATAGGGCAGAGATCTTCAATAGAAACTTCCATTTGAGTCTCATTTTGAGTGGTGCAAATTAGGTTATCGCTAAGGGACTCTTCTTGGGGCATATCATTTAAGGTTTCAACGTTAGGATCATGTTGCACTTCCTCTCTATTTAAGTTTTCAGATACAGATGAAGTTTCTAATTCGTCTATGTTATTGTTCAAAATTTCTGCTGCGGCAAATTGATGTTCTTTAAAAACATGGCGTTCAATAGGCCAAATTCCACTTCCCCGAAATCCTCCAATAGCATTTTCTATAGTAGCTGCTCTTCCATAAGCTTCAGCTATTATCTGGGATATTTGAAATTGAGTTACTACTAACCCTGGATTTGTGCGAAGCCACTTTACTACTGCTTGGTCATAGTAGGCCTGCAAAGGCTTAAAAAACGCCACATCTAAGGGCTGAAGTCTATGTGTTGTATGGCCGAGCAACTGAAGAAGTATAACGTCATGGGTTCTCGCAAGTTCCAGGGCTTCCAAATTTCGGGAGTGGGTGGTATGCCCATCCAATAAAGCAAAACTTTTTTTTTGTACTGGGTCTAACAAACTCAATAAAAAATTTTAGCCATTTAACAAATATCTCAGAATTGATATATCCAGTATCAGAAATTTCAATAATACTACCAGGTGGAGCCCCAACTTTTAATTCATCGCAATGCCTTTTTCGTTTAAAAATTATCATAGGCGGTACATAGACTCCAGCAGCGCTAACACAACAGACTGCTGTTGTGTTAGTACCCCGTTCTCCACTAGCCAGAATTCCTATTTGGTTTTTCCCTTTTTGGGCCAATATTTTTCTATTTTTCTTTTGTACAGTAGAGTAACCAGATTCATCTACATTAAAAATTTGTGTAGCTTCCAATTTGTGTTCATCGCAAATTTTTTCTAGGATGTCAAAAAACTCGTAAACACGTTCTTTGTTAAATCCTTTGGCTCGAGCCATTGATGTGGACTCTGGTTGCCGTAAACTAATTTGAGGGTGTCGCTTTAAAAACGCATAGTACCAATCTTTGCCGGCCATCTGTTTTTGTTGATTAAACTGGTTTTTAATACCATTTTTTGTAGCTATTTGAAACGCTAACTTTCGTACATCGGTTATGTTTATTCCAAAAAGACACTCTTCTAATTTTAATATGTGAGTAACCAACTGATCTTCAATTTGCTTTGGCAAGACAGTAAGGCGTCCAGCGGATTTAATGGAATTATTTGCTTTGACGGTTTTAGAGTCCAAGTGTCTCTTAAGAGTTGGTTTTGGAATATTAAAATTTCTGGACGCTTCGTTAAAGCCGCATTGGCCACTTCTATAAGCAGCAAGGGCCTTTTCCATGTCTTCTGATGTCCATAATCCATATTTTCTTTTTAAACTCATTCTAAAAAAACACCAGTTACAGCTGTAAAATTATCACTACCATAGTAAAATAAAAATTCAACACAGTCGGGTAAATCGTACCAGTACGATTTACCAGACATGCAAGGGGTACGATATACCCAACAGTCACAGTGGTAAAATATTTTAACCTAAAAATGTTTGATCTAACTTTAGAATGAATGTAAACATGCAAAATATACATAAACAAGCTATATTTTTTGATAGTTAGGTTCAAAAAATGTAATAATTACCTCAGACTGCAGAAATGCCTTAGATTATGGGCCTTAAAACTACTATTACCTAGGTCCGAAACGAAAAACTGATATTAGACTGTTCTCAATAAGCAGAGACTACTAACAATCGAAAGTGATGAGTTTAGGACATAGCTTGACCGTTTCTAAATGTTAAATGTCACAAATTTCCCGCCAGTTTTAAAATATCGAGGTGGTACGATTTAGCCGATGGTACGATATACCCAACTTTACCCTACGTAAGAATAAACTGGTCAAATTTTGGTACGAATCCAAGATGGATAAACAAAATGGCGGCTTATTATAATGAATTTAATTTTTGTGCCAGAATCAAATGTGGTATAAAGATAAACTGGTAAAATTTTGGTGCGAATTCAGGGTGCGAGCACAAAATGGCAGCCAAATAAAATGTTTGTAATTGTGAAAAAAATCACTTTTCCAAGTTTTTGCAGATCTTCGCGTTGTAGTATTCCTAGACACTAAAGAACACGTTTTCTCAATTCCGTTAGTGAGACTGTCTGTCAGTTTCCGTTAGAGCTAAAAACTACTTTCAAGACTGACAAGACAAACTGTGTGTGATTAATTGGTAAACTTTTGGTACGAATTCAAGATGCTGAAACAAAATATCGGCCAACTAAAATGTTTAAAAAATCAACGTAAAGAAACTTCGTATTGAACTAACTTCAAATTACAAAAATTGATAAATTTCCTTTATCCAAAACTTGCACCGTTATGAATCTTTACTTTTATTAGGAATAGTCAAGTGTGAACCAATTTAGTTCAGTCATTTAGTAACACATATATACTATCTTTTCAATTCTTATTGGGCGCCATTTTGTTCCATCATATTGCATTTCTACCAATATTTTACCAGTTCATACCTATGCTACATTTGATTTTTGGGCATAATTTAAAATAATTTCGATAAGTACTTTTTACATTGACACATATCGCCATTTTGTTGGGTCATGTTGGGATAAATCCTGAATCATGTTCAATTGAATGGGATTTTTTCACGTTTATTTTTAAAAAAAAATTTTGCCCGTCATTTTGTTGGGCTATCTTGAATTCGTACCATAACTTTAGCAGTTTATCACTATATCATAATTAATGCTTACACAAAATTTGAAATTAATCTAATGAGTAATTTTTTAAGGACGATTGTTTAATAATTTATTAGGCTGCTATTTTGTTTTGCTTTCTTATATCCATGCCAAAATGTTACCAGTTCATTTCTACGTAACACTTAATTTTTGTGCAAAATTTGAGAAAATTGGGTAATTATTTTTTTTAGTAATCTTTTTTTTAACGTTTTACTTAGGCCACCATTTTGTTCCGACGTGTTGTATTTTTAGCAAATAATTACAAGGTTATTCCCATATAACCCTTAAATTTTGACTAAAATTTGTCTGAGTTGTTTTTAAGCTATGAAGCGAATTGACAGACAGACAGACGAACCGACGGAATTGATAAAAATATTTTATGAATATTTGTCTAGGGGCGTAAGACCTGAAAATATGTAAAATCTGAGAGGGTGATTTTTTTACATTACAAATACCTTATTTGGCCGTCATTTTGTTTCGCCATTTTGAGTTAGTACCACAGTTTCACTAGTTCATCTCTATACCACAATTAGTTATGGTACACAATTTGAAATCAGTCCATTGAGCTGTTTTTCTAGTTTTTTAGAATTTTTAAATATTCCATTAAGCCTCCATTTTTCCGGCATCTTGTATTCCTATCAAAATTTTACAAGTTGACTCCTAGGTAATATTTGATTTTTGTGCAAAATTTAAGATATATTGGATAAGTAGTTTTTTAGTAATATTTTTTTAACATTTCACTAGGCTGCAATTTTGTTTTGCTATATTGAATTTTGTTTTAAAATGTTACCACAGGCCATTACTATATGACCCTTTACTTTTGGCCGAAATTTGGAGTCAATCGGATAAGTAGTTCTTTAGCTACGCTGCGAACAGGCAGATCGATAGGCAGACATGGAACTGTTTTTCAGCATTGGACTCTGACACGAAAAGATTTGAAAAAATCCCGGACGGTGATTTTTTCAAGATTACAATTATATGAGCGAAGTAAAAATTATTTGACAGTCATTTTGTTCCTCCATCTTGAATTCGTACCACAACTTTACTAGTTTATTTCTATATCACACTTACTGTTTGCAGAAAATTTGAAATTATTTCTAATAAGTAGTTTTTTCAGGTAGATTTTTAATATATTTTATTAGGCCGCCATTTTGTTTTCCTGTCTTATATTTATACCAAAATGTTACCACCTATGTAACACTTGATTTTTATTTGAGGAAATTGGACGATTAGTTTTTTTAGTAATGATTTTTTAACGTTTCACTAACCCGTCATCTTTTCCGGCATATTGGATTTTTACCAAAATATTACCAGGTCATCCCCATATGATACTTACTTTTTGACTAGAATCTGAAGTCAATCTAATAAGTCGTTTTTAAGCTATGACGCGAACTGTCAAACAGAGAGACAAACTATCAGACGGACCGACGAATAGATAAAACATATTTTTCGCATCTTCGCTAAAATCTGAAAATATGTAAAACCTGCGATTTTTTTCACAATTACAAATATTTTATTTCGCCGCCGCCATTTTGTTCGTCATCTTGAATTAGTACTATAGTTTTACTAGTTCAATACCACATTTGGTTAAGGCACACAATTTGAAATCAGTCCATTGCGTATTTTTTCAGGCTGAATTTTTAAATATTTTATTAAGGCGCCATTTAGCTATGCTGCAAACAGACAGACCGACCGAATTTTGAAAACATGTTTTTCGGTATTTAGACCCTGAAATGTAAAGATCTGAAAAAATATACTTATTTGATTTATTTTAAATTATGCTCAAAAATCAATTTTGTGAATATGTAAAAACTGGTATATTATTGGTACAGATCCAATGGCGCCCAATAAATATTTGTAAAAAGACATTATATAGTCGACACTCTATATTCTGAAACACCAAAATGTTGATCGAAATTTCACTATAGAAAGTTTTTCGCTATATAAAGAGAAAATCTATATATATATATATATATATATATATATATATATATATATATATGCCGTCTTTTATAAGAAAACACTATATCCTTGTTAACAATTTATTTAACGCACTATATATAAAACTAAGAAAATGAATAACAACCGTATCGTTCAAAAGTCCGACCAAATCTAAAAATCTAATCGCACGGCCCTTCCGCTGTTCTCTTTCTTATCGCCTTTTTGTCACGTAGGTAATGTTTTCATATCGGATGCCATTCTAACTTCGTCACCGTCTCGGTTCCCGGGCTTGTCGCCGCTACCCCAGCAGTGTCTCATTATACGAGGTTGACCACACTCGATCATCCTGACGGCAAGATCGTCCTCGATCACCAACTGGCATCCAATACCTCATCCTAAGCTGTAACCATTAATTAAATCAACTCTCCGTCAATATGTTTGATGCATTGGAATTGTTGAGTATCAGATACGCCAACTGTGTACGTCAGATACGTCACCTAAAGAAAATTTGTTGTGCGTCAGATGCACCAACTGTGTACGTCAGATACGTCACTTAATGAAATTTTGTTGTGCGTCAGATACGCCAACTGTGTACGTCAGATACGTCACCTAAAGAAAATTTGTTGTGCGTCAGATATGCCAACTGTGTACGTCAGATACGTCACTTAATGAAATTTTGTTGTGCGTCAGATACGTCGTTCTCCTTTAACAAAAGTCAGACACTTTTGTATACTATATATACTATAATGATGCGCCAAATTAATACGCAACGAAATCTTACCTAAACTTTTTGAAATTTAAAATGTTTAATATGTTCAACACCAACAACGGCTTCATACGGACGTCTCGACCTTGTAGAATGTATGTTTTCCTTCACTCTGTATCTATCATTTGAAAGAACTTCGATAATTTTAAAAGGTCCCCTATATTTGTCCAACAATTTCTTGCTCTCGTTGTTGTTGGCCGGAAAACTTGTTATCTTAGTCAAAACTAAGTCACCAACAGCATACTGAATGGGTGAACCTCTTCTTTTATTAAACTGATCGTTCTGTTTTTTTCGATTTTGTTCTAGTTTTGTTGCCACTTCTTTTCTTAATTTTTTTACATCGATGGATTCGTTTTCGTCCTCACTAATGTCTATGTCGCCATCTAATTTTAATTTGTATCCAAAAAGTAATTCGCTTGGTGTTGTTTCGGTAATTCTATGTTTAGTGCTATTAATACCTTGCTGAATCTTTTTTAAATTTAAATCCCATAAATCGCTATCCAACTTTGCGCCCATTGTCGCCAATGAGTCTAAAACTGTTTTGTTTGCCCTTTCTACTTGGCCGTTGCCTCTTGCCATGCCTACTGCAGTTGTGAATACCCTTATGCCTCGTTCTTCCGTATATTTCGTAAATTCTTTCGATACAAATGCTTTTCCTGCATCAGTAATTAATCGCTTAGGATTGCCAAATACTGCGAAAATTTCTTCTAGAGCTTGTATCGCATATTTACTTGAGGTGTCTGGTACAGCTGACAAAAATACAAATTTTGTGAATGCGTCGATGACAACTAACAAATATTTGTTGCCACTTCTAGTCATTACAAAAGGTCCCAGATGATCGGCATGTAACGTATGTTGCGGTCTTGCATATTTAGGAATGGAATGCAGATATCCAGGTTTCTTACCGCCATGATATAAACAATGAAGACATGCTGCAATATATTTTTTTACAAATCTTCTCATTTTTGGAAACCAGTACCTTTCTTTGATTCGTTCGAGAGTTTTGTCCAGTGCAAAATGTCCTATATCATCATGGTTTGACTGTACAATCTGCCATCTACAATTTTTGGGAACATACCATTTGTTTCCATACTCTGTTCTCCTGTATACCTTGTCTCCTCTCAAATCGTACTGCATAAAAATATTCCTTTGGTCTTCGTCGTCACCTGATAGCAGAATATCTTTGATTTTCTTTACATCCTTATCACTGTCCTGAGCTTCTCGGAGGTAATCTTCTTCAGAAATCATGGCTACCTCAAATTGTGTATTTTCTTGATTGTTTTGGTGAAAATTCCTACTTAAAGCGTCAACGTGTTTTAATTGCTCTCCGGATTTGTGTTTAATTTCAAACGTAAAATCTTGTAAATACAAAATCCATCTTGCAATTCTTGGAACAATAGTTTGTTTTGACAATGCGTTTTTAACTGAGTTACAGTCTGTAATTACAATAAATTCTTTACCTGCTAAATAATACCTATATCTCTGTAAAGTTTTAACAATTGCCAAAAGTTCCAGCTCAAATGAATGGTAGTTTTTTTCTTCTTTTGTGGTTTGCTTACTAAAGTACGCCACTGGTTTTTCCAAATTTTCATTTATTTGCGTCACTATACCAGCAAACCCGTCCCTGCTAGCGTCTGTATAAACTATAGTTTTATGTTTTGGATTATAGATTGCTAAAACTGGTTCAGAGATGATAATACCTTTCATTTCTTCGAATACAGCTGCTTCTTCCGTCGTCCATTTCCAAACGCAATCTTTTTTTAATAACTTGGTCAATTTCGCAGTTCTTCTTGCAAAATTTGGAACAAATTTTCTAAAAAATCCGATTAGTCCCAGAAATTGACGCAATTGATGTTGATTTTTAGGTAAAGGAAATGTTTTAACAGATTGGATCTTAAGTTTGCTTGGAGTGATTTCGTTAAAAGAAATTTCGTACCCTAAGTAACTTATTTTTTTCATGAAAAATTTTGATTTTGACATTTTGACAGTTAATCCATGTTCTTGCAGAAGTTCTAAAACATTGTCCAGTAATTTTAGGCCTTCCTCAATTGTCCTTGATGGTATTAAAATATCATCCAAATACGGTATAATATGATATTTTCGTAAGGGTTGAAGTATCTCATTCATCATTTCCTGAAAAACAGCTGGAGCGTTACATAATCCAAAGGGACATCTTAAATACTCAAAATGACCTTCAGGTGTCGTAAACGCTGTATATTGAATTGAACTTTCTGCCATCGGGATCTGATGATAACCAGCAGCTAAATCCAATGTAGTAAAATATTTGTAGTTCGACATATTATCTATGATCTCTTCTATAATAGGTAATGTTGAAGGTTTTTTCTTTGATATTCTATTTATCTGGCGAAAATCTACAATTAGGCGTTTACTATTATCTTTTTTATTAATTAAAAACGACGGACTGGCATAGGATGAATTGCTTTTTCTAATAATTTTGGCTTCCAAAAGTTCCTGAATTACATTTCTTATAATTATTTTATCTGCTTCAGATACCCTATATGGTCTATTTTTGACGACATTACTACTTGTTATTTCAATTGTCATGGTTACAGTATGAGTTTTTTTTAAATTTTTCAAGGAGTGGAAGAAACAATCTGCATGTTTTATTAAAATGTACTCTAAGTCTTTATTTTCCTTTGGTGATAAATCGCCTGTTACCGCACTCTTTGAAAAATTCGCCCTGTAATCAAATGTTAAACTGTTGTCAATTCTATAATAAACAATGTCAGTATTTTCCGTAAAATTCCTGCCTATCAATAAATCTGTATCCCATCCGGCATCCAAAACATACAATATTATTTTTAATTCTACAGAGTCAATTTCAACATTTGCTTCAACATACTTTTCAACTCTTGTTGAGTTACCTATAAAACCACATAAAGATACAGCATTTTGAAGACTTTTTATTTCTAAACCAAGACATTCTGCTAATGTTTTTGATATTAAAGAGCAGTCACTGCCAAAATCAATAAATGCCTTATGTCTTTGTTTATTTACCAAAATAATTTTATTAAATTTATTTTTAGTGTCGGAAATTTTTATTTGTTTTACTGATTCTTTTTTATCACCGTGTATATTATTTTTTTGTCCCGAATCCTTCTTTTTGAGACAATTCCTTTCGATATGCCCTGTATACTTGCAAAACCGACATATTTTATTACGATGTCTACATATTTGTTTTACATGTCCAAGAGAACCACAGCAACTACATTGTTTATTTTTTTTGATTTCCTGTTATGTGAAGATCGATATCTGGCCTTATTTTCGAATTTCCTGCAATATTTAAATTAATAGTAGACTTTTTAGGAACTGTATTAGTTCGATAATATTTATTTTTTAAGTAAGCAGCTAACAAATTTGGATCTTTTATATTCGCTGCCTCTATAGCTGACGTAATATTTTCGTCATTTATTGCTCCTATAATTAATGAAACTTTATCAGCGTTAGAGAAATTTACACCCAATTTATTAATTTTTGCCAAATGCGCAAAATGAAATTCGTATAGCGATGTCCCAATTTGTGGTGTATGATTTGCAATTTCCATAAAAATTAAATACCTATTTTTTGAAGATTGAAAAGTGTCCTGTAAAATGGTTTTCCACTGACTCCAACCGAACTGAGACCACCCAGGTTCATTTTCCATAAAACTTGTATACCAAATATGTGCCGTTCCCCGCAATTTTGACAAAGCTTGATAAATTGTAAAATTATCGTTCCAAGCGTAATTCCTTGAATTATGCTCAATTATCTCTATCCATTGATCAACTTGGTTGATTAGTGGATCAAATTCCGGAATAAAACTAACACTTTCCATGTGTTTAGAAGTATTTGGCATAGGCGATTGCATAGGTAAGGATAGACTATTGGTACTCACCAAACTGACAGGAGGCGTATAGCTTCTTTTAAGGCTTTTTCTTTTAGACTTACTGATATGTCGTGATTTACGACTTGAGCGTCTGCAGTCACTAGAACTAGAACTTGAAGAAGTTGTAGTACTTGTACTACTACTCCTTTTGCGACTTCGCTTCTTCATTTTAATTCAAAAATACAAAACACTACACTATAACAACACAAAACTCAAGTTTTATGTGTTCAATCACAGTTTTTTTTATTTATGCACTAATACCACCAGTTTACTAGGTCCACAACCACTGTTATCGGTTCTCAACCACTTCTGATGCCGTCTTTTATAAGAAAACACTATATCCTTGTTAACAATTTATTTAACGCACTATATATAAAACTAAGAAAATGAATAACAACCGTATCGTTCAAAAGTCCGACCAAATCTAAAAATCTAATCGCACGGCCCTTCCGCTGTTCTCTTTCTTATCGCCTTTTTGTCACGTAGGTAATGTTTTCATATCGGATGCCATTCTAACTTCGTCACCGTCTCGGTTCCCGGGCTTGTCGCCGCTACCCCAGCAGTGTCTCATTATACGAGGTTGACCACATATATATATATATATATATATATATATATATATATATATATATATATATATATATATATATATATTCTATATATGTTTTTACATTGGTGATCATCAGGGGCTAAATACATACATACATATGTATGTACTATATACGAAATAAAATGAGTAATACTAAATATTTTGATACATCTGTATATACTACATTTAAAATTTGTGTAAATAACACACATATTATGTACTAGGAAAAATAATCAGTTATTTTCTTTTGAACATTACTTTTGAAAAATAATTGTTGCTCAACAAAATTCTCGCATTTATTCAAATGTATTTCTTATTTCATTTTCGGTAAATTTAGCAGGGCATTCCCCGATTTAAGTTTCTTCTTCATAATCTTCTATACTTTTTATATCGTCAGTTATGTCTTGGTCAGTTAAGAGATCTGTCTTACCAACATCATAGTCGATTTCTAAGAAATTTTCAAGTAAAAAGTCTGCGGCGACGGTAGCAGTTTTTTGTAGAATACCCCATTGTCTTTTTAAGGGAGAACTGCACGCAAAAAGTGAAAAACTAGGGACAAGGTCTAGTCAAGTCCAAAGTAAGATGAAAAGATACCTACGTATTAGAAAAAACTTCGTGACGTCCGACCTCAAAAAAAAGTGTTATGTATAGGCAATTTAAATTACATTTCGTTTAAAAATGGGTTCAAAAGGGTTCACGCGCTGCAGAAATACAAAAACATGAGTACGATTTACCATTTCAAATTTTGCAGTTACGTAGACAAAGGATCAATGCAAGGCGGTAAAGAGCCATTTTGTGGAAAAAAAATTATATGCGACGGCAGTTGCGTCAAGAAGTGGTCGAAAAATGGTCGAAAATGGACAAATCTACTTCTATTTTATAATTCTAGATTTGATTTTTTTCATAAAAAATCGCATTTAGCGCCCAACTATACATATTTCCCTATTGAAATCACATAGAAGCTAATATATATCTCTTATAGTTTTAACATAATATTGCAGCGGCGGAAGGCTTGCAAATGATCCATAATACTCCGTGCAGTTCCCCTTTAAGGTAGCGAGATCCATTTCGTCTTCTTCTTCCCATTCGTCAATTTTTTCGGTATTACACTCTTTAAGGGTAATCAATTTTTGGACTGATAGGTTGTTATCAATGGCATTAACAATTCTATTTTGGTAATGATTTTTATGCTTTTTTGTAGTACCCGGGTCCATAGGGTGCAATTTGGATGTCATGTTTCGTGGAAAAAAGATTAATTCAATATTCGTTAATTTTTTACTTACAGTAACTGGATGTGCAGGACATTTGTCTATAAACATCACAATCTTTCGCTTTTGGCTTTTCATTTTCGTGTCCAGTTCTATGATCCATCTTTCGAAAATCCAGAGATTTAACTCCTTTCAAATAACGGGGATTTCTGCTTTTACCTATGAGCAGTAATTTCAGTTTTTCTGATACATACATGTTTGCTCCAACTATAAGTTTCACCTTTTCTTTACTTGTTTTAACACCAAAATATTTATCACTTTTAAAAGCAAAAGTTTTATTTGGCAAACTTTTAAAAAACCAACCGGTTTCATCACAATTGAAAACGTTTCTTGGCTCGTACTTTTTCAATACTAATTTTGAAACAGTTTCAGTCCAAATGTCACAGTCCTCCTGACTAACGCTTGTACCCTCGCTCGTGACACCGTCTTGAAAACAATTCAAGTCTTCCGGGTACTCAACCACCCTTCACTAGCTTAAAAATTAACGCAGTTAAGTTCTTCAGCCAATTGTAGAGCCTTTTACTTTATTAAATTTTCCGATGTTGGTAGGTTTTGATGTGTACGGGTCACTTGAAACCATCGTAAAACTGCTTTATTTACATCCTCGCAAGAACACATTCGTACTCGTTTTAGACTGCTTGGAACACTAGTTCTTGATGATATTGTCGCGACTTTTATTATCAGAGAAACCCAACTTGGAGAAACACCAAATTTTGCAGTAACATCGATTTTTTTGCAGCTTTTATAAACTTCCTCCAAAACTTTAATTTCCTCAGCTAAACTTAAACACACTCGCTTGGACATCTTACTTGGTTCTTAAACAAAAACAAACTGAACTTAAATTTGCGAATTACTAGGCCTCAACTATAGAATGGATTTTCCGCAGGTTTCTATAAAATGGGTTATCCCCCGGGTTTCTCACAGAAATCTATATTATTTACTGCCATCCATTAGGAGTTATAAACGCGTTAAGAACCTTTTCAAAAGAATGCTTCATGAAAATGGAATTCCACGAATTAATGCATAACAATTTATACATAAAATTTTAATATATAAAGTGTTACTGTTTTACAGATTCACTATATGCAGGGCTTTTTACATGAAATTTCATTAAAATATTCTAGGTCTTAAAAAAATTGCACTATAAAGAGTTTTCCACTATATAGAGTTTTACTATAAACAGTGTCGACTGTATATATTACTTAATGACTGTGTGCGGAATTAGATTGGTTCAAACTTTACTAGTCCTTATAAAATATTCGAAGGAATATCCGTGAATAAGTGAAATTTATCGATTATTTTAATATATTTTTAAATAATATCGGTTATTTTTAGTTATTTCTGAAGATAGACATATCTATACCAAGTTGATATTTAAGAAATACATATTCATAATGCATATGTATGGGATCTTGACATCACTACGGAATTGTCTTTGCGGTATTGCCTAAATCGGTTTACAATTAAGAAAATTACCAGTTATTGAAACTGATTTTAAAATATTTCATAATTAATGGACACAGTGTATATACAATATAATTTTTCAGACTCAAGATTATAAAATGGAACTAAACATATTTTATAAAATTACATCGTAAAATTAAGAGCTTATTGAAAAAAAGTTTACGAAACAAAGGCTAGACATCATTTGTTTCAATAGAAGACGCCAGTGTTAACTTTAAAAATTGCTCTAATAATTATTTTAGAGTGCAAATTGCGATATTTCAGTTAGACCCTCTCCAAATCGACTAAAAAGGAGTTGCCCACATGGGGAGGTTGTATGTTCTCATAATTCATCAAGCTGTAATTCCGTAACCATCTATCATCTCATATTAAAAAATGTTAACAGATGAGTCATTCACCAATAAATGAAACAAACAAGTGGCTGTTCGTTGCCAACAGGGTGATCGATCACCGTGTCACCGATGGCTTCTAATGGGGAACGGTTTAATAAGAAAATATGCATTTGCATGAGGGTTGTCACTGCGACCTTATTAAGATCAATAAAACATTATTTTTCTTAGAGTATTTAATAAAAACACCTATTTTTACCTTATGTCACGTAAAACTTTGTAATATATTTTTAAAACTGACGGATAAATTAGAATGTTGAATAAATTCGTTCTGTCAGACTGGCATTGTCTTTAATTGTTTTAATAGACCGGACACACATCGATAATATGATTATCGCTGACAAGGATCCTAGAAAGGGCCAGGCACTGGTTACATTGCAAATTTCTTGCCTAATATATTCGACCGTGGTGAGCGCCTATTTTGGCAGGTTGTCATGACAACGACATTGATGTTCCGGATTTTTTTTCCACCAAGTTTTTATTTTACCAAAGTTTGATGAAACTTCATTTTTTTTAGGGTTTAATTTGGTAAAGAATAAAAAGAACGATATGTTTTCTTATTCGTCACATTAAACTTCTTATGAAAATAAAATTTCATGTTAATTTAGTAACACAAATCTATTCAAGATCACTAATTCATCATGTCTCTAACCTGATATGAAAGGTTCCATTTTACCAAAAATTCAAGAAAAACTAATTTTTTTAAATTTAAATTTCGTAAAGGATAAAAACTTTTTTTTTCTATGTCATTTCAACATTCTTATGAAAATAAAATTTCCTATTAATTTAGTAACACAAATTTAGTCAAGATCACTAGTTCAAGATGTTTTTAATCCTGTATAAAGTGTTATTATTTTACTAAAGTTCGAGAAAAAGACATTTAATTTTTAAATTTATTTTGGTAAAGGATAAAAAAAGATGTTGTTTTTATAGTGAGTTACGTTGTGGTCGAAGAAAACACCCTTTTTAAAAAAAACGTCAAATTTTTATTAAAAGGTAAAATACAAGATTCAAGATCAAGAGCAGACTAACAAGTGATTCAATCACCGTCCTTTGCTTATATTTATAAGATTTCCTTATCTGTAATTGAATTTGTCACATTCAGCAATATGGGGAACGTAACTCCTCCATCCCTTAATGGGCATATAAACTGGAAGTTTTTATGACCAAATTATTTTAAAATAATTAATTAAATTATTATATCATTTATTTGGTCAGTATTTCTTAGTTTATTAAGTTTTAACTTAGGCCATAAATACTTGTACAAAATATACAATACTATAGTTATTAAAATTACATATAGTAAAATTGTCCATAAACTTGTCTTATGATAATATACAGTGTCGGTTAAAAGTTTAGAGGTTTCAATTTTTTGTTTATTTATTTCGTTTTGTAGATCATCAAATTTTTCCAAGTTTATAGAATTTGTTTTCAAAAATCTTATATTATTATAAATAGTTCGGTTTGTAAAATTGAGTTTAATATTAGGCAATGGCACATTTAAATATTCGTTTTTTGAGTTTTTATAACTTTTAAGTATTATATTATTTATCTTAAGACTACATATAGGACTTAATTAATTAAATAAGTTCCGTTTAGTAAAATAGTATTTTGGGTGTTTTTACAAGTTTCCATTGCTGTAATATCTTTATTTGTTATTACAACCCATTTTCCTTCGTCTATATTTTGAATTTCTAGGCTGTCTATTTTTACAGGAATTTGCTTACAATTCGTGATATTATGATAATATTTTAATAGCTGCATTTCGCAGGGTAATGTTTGAAATATATTTTCAGAATGTATATGACTGCATAAAAATTCATTTTCTGTGATTTTTTTGCATGGATCATTCGAGTATCCAAAATTCTTATCATTAATTATAAGATAATTAAAGTTGGGTATTATTATTTTGTAATATTCGCCATTGGGTGTGGGTATAGGAAACAAATGGAATAAGGTATACTCTTTCTTTTCGACTAAAGGAATTTCTATAATAAAAGTAACTTCGCTATTTATTACGTAACCTTTTATATCTAGGATTGTCTCATATTTTAGGATATTTTCTAAGTTTGATTCAAATGGCAATTTTTCTGAATTTAAGTATTTTTTAATCATTTTTATTTCTGATAGCAGTTCTTTAGGTTGAATTATAGTATTATGAAAATTATTTAGTTTTGCAAATGATATAGCGATTTCTATATTCGCTAATGTGTCAAAAATATTTTGATATAGCATATATATTTGTGTTAAGATCATTTGAGTTCGGTAATAGTCGAAATCAGATATTTCTTGTAGTTCGATTTTGGTTAGTGTTTGTATAGTCTGATTTACTCGAAATTCTAGAATATTTTGGTTATGGGATATATTTTGTGATATTTCTTGAAAACCTTTTATAGAATTACTGAGTAAGGTCATTTGTTTGTCCATTGACAACTTGATGTTATTTTGATTTTGTTTTAGAATATTTATTTCATTATTTATTAAAATTGCATCGTTGCCGTCTAGATTGCCTGTTATACTTTTAATTATACTTCCTAGTCCGTCAATTAGCCCACGTTTCTGCCTACTTTGTTTAGGGGGTAGTATTTCATTTATTTGGCGTAATATTTTTTGTTTTTGGTTATCAATAATTATATAGGAATTATAGTATTCCGTATTATAGTCAGTTTTATTTTTCAAATGTAATTTTAACATATTATATTTTAAACTCAAGGATTTATATTCCTCAATTATACCTTTTATATTAAACACTTGAACAAATGTCCAGTGATTAATTGTCTTCTGGGCGTGTCCTAGTTTGTAGGGTAAGATGCCAGGGTTCAGATTTAAGTCGTGGTCTTGGCGTCTCCTCGTGTATAGGACCATCTGTAACAAGAGGTCTTTTTAGTTCTTTTATGTGTATAATTTCTGTCTTTTTTGGGTTTTTGATATTTTCAATTTTTACACGATTATGTTCAAGGATTTCTCTTATTATAAAGGGGCCACTAAATTTGGCTTGATTTTTATTTCTAGGGGACAGTTTTTTATACACTTTTTGATTAAGTTTAAATTCATAGGGTTTGTCACCTTTAGGGTTAGTTTTTTCTAGCAGTATTTCTTTCTGTGTTTCGCTTTTCTCTGTGACAGTATGGTCAGAAGTAATTAAAGCTGGTTGAATTTGAATGTCAGATAAAATGTTTATTCTTTGTTCATTGTTCGCTTGACCCTCTGGAAATTGAGGGTAATTCGTTATCTAAGTTTCGAACTTGATCTGAGTCAGGGTTATCTCTACTTGAGCTTGCAACTTGAGAGTCAAGGTTTTGTGTCACGGTTACATTTTTCGAAAGATTACGCAAGTATTCAACTATATCGTTGTCAGCGTCTCCGGGATTATTTAATACGGAATCATTTTCGTATAGATTTAACTGAATTCTCGATAAGGCGTCACAATTACTATTCAAAATGCCTTTCTTATAGATAATCTTAAACTCATATTCATCTAGACGTAATCTCCATCTAGTTAATTTCGAATTTACATCTTTTTGATTAAATAACCATACTAAAGGTATATGGTCAACATATACATAAAATTGTCGTCCGAATAAATAAGGGCGAAAATATTTACAGGCCCAGACTACGGCTAAAAGTTCCTTTTCTATTGTTGAGTATCTAGTCTCGGTTTCATTTAATGTACGCGATGCGTAAGCTACCGGTTTATCATTAGGTAATGTTCCTTGAGATAGGATTGCTCCTAAAGCATAGTTACTCGCGTCTGTAGTTAATATAAATGGTTTTGTAAAGTCAGGGTACTGCAATATTGGCGAATTTATTAGCAGGCTTTTACAAACGAACGTTCGAACGCATTTATAAATTCAGGCGTGTGCTCTACTTTAGAGTTCTTTTTTAGACATTTCGTCATTGGTTTTGTTATTTTAGCAAAGTCTTCTATAAAGCGTCTGTAGTACCCAATAAGGCCCAAGAAGGATTTTATTTCTTTTTGAGTTTTAGGTATAGGAAAATTTTTTACAGCTGTTATTTTTTCAGGATTTGGTTTAATTCTGTTTGGTGTTACGATATGTCCTAAATATTGTACTTCTTTTTTCAAAAATTCAGATTTGTCTAGTTGTATTTTAAAGTTTGCTTCGCGTAGTTTATAAATATTTTTCTTAGCTTTAAAATGTGTTCGTCTAGACTCGTACTGAAGACAATTATGTCGTCTAGATATACAAAGCATATTTCGTCCTGTAGACCTCTTAATATGTTGTTCATAACGCGTTGAAATGTTGCGGGGGCGTTCTTTAAACCGAAGGGCATTCTTAAAAATTCATAATGACCAAAGTCTGTACTAAATGCTGTTTTGGGAATGTCCTCTTTACATACTTCGATTTGATGAAAACCGTTAGCAAGGTCTAACGTAGAAAAATATTGTGCTTTCCCTAGTTTATCTAATATTTCGGTAATATTAGGCAACGGAAATTTGTCTGCAACACTTACATCATTGATACGACGTAGATCGCAAACCATGCGATATTTCGGCTTTCCTGAAGCGTCAAGCTTTTTTGGAACTATCCATATTGGTGATGAGTAAGGAGAATTTGATTCTCTTATTATATTTTGGTCTAGAAGCTTCGAAATTTGATCTTTTACTTCTTTTTTATAAATTTCAGGGTATCTATAACTTTTAGTATAGATAGGAGTGTCTGTTGTTAATTTTATTTGATGTTTTATTGCGTTTGTAAAAGTTAAAGGTATCCCTTCACAATAAAAAACGTCTCTCAATTCAAAACAAAGTTTACGTATTTTTTGTTTTTCTTCATAATTACAATGGTCTAACCTTAAATTTTTTAAATTAGCTTTAAGTTGGTTATCTAGATCTCTATCAGATTTTTGTTCATTTGAATTATAATCGACGAAGTTAAGTTCATTCACATTTAATTTTTCTACTTCTAGAGGTTCAAGAAATTGGATTTTAATTGGGTTTTTTGTTGGATTTAGTATAGTTGTATAAGTAAGGTTATTTTTTATTTCTACTAAACATTCAGGAATTTCTACATTTCCGTATTTTTGGTAAGAAATTATGCCTGTTCCTTCTGTGATATTCACAGGTATTTCTATTTTTTGTATACATCTTGGTGAAATTATATAAGTAAATTTTTTTTTAATAATTTCAGGCGAAAGTTGTTTTTCATTTTTTCCTAAATAGCGTATTGGTATTTCTGTATGCGGCGATTGTAAAGTTCGTGTATTGAAATCTAAATTAGCGTTAAGTTGGATAATAAGATCTAGGCCTATTAATCCATCAAATTTGTTTGAAAAATTAAATAAATAAAATGTATGGTTGCCTTGCGTTTTAAACGTCTGAAATAATGGAATTATTGCTATTTCATTGTGGAAAGATGTAGCATGCGCTGTTTGAACTTGAAATATTTCTCTTTTTATATTTTCGGGAAAATATCTATAGGCAATTTCTGGTTTTATAAAACTTCGAGTACTTCCAGTATCTAGTAGAAAATTTGCGTCTAATTCGGGTATATGAATATATGGTAATTCGGCTGTGTAGTTATTCAAAAATACTACCTCGTATTGTTGTTCGGGCTCGTTCCCGTAAAATTTACATTATTAGTATTTTCTTGGAAATATTCTTGTTCGTGAGTTTGTTCTTGGTATATGTTTGTGTAACTTGGTTCATATGTATTCATATAACTTTGTTCATAAAATGGATTTTCGAAATTTGGTGTTTCTTGATTATCAGCATAATCAAAGTTTTCAAAAATTGGGAAATTAACATTTGTATTTTCATGATTAACAGTATAATCATATTGAGTATTATTTTGTGGGTTTTGTTCCGAAACTTCTTGATTGTAAAGTTGTTCGGTAATTACCTTTTTATTTTGTATATTATTATTTAAAATTGTGTTTCCAGAACTTGTGTCCATAGGTTCTATTTGTCTTGTTCTTATAGAATTTTGTGCAAAATTGGTGTTAGGTCTCATAAAGGGTCTTTGTTGGTAAAAATTGGGTCTTTGAAAATTTTCTTGAAAATTATTAGGTCTTATATTTGAATTTGAATTAAAGTTATTCGCGTTTCTTCCAAAATAATTTGGAGTATTATTTACAGCATTACCGTTTATGTTATTTTGGAATTTTGGAAAATTCGGATTTATTGCATTGGGAAAATTATGTGAATAATTAGGGTTAAAATTAGGTGTATAATTTGGACTAAAATTATATAAATAAGGTGGTTTATACATTGGTGGCGATTTTTGGTTTTTATTTTGCGAATTTGTTGTACTCATTGGCACAGGTCTATTTTGTGGTATTTGTGAATTTTTAAAGTAAATAAAATTTTCTTCCTCTCGCACAAATGCCATAGCTTCTTCTAAAGCTGTTGGATTTTTTAGTCGAATAACTAATTGCATATTATAAGGTAACCCTCGTATAAATGTTTTTAGAGCAAATTCATCGTAATGGTTAATTTTTATTAATTTGGTTGCGGGATCTTCATTTGTTCCATTTAATTTTGCAGATAATAGGCTTCTAGAATCTTGGATTCTCATGCCGAAATTAATAGGGTGTTCATTTTTAAAAGGTTTTAGATTAATTAAATCTTGTATAAGACAATCGATTGATCTTTGATCAGCGAAGGTACTTATAAGGGCTTGTTTTACTAGAGCCCAAGTATTTAATTCTGTTCGAGATACAATAAGTTCGGCGGCCCTATGTGTGAGTTTACTTAATATGGTGTCAAATAAGCAAATATTTATTGGGTCATTTAAATTAGCCGTGTTTTGAAAAGCTTTTAAAAGGTTTTCGGAGGCTGTTACAAATCTCTGTAAAAGTTTTGGATTCCCGTCAAAATTTGGAATGTTATCAGCTTGGTAACGTAAAAGAGTATAATTAGTTGTCATTATTTTATTTTTATTGTCAGTTGAACCAGATTGAATTGATAAATCGTTTAGAGAATTAATTAGATCGTCTAGGTTTACTTCCTTAAAGAGCTCAATTTTGATAAAATATATATAGGTGTACTTTTTTAAAAATATAAAATGGTTAAAGCAAACTATATTTCCAAAAATAAGTTTTAAATTTACGTTTTGAATTATTTATATCAAAAATTATTACTTATTTTTGCAAATAGAGAAAAAAAAAATGCTAATATTAAAATGTTTGCAATGACTTACAATACTAGAAGAAAAATTAGCTTCATGGGCTTCTTTTTTCTTTTTTCTTAGCTTAGGTCCTTACTGCTAGGCTGGTTTGGCGATTTTTGTCCTCCCCAGTGTGGTTTGCCTCTGGATCGGCGATTTTTGTCCTCCCCAGTGGTGGTTAGGCTGCTGGTTTGGCGATGTTTGTCCTCCCCAGTAATGTCTTGTGTGACTTGCTAGCTGTCCCGTTCTTATTCCTCGCCGGTTCCCCAAAGTTGGTCCCGTGAAGTCGCCTTAGATCGGCACTGTCTACTTCTTATGAGCTCCAATTTTTCTCAGGGCTTCTTTGATTCGAGCACTCCCTCGAAGTCACCTTAGATCGGTACTATTTACTTTTTAGGACTCGAACCGTCGAAATACGTAGATTTTCTAGTGAATAAATTTTTTGAAAAAACCGTGTTTTTTGCACGTTTCACTATCCGTACGACTGCGCCAGTTACGTTGTGGTCGAAGAAAACACCCTTTTTAAAAAAAACGTCAAATTTTTATTAAAAGGTAAAATACAAGATTCAAGATCAAGAGCAGACTAACAAGTGATTCAATCACCGTCCTTTGCTTATATTTATAAGATTTCCTTATCTGTAATTGAATTTGTCACATTCAGCAATATGGGGAACGTAACTAGTGTCACGTCAAACAAAAGAATAGAATTTCCTATTATTCCTCTTTATTTTTAGATTTTTTCGTATTACCCAGAATTAAGTTATTCGCTTCATATCTAATACTTTTTAAATTATCTTTTCAAAAATCTAACATAATGAGAATGACAGTGACTACTGATACCACAAACTGTCTTGTCTCTAAAACTCCTATTTAAATATTTTTGACATTCACAGACAACTTTATTATTTGTACGCATTATTACCTATTATTAAAATTTTAGTTCAGAAAAGTACAATTTGTGTGAAATTTTCTCACCGAATCTGCCATGTGGTTGAATTAATAATTTGTAAAAAATCGTGTACTGGAAAATTTTCCGGTAATAATTCAAGCATTTGGAGATTGATTATAAGTGAGAATTCACCTCGTGTTTAAAAATGTGAATATGAAGTAGATGAAATACAAAATAGAAAAATATAATTGATGATGAGGTCGACATAATCAATGTACTTTCTATAATAAATAAATAGATAAATGAAATATTGTTCTTTATATTTATTTGTGAATTCTTCACTGAATATTATTTGTTCACAAAAATGAATCAGAAAGTTATAAAAAAAAAATCATGTTGCCTATATAAGCAACATTCGTTTATTTTTAGTTCCGTCGTAAAAGGGAAGTATTGTAATGGTAAAAAAATCATCCTTCGAGATTTTTTCATATATTTACTTTCAGGTCCCCAGAAACCGAAAAACATATTTTCTCAATTCCGTCGGTCTGTCTGTCTTTGGAGATGATCTGGTAAAATTTTGGTAAAAATCCAATATGGCGAAACAAAATGGCAACTTTTATATTTTGCACAAAAATCAAGTATTCCGTAGCAATCAACTAGTAAGATTTTGGTACGAATCTAAGGTGGCGGAACAAAATGGCGGCTTTATAAAATATTTAAAAATTCATCCAGGAAAAACTACTTAATTGATTGATTTCAAATTATGTGCCATAAGTAATTATGATATAGAGATAGACTAATATAGTTGTGGCAATAATTCAAGTTGGTGGAACAAAATGGCGGCCAAATACACCTCTTGTTTTACATAATCTTCCGATTTTAGCTTTTTTGTTTTGCCATCTTAAATTGAAACCCATATTATCAGTCTTTACATACTTCGTTGGTCATAAAAAATCCTAGATAATAAGTTTCTGAATGTTTTTCATTCACGATCCTCTTGTTGTTATGTTAAAGTGATATATTATTTAAGGCTAGGATCCAGTTAAATAACAAAGGCCTTTTTTTAAATTGCCAACGTTTTGCCAATTACCTGTTGCATCCGCTGGACACAGATCTTATATCCTGCATGAAACCCATATTAGTCTTTACCTACTCCATTGGTCCGCCGATATTTCCTAACCCCCCCCCCTAATACACCACTTTAACATAACAACAAGAAGATCCTTAATGAAACCAATTTAGAAGTTTAATATCTGCGAACCAACGGAGTAGGTAAAAACTGATAATATGGGTATTATGCAGGATATAAAATTTATGTGTCCTGAGGCTGCAACAATAGATTTGCGAAACGTCAACAATTTAAAAAAAAAACTTTTGTTTTTGTTACTGGATCCGAACCCCAAATAATACACCACTCTAACATAAAAACAAGAGGATCGTTAACGAAAACCATTTAGAAACTTAATATCTGGGAAATATCTGCGCTCCAACATAGTAAGTAAAGATTGAAAATATGTGTTTTATGCAGGATATAGAATCTATATATGTGTCCTATGTGTCCTGAGAATGCAACTATAGTTTCGAATCATCGACAATTTAAAAAAGTCTTTTGTTTTTTACTGGATCCTAACCCCAAATAATACACCACTCGTACATAAAAATAAGTGGATCGTTAACGAAAACCATTTAGAAACTTACTATCTGGTTAATATCTGCGGACAAACGGAATATGTAAAGACTGGTAATGTGGGTTTCATGCTGGATATAGAATCTACATATGTATCCTGAAGATGCAATAATAAAGTTTCAAAACGACAGCTAATTAAAAATGGTCTTTTGTTTTTTTACTGGATCCTAACCCCAAATAATACATCACTCTAACATAACAACAAAAGGATTGTTAACGAAAACCATTTAGAAACTTAATATCTGGGTAATATATGCGGAACAACGGAAAGTACTAATAATATGGGTTTCATGCAGAATATAAAATCTATGTGCACTGAGGATGCAAGAAGTAAGTTGCGAAACGTCGGCAATTTAAAAACTTACTGGATCTTAATCCCAAATAATACACCACTCTAACAAACATTTTTTAACATTGTTCCGCCATATTGAAATTTTACCAAAATATTATCAGGCTATCCCCATATGACCCCTAATTTTTGGTCAAAATTTGAGGTCAATCGGATAAGTAGTATTTCAGCTAAAATTAAATTTATGAAGTAAAAGAAATGTCATTTAAAATAAAGTAATAATTCTACAGGGTAAAAACAAGCCTGTTTAACAAGAAAGCCCCCTAATATATTAAAAAGCAGATTACAATATCTTTCCCAGTTTCCAAGATATATACATTGTAATTTTCTCCACTTGAGGTGGCCAGTAGTTTAGTAAGAGGTTCTTTTAGACGCGTACGACAATTTCCGTCCGTAGAAAAATCGTTTTTTGTTGAAAATTGAAAATCTCCAGGCACATCTATGAAATTTTGAGAAAACATCGATAGCTCTACAACCCAGCTAGTCACGGAAAAAAAAAGTCATACTACGAAAAACGTAGATAGCGACGCGATACTTCCGTGGATTTTTGCAGATCGACGATGCAGAAGTTGGAAGTTATACGTATTCTAGAGTACTAATATGAAAAAAAGCAATATACCTCAGAAAAAGAACTTATGTAAATTTTTCATAGTACCAGAGAGACCTGTGATAAACAAATTAAACACCTAGAAAAATTATTGCAGGAGCTTTGATCCCGCCGTTAAACAGGAACAACAAAAGATGCTCGAAAGGCTATCGTTAACATATCGCATAAAACGCTAACAAAGACAGAAAAAGAACTGTTGATCAGTGGCACCGAGGCATAAACTATTTTTGGAAACGTGTGCAGGCTTTATAAGGATGGTTTTTCTGATAAAATAAATGCTTCAGCAGTAAATGGACCATTCAAACATATGACAAGAACATCGGGGCTTGACGAAGAAAAACTACCGAAAGGTATTGAATGTCCCAAATACAGTTGCCAATGTGCCAATATTTTGTCATCTATATATTCCTTTTTTACCTGAGGCATAAAAGCATAAACGAAAATTATGTTTTAATATTGCCTGCCCCACAGATTATTAAGCTTAATCTTGCCTGCAAAGCGTACAACAAAAACATTATTAGTATCAGAATTTAATGCTGCATATATCGAAAAGAAAGTTTCTACTAAAAGTTTTAACTTCTCTATGTAGAAACAATAGTAAATATAACTTTTAAAGCGTACTTATATTTTATAATTTTGCATACGTTAGTGTATACGAGTTAAGGTGTGAAAATTAAGCAGATTAAAACATATGCCATGTTTTGTGGGGTTACATACCTACTTGTAGCTTTTAAAATATAAATTCTATTTTTCCTTTGTTTCATATGGAATTTCTCCTCTGAGATTTACTGGCTGTTTTTACTAAAATAGAGATATAATGTATACAAATATAATCTTTAAAATATAGTGCTCAAATTTCTAGGTAGTACACTCTAATTTTGATCAATTTTGAACATACATAGATACAATGATTTCCTGTTTTTGTCTACAAATATAATGTCGAGAGTGAATATTTGTAAGAGAAACGTTACATAGGACACGTATTTTGGTGCATAATGTGCACACATAACAATTGTAAAACAAAATAATGTAAAAGCAGAAATATATGTTATTAACAAAAGAAGGTGATGGAGTTTACATAGTTCTGTAAAAAGCCAAGGACGTACCAAATATAATTAAAATCAACAAGTTTTAATATATTGACAAAACTGGGTAAAAAACCGAATTAATTCTTAGTTATTAAGGAATTAGTCGAGAACACTTACGTCTCGTGTTTTTCCCCTATTCCGCATCGCATTTCAAGACACATGTAGCAGTCATTTTTCTTTTTAGTTTTCAAAATATCAGTTTGAAATTTGATACATTTCTATAACCCTATAAGAGGCAAATTTTCGAGAAAAAAACAATAAAAAAATTCGGTTTTACCAGAAATGACCACAACTATTTTATTTTAAATAGGACCCTGTATACTTTTAGCGGCTATAGTATTCAGTCTAAAATTAGCTTCTCAATATCACAAGTTAACTTTTATTTTTGAAATGTCGGCTGGGAAGATATTTTTTTTTAAATTTAACATTGCCATTTTGTGAAAGAATATAGTAACATTTTATAAAATACTCATTTTAAACAGTCGAAAAAAACCTTATTTTCTAATTTTTATCTGTCTAAAATCGTTTGGGTAAAAAGAAAATTTTTGCTTCTTGTTTTTTAGAAAGACCACTTTACTCCAATATTCTTAACGGCACTTCTCTGTATCTTTTAATAGTCTGTAAGTCAAAAATGGCTGGCATTTCGCCATCTTGAAAAAGGCAATTTTATGGCAACTGTGACTGCCACACATGTCATTGAAAATATTGGAAGAAATTGCTCTTTCGATAAAATAAACAGCGATCTGTTTTAGACCGGTACTTTAAAGAAAGTGATGTATTTTGACATAAAGCGGTAAAATATGGATATAACAGTTGTTTGTTTGAATGTGCTAGACAATGTAGGATGTTCACTAAACTCGTTCCGTTGAACCTGAACTGTCTCTATTATTTTGGTTACACAATGTTTGGAATGGTAACTATTTGTTTCCAATCTTCTTCAAGTGAAAACAAACAACATTTGACTTACTAGGACATTAAACGTTGAAGGCACCATGAGTAGGTATTATAAGTGATAACGCTTTCGATCGACCCTGTATCGATCTCAACTGTTTCATTATATAAATATTGTTCAAACTAGTGGGGCTTAGATTATGATAATATAAAAATGGCATTTAATTTTGTTGACAATTAGTAGTAGTCATAACTTGTTTGGGAATTAACTACCTAGCTGCAAGTTTAAATACCAATATATCGATGCAGTTAGCTCACAATATAGTTATTTGCTTATGTTATTTTTATTATATCCTTAAGATAAGTTTTACGAAACAATTAACTAAAGGTAGTAAGCTGAATAGAGCACATGTCCTTTATATTAGACTTTGTGTTAAAATTGAACATCTCGAAAATAGCACTCTTAGAGGCTTAATGTTTTATAAGCTTCTAAAGATGATAATTGATGGAGCAGATAGTTCCTGAATCGAGAATAATTCATTTATAGGGCATTATTTTATTGGAAATATCTGACACTTGTATAGAGAATTTTCACCTTAAACCCGATATAGCAAGTTTTAGATGTCATATTCTATTTATTTTTTTTTACAATATATCTAAATTATTCCGAAAACTTTCTTTCGCCTTTTTACTTTAAAATAAACGCTACCTGATGGCAGAAATCTGGCGCAAAACCTGTAACTCTTATAAATCCACATAGCAGGAAAGTTATTACAAGTTAGGGAAAGTTATCGTGTAGTTTATGCAGTTATGATTGGCGGTTATGTTCTAAAGTTTATAGTCTGTTATTCCCTTTGAAATGTAGTTCTGAGATTTCCTCCCTTTAAGTCTAATAAAGTCTGCACGTCTTGTCGCCTAGCAGAAGTAAAAATTAGATTTACGTATCAAGCGAATTTTTCATATTTAGCATTTAAACTTTTAAGTTTAAGCTACATTAGATATTTCATATGAAAATTTTACGGGTATAGTGTAAGATGTTTTTTATCACTTTAAAATCTTAATTTATTTTTGTATACTCTTAAATTTGTCATGTTCAGAACAAAGTATGTTAATTATTATTTTTTCTAAAATCAATTGTTTTTTAATTGAAATAATTAGTAAGAAGTTATTCTAATCAAATATACAGAACCCTAAGTATTTTGGTAAAATTCTGCATTAGATATTTTTATGAAAATTTAAGGGGGTATGGTGTAAGTTACTTTTTATTACTGTGTTTTCTTTTGAACTGTTTTTTAGTATTAACTGTTAAGTTAATATAACTGAATGGGCTATGAATTTTCTTTTCCTCTTTGCTCTTGAGAACCTTTTGTTTCCATTGTCTATCCTTTCAAAATTCGTTTACAAATCTTTGATATAGTTCAACTAACAGAAGAAATCCGGTGAAATATTGAAATAATTCTGATAATAATAAATTTTTAGTAATAAACTTTTGCGGTAGTGCCCAACTAAAAAAAATATACTAATAGCAAAACGCTTCAGAAGGCTACATTCAAAAATATACAGGTAAAATAAAGTACGAAGTCATTATTCTTGAAGTAAAAAGCTTGCCAAATTAAATACAATTATTTTGCAATATTCTACTGGATCAGTGGCACATTCTAAACCTGTTCTCTGTAACATGTTCTGTATCTAATTTCAACTGTTTTTGAGAAGATGGCGTCTTAATAATAATAGTTAAATAGTTAACTTTGGATCTTCTATATGAGCTCTGTAACAATAATAACAAAATAGTGTTTGAAATTAAAATATTTAATCTTCTTAACATCCGAAAAGATATACTTAACATCACTCACAGCATTATGATACACGAATATTATTCAATAGATTATATTGCGTTTTTTTTATGTAAAAGTCTATTACCATTAAGTTTTCGCTTTCAGATTCTATCACTCTTTCGTAGCGTGAGCAGAAGTATTAAAATATCTCAAAAATCTGCCTGAGAAAACTACTTATTAGATTAATTTCAATTCCGTTGACCACTCCGTCGGTCTATCTGTCTATCTGTCGGTTCGCGGCATGTCTTAAAAACTACTTACCCGATTGACTTCAAATTTTAGTCAAAAATTAAGGGAATGACCTGGTAATATTTTGGTAAAAACTCAGTATGCTGGAACAAAATAGCGGCGTAGTGAAATGTTAAAAAAGTGAACAGGGTAAGTAGTTTTTGAGCTATGCTGCACACAGGTAAATCGACAGACCGATGGAGCAACGAAAATATATGAAAATATGTTTCTTCGGCCTCTAGGAACCCTAGAATGCAGAGATCGGCAAAAATCTCGGAGTGCAATTTTTTTTACTATTACAATAATAAAAAATATACATACCATACACAAATTTTTTTATCACGAGTAAAGAGTTTTACTATAAAACTATCAAGTACCCAAGGTTTACCTTATAAAAAATTACAAATACACTTTATACAACATCTACAAAATTATTGCTATTCTTCGATACTCCAGTATATTTACATAATATAGGCATACAGACAGACTGATCAATGAAATTGAGAAAACATGTTTTTCAGCATCTGGGGATCCTGAAACGGGAAGATCTGAAAAAATCTTGGAGGGTGATTTTTTCACGATTACTATACTTTCCTCTTACAAGGAAAATAAAAATAAGAAGAAAATGATAACAAAAGCAAATTTAATGCAGCGTTCAATATGCTACTGAAGCAGATATCCTGTTGCATATTACACCTTACACTGTCAGCTTGCGATGCAAACAAGATAAGTTCGATGTTTAAGGTAAATTTGAAAAACAATTTAAAGTTTTGAAAAGTTTCACGTTTCCAACTTAGACTGGTCCAAAAATCAATAAAGACAGGTTAACATTAAGCGGCCATTAAATATTTCGCCGGTTTGAAACAAGCTTAAAACGACTTACAACGCGCTCTTTGAAACCATGAATATTCAGAGACACGTCCTGCCGCCATAGTGGATTGCTAAAGCGTAGCCCACGAATACGAGAAATGTCGTCGTTGCACCAATTGTAAATAGAAATACGTAATTTTATTCAGTGGAAAAATAAATTAGGAACAATAATAATTTTCAAGGCGTTTTGTGAATATAATTTTTAATTTTCTTTCTTTTATATGCGGGTTTATATTATAATACAGTCTCATTTAACCGTTACCTCTATCAAATAGTCGACGTAATATAAAAATACATTTTCATAAAAATTTTATTATTATATTGTTGTTAATATATAATAATAATAATAATGGGTACTGCATCCAGCAATATTGAGGACGCTACGGTAATTTCGTAGTCCGTACTGTAAGCGGCGTCCAGCTGTCCGCTGTCCTAAATACCCAGTATCCCTGCCCTCCCCACACCCTAGCCACCCTAAAGCCCTCCTAACCTTTGAAACCGCACGGAGCAACTAACCTCGGTTAAGTTGCTTAGGGAGTGACGCCTCCACGGACACGAGTTACCTGGACCACCAGGGTCAAATGGTGGCACACCCATGAAAATGGAGAAAGCATCGAGCCTCGGAAAAGGGCCGCTGCCTGGGGATCGCCAGGGCACCTTTGGAGCCACTGCTGAAGGTGACAGCATGCGGGACGGTGGCGGCGAATGGCTGAACAGGCGGGCCTTTGCCGAAAAAACTGCTACAGCCGAACCTATTCCCGAGAATTTCATCAGAGCCTACATTGTTGGAGACGGAAGTTTTCTGTTCCGATCAGTCAGCTTACACATATACGGCCATCAAAACAATCATGCCAAACTTCGAGAAGACGCATTGAAATACCTACGACAAAACTGGTCGGAACTTCAGATATTTTCGTTATTTCACGACGACGGCATGAAGGACTTCAACAACTATTATAAGTTCATGAGCAAAACAACTGCATACGGAACGAGCCTAGAAATATTGGCTCTCTCGGAAACCCAGAAGCACATCTTCTATATTTTCTCAAAACCAAGAACAACAAGAACAAAACAGATGTGCATTAAAGAGAGACCAACAATAATAGGCAAACAAACACACAATAAAATGATCTACCTTCTACTAACAGGCGATCCAATGTCGGGACACTTTGAGCTTCTAACACCACAAAACATCAATCCAAACAACAAAGCATCGGGGGAGCAGCGTAACGGTAGGGGACGCTGCGGGAAAGGACAGCTCGACCGAAACGATCACGACCAGGCAAAGGAAAATAGCCCCACCGGCTAAACTGGCACCCACCAAGGCGGGAAAGGCAGGGCAACGCATGAGCCGCATTACAGAATTGAGCGAACCGATCATGCGCTGGCCAAATGGATACACAAATAAATCTGACACAGATGCTAACCAAACACAACAACTTGAGCCCATTACGACAGCGGATATATCGCAACGACTACCTGCAACTACCAAGGCAGGTAAACCAAGGAAGAGGTTAAAATGGAGAGATGAAATGAATCGAACGGTGATGCATTCCTACTACACCGCTACCAAACTTAAAACAATTTCATCAGAATACAAACCAGCCCAAACTTTGTGGAAAAGGATCTGCAACCTCACTCAATGCTCAGTAAGGGTGAAGCACCTAGCAACAACCCACGACAGATGACAAGCACCACACAGGACAAATGAATCATTCGCCCAAACCACCATACACACAGCTACAGCTTGGATCATCTCTCATACAAGCAATCAAAGTAGAAATGAAGCCACATATAAACTAATGGTCAGGCTCCGATCATACAACAAGAGATCCTATTTTTCATGTAATCTTCAAACGGAACACACATAAAATCCTAAAGACCATCAACGAACACATAATTCACGAGTACATAACGAATGCGAGCGCAATTGAGGACATACATTCAGTGATCTACGCAGCAGCTATAACCACGATAACACAGAATAATCAGAAACTCCCGCCACGCACACAGAAACACCAACAACATAAAACCAAAATTCAAATGGCAGATAAGGATCGAACACAAAATTAACAAAATTAGAAAGGGGTTGGGACATCTTACCCAATCCATGAACGGCAACAAGTCAAAACGTATCACAGAAAGTGTAGAGAAAATCAAATCTGCATCTCCTGATTACACGCTTACAGAAATCCTTGATACTTTGAGGCAAAAATTATCCGTGTATGCCGCAAGACTTCGAAGATACAAAGAATGAAATGAAAGAAAGGACGCTAACAACATGTTTCGAAGAAGTGAAAAACAGTTCTACCAAAAAATCATGAGCAACGAGGAGGCACGAATAATAGAACCACCGACCAAACAAGAGATCACAGAATACTGGAAAAGTATTTGGTCAGAACCGAAACTACTCAATAAGAACGCGTCATGGATTAAAGCGGAAGAAGACAGACACAAGTGCTTGGAAGAACAAGAGGACTTTGCAATGACAACACAAGAAGTTGCAGAATCAATCAAATACACGCATAACTGGAGATGTCCTGGAATAGATAACATTCATAACTTCTGGTACAAAAAGCCTTTGATTCGATACCCCACACTTGGCTAACCAGAGTGCTAGAATTATATATATAATTAATATAAAGTCAATGAAAACATCAGGCAATTTCTTACGCAAATCATGAGTACGTGGAAAACTAAAATCAACCTGAGAACACAAAAAGAGCATATCGAAACTGAAGAGATCTACATCCGACGAGAAATCTTCCAGGTAGATTCACTCAGCGCTTTGTGGTTCTGCCTCTGTCTCAATCCACTCTCAAACACACTGAATAACACAAACTTCGGATTCCAAATTAAACACCAAAAAAATAAGGTACACAAAATAAACCATCTCTTGTACATGGATGGCATAAAATTATATGCAAGCACAAAGGCACAGCTAAAAGAACTCCTTAAAATCACAGAATCACTGGATATCAACATGGAATTTGGTATAAGTGTATACAAGCTACTTCATATCAACAAGAGACAGTGGAAAGACCACCCTAGGAAGGAAACAATCAACAGTGAAACTATAGATAACATGCTCAAAGAAAAAACATACCGATACCTAGGCTTCCATCAAAGCACCAAAATTAACCACACTCATATCAAATCAGGGCTCAAGACGGAATTTAAAACCAGACACACAAAGCTATTAAAACCAAAACTGAATTCCAGAAATCTAACGAAATTATTAACATCTTTGCCATACCTATTCTTACGTATACAGACATAGTAAAAATTCACATTCTCATACGCTTTGAATTCACTAAACACAGGAAGTTACATCCCAACTCACGCAAGGAAAGACTCAACATCGAGAGAAAAGAAAGAGGGAGGGGAATTGTAGATATACAATCGCTAAATAAAAAACAAATTTACGAACTCAGAAAATTCTTCCACAACGAACAAACTAACCTCCACAAGGCAATAGTGAAGGCAGATAAGAATTATACACCGCTCGACCTGTCTCAAACGATCCACGCAGCAGATGCACAGAGTCACATCCAATCACGACTAGAAAAAATGAACACTTGGTCTGAAAAAACACTTCACGGAAGACACAGATACCGCATAAAGCAAGACCATATACATAAAAAGCTTTCATATACGTGGTTACAAGAAGGGTAGCTATTCCTCGAAACAGAAGGGTTCCTGCTTGCCATCCAGGACGAAGTCATAGCAACCAGAAATTACCGAAAGTACATCATCAAGGACACAACCATTGAAGACGAGAGGTGTAGGAGATGTCACCAGCACAGAGAAACGATCGATCTTATAACGAGTGGATGTAGAATAATAATTAAGCATTAGCCGCAACATACAAACTAACGGAGAACACAGACCCTCACTACCATTATACACCAACATCCATACTTGAAAACGAAGACTACACTCTCTACTGGGACATTGACATCCACACAAATGAAACAATCCCTGCAAACAGACCCGATATCACCTTTCAATCCAAAGAAGGGAAAATCACTTATTTAATTGACATGGCTGTCCCCAACGACGAGAACATACGCGAAATACAGTGAGAAGGTCGCCAAATACACCGACTTGGCAATGGAAGTAAAAAGGCTGTGGAAACAGTAAAGGGCTAACATTGTTCCTCTCGTCATATCAGTAACAGGCCCAACAACGTTTACACCGCATTTGGGTCAATTAGGACTTAATACAGACATTCACATGAACATCCAAAAATCGGTCATTTTAAAAACATGTAGCATCGTTAGATCACTTCTTAATACACAATGGTTGTTTTTTTTTCCATTTCCTTTTTTTTTATTTTTATTTTTTGTACTGACTTGGTATAATCCCGTCAGTATAAAATACAACCACAGGAATACTGTGAGACAACAAGTCGTTATAATAATAATAATATTAAACTACAGGCACGCCTATTAGAGGAAGTCCGTGTACCTGATTGGTGTGGTCGTGCCAACTTGCAACATAATTGAGAAATATCGAGAGAAGAAGACTAAGTATGCAGAACTGGATATAGAGATCCAACAAATATGGCAACTGGGGACGGTCGTAGTGATACCAGTCATCATGTCATCATGAGGCAGGATGACCTTGTAAGAAACCTTGGTAGAAACAGACTCCATGAAAACAGCTATATTGACCTCGAGAAAGCAGTCATGAATAACTGTCATTTGGTCAGGAAATTCGTACAGGAAGGACCTTGGTTTCACTTTTTCTTAACCCACCTTCTCATCAATTTATTTTTTCTGGCGAAGCAATTTTTTTTAAAGGAAAAGTTAACAGGCGTAATTCTTGATCTTGGGCCAGGGAAAATCCACATTGGATATGTGAAAATCGTACCCAATTTTCCCAAAACATAAATGTTTGGTGTGGTTACAGGGTGCAAAAATAATCTTTCTCTTTTTCATGCAAGACACATAAACTGGAGAAATGTATTTGATTTTTTTAAGGACCGAAATTGCAGCTATTCCACCTCATTTTGCTCAGAATGTTCAGGAATATTTAAACAATATTTTTTTTGAAGGTGGATTCGACGTAGGGGTACAATAGAGTGGCCACCTCGGTCTCCTTACTTGACGCCCCTCCACTATTTTTTAAAGTTAAAAATGTGGTATAGAAAACTAAGCCCAATGACCTCGAGGATTTAAAGCAGCGAATAGAAATCGAATGTTAGACGAATCAAGGAGGCTGGCATTCTTTTTAATGTTTTAAATCTATTCCCATAGTATTTGGCCTACTATTAGGAAGTAAATGGACGACATTTTAAACACCTAACTTAGTTTAGGTATTTCTTTGTATGTATTATTTCCGCTATTTTGACAACCTATTTCTAAAGTTTCTTTTGCTAGTGTTTTGGTAGCAAGATGAGGAAGTATTATGTTTTCCGGTCTTCCAGAACGCACAGCATCTTTTACCTTTCCAGTTTCACGAAACTTTTTGTTAATTTTGCTTACGATAGATTCAGTTATTAAATTTTTGTTAGGATATTTGTCATTAAAATGTTACAAACATCTTGCAGGTTTCGCATTCTACCCCCATAACCCACTATAATTAAAATTTCAAATCTTTAGGTTTCAATTAATCGATCCATTTTTGTAAATCAGCAAAACTGACGACTGTCAAACATATCAGGTAACCTTGTGTGTGCAGATATTTTAATAAATGGTAATATATTTAATTGTGAATATTAGACCCTTATTTTTGCAAAAACTGTTGACTTTCATAAAAAGTGCTTTTCATAAAAGGCATTGAGAATTTTACGCAGATTTTAAAAAATTAATATAATATAATATAGGGTGGTCCATTGAAAAAATAATTCTCCTTTTATAACAAAGAAAACCGTAACTTGGCAGCAATGCGAAGCCATTTGATTCGGCATAATTTCCTACCTAAGTTTACGTATTTTCAAGTGAGCGGTATCTGAGATATTTTGCCATTTCCTTACTTTTTGTTACACTCTATATGTAAGAAAAATCAAATTACTTAAAAAAAATCATATCTAAACATTACTAGTTTTTTTTACAATTTAACCAAGGATGAAGCTGATCTAACAGTTAGAACTTACAAATCGTTTTTGTACATTTTCGGAGCAAATAAAATAATGTAAAATTTGCAATTTTGTTTAACCCCCTGTAAAAATAACTGTTTAGCTTATGTACCTTTTACGTTTAAAGTCACTAATATGCAATAAAACTTGTTAAATAGCTGAAATTTGCAACTTATCATCTCATCTCGTTCTAAAAATATTCGAATTTAAATTTTACAAAAATTCGCTGGTTACGTTTAATCTATCCTGCAGTTTACATTTTTACTTTTTAGTGCGCTTTACTGTTTTTTTTTGTAGTAAATAAACAGCTTTTCTGTATTATTTAACTTTTCGACTTATCACTTGCAGCAAGTGGATGATAGAATTTATTGGTTCACATAATCAGAACTACTGTCGTTCCAAAAATAATCACAATGGCAGGATACCTACCATTTATACATTTTCGACAAATGAAAATGGACGAATAAATCAAATCAAATCGGGCCGACACACAGCCAATAGGATTTGTTCGAATTCCAGGAAGATTTCATTGCGCCATTTCCCGATTAAATTTTAGTTGTAAACGTTTAAATTGAAGCAATAAACTAAACACGTGATCGCTATACATAAAAGGTTTCCGTTCAAATAATTCGATTTTAAACGCCTGATGTAGACATAAAGGATAAACAGGGGAATTGCCTTTTAGGTATAATAGGTAGCATATTACCAGAGCTGTCACAATTACCTGCCGAAAAGAAGTAATTATCTGGTACCCTTAGCAGGAAACCCTATAGATATAAAATCTTTTTTATATTAGAATTTGTGTGTTTGTCGAACCATGCGTTTAATAAAATATCTGTCCATGAACAAATGATTGTAATAGTGAAGCCGGAAATATTATTAAATAGAAATATTTAACCCTTTATGCCAAGGAAATTGTAAAAAACGTTTATTTATCTCTTTTCTGAGAAAGGATATATTCAAAATTAAAATTTGGGTGAAACGTGCTTTTTTACTTAAGATTCTTTATCGATTGTAAAAGATGTCGTGACCAAAACCATTACACCAACGGCTCGACATCGGAAAATTTAAAAATTTTGAAGTTGATACAGAGTTAATTCAAAGGAAACTGTATGACATGTATGTTAATTAAATGATTCCTACAATAGATTCTTTAAAAAAGATACTTACAGTAGGCGAAACTGATATTATAGGTAGCAAAACAAGCCTGTGGGGAATTGTTAAAGCAATGGGTTTTAAATATCGAACCATAAAGCGATTACAAGTTTGGGGTCGGGATTACTTAAATTCCATACAGCAATCTAGGGCAGAATATCGTCCAATAATATAAGTGCAAAACCAAAGCTCCTTTTCCAAATATTCCAAAAAATGGTTTATTTGTAATGGACAACGGTACCTACCACAGCCGCCAAATCAATATATTGCCGAGTTCAAACAATACAAAAAAGAAACTTCACAACTATATAATGAAAAATTATTTATATTTGGAAAAACCTGATACAAAAAAGATCTTTTAAATGTTTTTAAAAGCATATGATATTATGTTCATGTCATGTTTTGCGTCTTCCTCTGTATTATTGTATTTTTAATCCGATCCAATATATCTGGCAGGAAATAAAAGCCATAATTAGGAGAGGAAACACGTCTCTTATACTAAGTACTTCTGTTAATAGATTTAATTAGAAAATGTGTAAATAATATTTCTATACATTTCTTGAAAAATTCTGTTAGACATGTAATTGAGGTTGAAAATTAATAATTGATAATTAATTTAGTGAAACCGAACTGAATATGTATATAAAGTAGGTTAGAGTAAGTTGTATAAAAACTAAAATGCATTTTATCATATTATTAAAATAAAAATATAGTTTTTAAGTTTTGTTAATAATTATTAATAATACCAGAAGTAAATACATAATAATAATAACAGCTTTTTTTAACTCCTTTTCTGTTTGGTTATAAATAACAAGTGAAAATGCTCTATTATTATGGGGTCAAAATCCATACCTGCACTCTTTTAAGACTTTACTAAAGAATCTAAACAATAGAAGTTTATTAGTTAGCTAATTTATGGGAGGGTTTTACGGCTAAGGGTACCAGATAAATTGTATTGCAGTTAAGAAATCAACGAATAGTTCTGAAACGGATGACGGATTTATATTTTAAAAAGTAATTGAAGTATTTTTTTCTGGTAATTCAATTACTTTTTGTAATTGAAATACTTAAAAAGTAATTGAATAAACTAAAAGCAATTCAATTACTTTATGTAATTAAAAGACTTGAGGAGTTATTAAACTTCCGAAAACTCATTGAAATAGATAAAAAATACTGGGTGACCACTCGAAGAGTACTACTCCCCTTAACTTTTTACTTTACTTGTAGAAAAAAATGTTGCGTACAAAGTTCTATAGTTTAATTTATATTTTTAGTAACGCATTTTAATATACGTAGAATGTCTGCATAAAGTTGTACTTCTTTTGTAATGTTTAATTGTAATGTAATACCCTGTATATTATAACGTATTTGGGCTCTACGGGAAAATAAAAGCACATTTAAATGTCACAAACCCAAATTAAACTATTTCTGACATATGGACGTTGGAAGCTTAACATTTCGTGCCCTTTAAAATGCTATAAAATCTTTTTGAATTACGACAAAATGGTATCACCTGACATTTATTTCGGGCTAGACCAGAAGTTGAAAATTTCGGCTTAATCAGAAGTTGATGCTAAGCGGTATATAATTGAAAACTAAGATAGAACGGCTGAACCCGTTTTGCTCTAATTCAAACCATTTAATTTTATAGCATGTAAAAGAGCTCAAAGTATCCAAATTCAAACGTCAATATTTCAGAAGGGCATGATTTTTTAAATGTGCTGTATTTCTCATAAATTGGGTGCGTTTGGCTTTATAGAAACTGACTTATTAAATGTAGCGGATTTTGAAAATAGGGAAAGATATCAACCTACAGTTGTCAATGTTTAATGGGAAATGTCTTAATAATACCAGTTACTGTCAAATTTTTATTAGTGGAAGCTCATTTTTTCATGTAGAGTGTGATATAAAAGTATGGTTTTTACAAATTTTAGGTCGACAAACAAAAATTTGTTTTGGCTTTTTCGCAACTGAAAAAAAATATTTAACTTTAAATTAATTGAAGCAAATATCTAATAAAATTACATATCTTAACATGTAGACTAGTCGCTCTACGGAATGTTTCGATACATAATATAAACAATATTATTTAAGCAAGCATAAGAAATTATGTCATTTACCTTACGTTTTTATAGACACATAGTAGTTGTACAAATACTTTCATCCTATCGGGACTCATCAGTGCGCCGATCGTAAGAGAAACATTAAATAATAGAAAAGGGGTTTCAAAATTTAAAAATCTTTTTATTCAGTTCCGGAATATTTAAAAAATATTTTTGTTTCTCAATCTAAACGCAACAAATAATCTGAACACATTTAAAAATTTAAGGTCGTTAGAGTTTCTATTTCAATTTATGTTTTGCTTTTAATTTTGAATGTCCGGTTCGGTTGTATAGATATATCGTGCTAGCCAAGCTGCGGTGAACCGCAACTGGTCGTTTAACCTTCCCATATGAAAGCATAGCTCACATGCTTGTCAAAATACCATTTAATTTGACCTCAATGTAAAATTTTAACCGGTCAACTTTCAGCTGATCTGAATTTAAGCTCAAATAAAACATCGAAGAGAAAAATTTAATTTTCCAGATCTTTTTTTGTCAAAAAGGCCTCATTTTTATAAAAGACAAATTTCTTCGTTCGCTAAGTAATCTTATCTTCTGGGTCTTCCTGTAAATATTAATTAGGTTACTTACTAGGTATTAGATATTGGGTTGAATATTTTTTGGGCTGGTGGAGTGCAAGGACTTGATAATATCTATGAATATTTTATCTAGGGTGTATTGTTTCAATACAGCGGATACACAAATTACTATAATAAACAAATTAAAATTTTCAATATCACGAATATTTAAAGTTAAAAGAAAACCTTTGTATCATATCCTGCGTAAATGTTAATCCGATATATATATATATATATATATATATATATATATATATATATATATATTAAGAGCTATAATTTTTTTTATTTTAGGAATGCAATTACCCGTTAAGTAATTGAAGTACCCAAAAACACTAAAATCCAATTACCAATTACAATTACTTTAGAAAAATAATTTAACCAACAGTTACTTCTTAGGGTCTTTAAAAAGTAATTTAATTAAAGTAATTGAAGTGCCCAAAAGAATTGAATTACTTTGTCAACTCTTTCAATTCAATTACTTGACAGCTCTTCATGTTACCATATTTAATTAAAAAATAAGTCTTACCTGTAAAGAAAAACAGTCTGAATTATCTGATCTTACATTTCGAACATTTTTATTTACATTGTAGTATATAATGTACAAGGTCCGCCAACGAGAACTGGACGGGTACTTATTTTTGATTTTTCCCTGTATTTTGAAAAAAATGAAAATAGCGGTTCCATATAATTTTTCCGTACATTTTAAAAATGTCACTTAGAAAACAATAGAACCTCAAACAAAAGAGCTATGTACATTTTGATTACAGCCTTTATTTTTCTTTCATTTTTCGTTTTCTTCATATGTCTGTCTTTCCGGTTCAAAATTTGTAAACCATTTTTCAAGCACTTGCTGGAATTCGAATGAGCTAAGATTTGGCACACTTATGTAACTTCGGTGAGAATGCAATAATATGGTACCATGGAGTAAAAAAGCCGTGAATATCTCATACAGGGTGCTTAAAGATTAATGCTAAAAAGTGCCAAATTAAATAAACGCAAATAATATTAAAAAAAAAGCCTTTATTTATAAACTGTTGTACTAAAAAGTAAAATATATTTCGTATATGAAGGTAAATACACAAATACAGAACTCGAGCAGAAATATGAATATATTTTCTTAAAATGTTGAGGCTTGTGAAGGCATAACAATTGAAATAAAGCCTCAATCCTTAAAGAAAATATTGAAATTTTTTAGTTTAACAGTTTATTACCAGAAGCTCATTTCTAAAATGATTTTTTTAAGTTAGGTATTTTTATTTTTTAAGCTATTTTAATCCCTAATTAATGTTTGTGTAGAAACCATTTAAATATATTAATGCAAAAACCCCTTATTAAGACCTTAGGAACAGAAGGATAATTGCGGCGTTGCCAAAAATGCCTTGGATTTCTTGACATCTCTAGTAAATATGATAAAATTAAAAGGCGTTTAAAAATGTCGTCTTTTGTGTTATGATTTTAATGATGATGCTTACGCGCTATCGCAAAGTACATATCGAGCTGGTGCCGGTGCGCGATAGTACTGATCCACATATTATGTAACAAATATTTCCTGCATCCCTATCGGATTTAAATTGATATGCGTTATTACATAAAAACAAGAAAACTTAACCTAATCAAATAGTTAGCCTAAAAAGCCTTTTCTTATTGATCTAAATCCTTAACGATCCTCAGTTAAATAATTATATATTTTACGCAGGCAAAACAGAATTACACTTGGCAAAATCGGTTCATGAAGACATGAAAACGGGCGATTTAGTTCGTCATGTCATTAACATCTGTTTTATATTTTGAGATGAATGTGTGAGATGAAAGTAATATTATTTGAAGAAAACTTTTATTATGAATTTTTTAAGAACTTATAAAAAATACGCTGAAAAATATTGTATTATATATTATATTGTCCATTGGGCACTTATTTTTAACATAATTAAAGTACCAGAGGATCATGTTTTGCGTTGCAAAATTCTAATTCATTATTTTGCTTTTTATGCAAAAAAGTGGTTTATCCAAGCATTTTTAGCAGCTTCAATCAGTTTCCTTGGACGTAAACTTAATAACGAATCCAAAAATGTGACGAAATGCCTAATTTTTACAAGATCACGTTATTGTTTTATGAAAAAGTAATTAAACGTAGTGTAATGCCTTAAAGTTTCCTTCTGCTGTCTATTGAGTTCAAATATTCTACGACTACATATTAAACATTTTAGCTTAAGATTTTAAATATACCAGAAAACATTGTATTTCCGTTATAACCGTAATATACTAAGCAGTTCCGTATTTTACTGCCAAAGTCAGAAAAAAAGTGCCCTTGCTAAGTATACAGAGTAAACAAAAACGTTCATCTAAAATTTATGTCTAGTTTACTTGGCTTATAGCATGCAACCTGATATCTCTATTCATCCATCACTGTTTAAATCCACTTTATAACTGCACTGAGACCATCAACGCCAGATTTTATTCGACTCCAATGGTAAGTCCAATTCCCAGTGGTAATTATTTTCTCAGTGTCAAACTGACACTGATGGACTCCTGAATTACATCAACATGGCGTATTTTAATAAAACCGGAGAAGGATAAATGAAGTGTTAGAATGTTGTTGTTAGCAGGAGTTCTTAGCTGTAACAAACACCAGGAAGGAAAAGGTCCTGTTGTTTGTTTCAAACTTTTAAATTGCGAACTCAAATAATCGAGTTGCAAACACTGTAATGAAAACTATCGGACGCATTTCTTTTTTAATTTTTCTTGTTGTACAGGGTATCCCATTTTCGGCACTTTCTTATTTTTTAAAGTGGAGAGTTGCGGTTTTCTAGACATTGTGCTACTTTTTTGTGAGATTAAAGATGGCATTAGTTTTTGAGATACAGGACGTATCCCAACTAGCTGATAACCTATCAAAAAGGTGAAAACTGTTCATTATATGACTTTTTTTACAGAATAAGTATACGGGGTTGGGTCAAAAAGTTATGGGATCCTACTTTTTTTTAAACGGATACATAGGATCTAAAAACACGTTTTGAAGGCACCTTTTGAAGTAAAATCCAGTGGTGTGGCGCAACATTTTTTTTCGAGCTATTGTTTTTGACATGTGGCCCGAACATGTATTTTTTTAAATGGGACACCCTGTATTTTTAAAGATCATTCGATCTGGTATAAGTCATAAAGATCGTCGCGCTGCGTCAAATTTATATTTTAAGAAATATCCTGAACGGCCTCATCTAATCTGATAAACTTTGGGAATTTTGAAGGAATCATTAAGGAAAATTACTGCAAATCCGAGTACATCATGCAGACAAATCTGACATTGGCGTTTCTCGTGAGACATCTTCAACAATTCTAGAAAAATAAGTTTAAGTGCTACAGGGCAAGAAAAACTTAGCTATTATACCCGGGATATGCAGAAAGGAGGATTCGTTTCTGCGATTGGCACCTAGATAAACTCCGTGAGGACAATATTTTTGGCAAAAATATTATATGGACCGATGAAAAAAATGGCCGACGATGTATAAACAACGTAAAATCGTGCCTAAAGTTGAGCGGGAATGCTGAGTTTCTAGTGGTTCAAATGTTCTGAATTTTAGTGTTTCTGAAACTTTATACTTATAGCTGAAAATATCACAAATTACTTTCGGACATACTGAATTTTATAGTGCTTATTTTATGCAAAAGTAAATCGAAAATATATCGCCATTGTCAATTTTGTTTACATTATAAATAACAAATTCCATCCTTTGTCCTGTGTGTATAGTAGTGGAACTGGAGTTTGGCAGGTATTTTTGTAAATTGGTGATCGGAGAATTTTCGAAAGTTCGTCTTTTTATTTCATGATATTACTTTATTACAAGTGCCTGTTGAACACTTAGCACTTTTTTATTGTTCTTTTCCCAACATGGGAGGTACAAAGCCAAAAACTTACAAGTGTGGTGAATGCTCTACAAATATTACAAAAACGCAAACGTCAGTACAGTGTGATAAGTGCAAAGGTTGGATCCACAGATCTTGTGCAGGTCTTACAGATGTTGAGCTGGAAGTCTTGCGTACATTAAATAATAAATATCTTTGTAAAGAGTGTAAAACCCATACTGAAAAACAGATAAGAAGATCAATGGATTTCTCTGAAAAAGCCCAACATAAGGTTGACAATCAAGGAACCAGTGTAATAGACTCTATAAAGGAATTAAGGGATGAGATCCGAGACCTCAGGCAAGACCTAAAATTTTATGCCGAACAATATGAAATACAAAAAGAACAAAATAAAACTTTTAATAGAGAAATAATTGAATTAAAGAAAGAAAACGAATATATAAAGAAGGAATTAAGGAAGCTTAAAATACAAAGTGATGTGAAAGAAAATGAAAATATATTAAAGAACATTGTTATGATGGGTGTAAAAAGCACAGCTGAGGAAATAAGAAATAATCCAGAAGAAATAAAATTAAAAGCAAAGAAGGTACTCAAATATATTAACCCAGAAATACAACTACAGGACACGCAAATAAAATTGAACACATCTGTGAAAGAGAACACTGCTATCACCATAATGTTCAAAACAGTTGAACAAAAACATGAATTGATACAAAAAAGGAAACAGTTGGGTAAAATAGTTGGAAATAAATGCGGTCTGAGTGACACAGACCTTATTTTTTTAAATGAAGATTTGTCAAGGGACTCGAGGGAACTGTTCATGCATGCCAGATCACTTCGCAATGATGGATTTAAATACATCTGGGTAAGGGACGGATGTATTTTCGTAAGAAGAAACGAAAATGAACCAGTCCACAGGATTTACAACCCGGACGACATTGAAAAACTTAGGCTAAACCTAGGAGAAAGCCAAAAACTATCCGAAAACTAGACTATGATTTCAGTGCGTATCAGGTTGTGATATCAATATATCAGAAAAACATAAATAAAATTCAACGATCCGACATCTTTCTTATTAGATAAGGACTGTGACACAGTATTGAGTGAGAGCATAGATAATTCTGAACATTTTATAAGAACTTCTAACGGTTTTAGCTTAATACACCTGAATATTCGAAGCATAACAAAAAATTTTGATAATTTAGTCGCATACTTGGAATCATTAAATACAAGTTTTGATGTAATTGTTTTGTCTGAAACCAACAAAATAGAAAATTTAGAACAATTCAAAATAAAAACATATGAAGTATTTTATAATGAAAGTTATATAAATAAGTGTGATGGTACGCTAATTTATGTAAAAAATAGTTTAATTGAAAATAGTATGAAAATAGGTATAAAAAATTCAAAATTTTTAAGAGTAACCTTAACAAAAAACAAAAAATCTATTGGTATTATTGCAAACTATAGATCCCCATCGCTTAAACCAGAAGATTATATTCAAGATTTAAACGAACTCTTTCTGAAAAACTATAAAAAATGCAGCATAGAAATTTTTACAGGGGACACCAACATTAATATATTAAACACAGATACACGAGTAACAAACAACTATATAGGTATATTAGGGGAGTTTGGATACAAAAGTATTCTAAATAAGGAAACTAGAGTGGCAGGTGAATCAAAGTCATGCCTAGATCACGTGTTCGTAAAGATTGATAAAAATAGCAAGATAGAAAATATCCTGGGAATGGTACTGATTCGGGTCTAACAGGTCACTACCCAGTGGTAATTAATATGAAAATGCAAGATGTTATTCAATCACACAAAAACATAACTAGATTTTATGATAAAGTAGATTACCAAAAAATTAAAAATATACTATCAGACTACAAATGGGATTTACTATATGAATGCAATGACCCTAATCAAATAGCTGGTAAACTTGTAAATACTATCAAAAACATTACTAAAAGCTGTACGAATAAAGTAAAAATAAAATCAAAAAATCAACGTATCAAACCATGGATCACATCAGGTATATTAACTACAATAAGGATTAGAGACAAGTTAAAAAGGAAATCTGCAAGAAGTCCTGGTAACCTGCAAACTCTAAATGAGTTTAGGGATTACCGAAATAGGTTAACAAAACTAATAAATAAGGTGAAAAATATGTACTATCAAGGAATAATTAATAACAATCTAAAAAACTCTAAAAAAATGTGGAATTCCATAAAACATGCCATAGGCGAAAATAATACTAAACATGAGATAAAAGTTATTAAAGATGATAATGGAAAAGATATTTTAGATAATATAGGCATAGCAGAAGAATTAAATAAATGCTTTTGTAAAGTAGGCCAGAAACTTGCAAACAAAATTGAGAAGCCCCTAAATCCCGTTGACGACGGGCCAGTATGCACACACTCCATATTTATGGCTCCAATTTCTGAAACCGAATTATTAAAAGAAATAATGTCATTAAAAAATGGAGTAGCTAGTGGCGAAGATGGTATTTCTGCGGAATTTGTTAAGGAGAACTCACTTTTTTTGGTAAAACCTCTAAGACACCTGGTAAACAGTGTTCTCGAGACAAGCGTCTTTCCGGATATCTTCAAAAATGCCATTGTAATACCAATATTTAAATCAGGCGATAAGACAGAAAAAACTAACTACAGACCTATTGCAATTATAAGTACCTTGAGCAAAATAGTTGAGAAATGTATAAAATTGAGACTTTGGGATTATCTGGAAAAAAATGGATTAATGTCCAATCATCAATTTGGGTTTAGAGATGCACCAGATTCTTTTAGAAAGATTAGAGAACATTGAAGTACGTGGTAAAATTAATGACCTGTTTAGATCATACCTCGATAAACGAATGCAGAAAGTAAAAATAAAAAATTATGAAAGCGACCCAAAAAGAATTGATTTTGGTGTACCACAGGGCACGGTACTTGGACCGATTCTCTTCTTAATATATGTGAATAACCTTACAGATATTTGTGATAATAGGGTTGTATGTTATGCGGATGATACAGTAATATTAATAGTTGGACAATAGTTGGAATAACGTATTAAAAAAAGCTGAACAGACTATGCAGAAAATCAAGTGCTGGTTGGATGAAAGTCTATTAACACTTAACATAGATAAATCAAAATTCTTAATTTTCAATATGACAAATCGGAACCTACCAGAAAATGTATCAATAAAAATTCATGATTGGGGTTGTAAATATTTTGAAAACTGTAAATGTAAAAATAAAATTAAACAAACAGAAAAAATTAAATATCTTGGAGTCTACTTTGATCAGTATATGAGATGGCATGAGCATGTAAACCTAGTTATGGAGAAATTAAGAAAGAACATATACAAATTTTACTTCCTGAGACAGATAGTACCGTATCATGTGCTACGGATGTTATACCAGGCACTTGTAGAATCGGTTTTGTGCTACGGGATCTCCGCATGGGGGGCAGCTTCTAACAACATTCTGACTTCTTTATTTGTACTACAAAAGTACTTTTTAAAAATAATAATGTTTAAAAAACGGATGTATCCAACAAATATATTGTTCAGAAATATAAAACTTATGAACATCAGACAACTATATATAAAGACATGTTTTAAGTTATATTTCAAGAATCAGTCACGGGAAGATTGCGTGTCACATGGTCTGGGTACAAGGGCATACTGGAATAAAAACTTGACTACGCCAAATACCCGTTTCTCATCTGTGCAAAGGCATTTCACATATATAATACCTAAAATTACAAATAAAATTCCCTTTAGGGTTACTGCACTAAATTTTCAAAGAAATAAAAAGAAAATATTTAAATGGATAGCTGCAAATTTTGATAAGATTTGTGATATAATTCCTTGGTTTCAGACAAACTTACTTTAATTTACTTTAACACTAGAGTTAAGTTTTCACTTGTAATTCTCGGAAATTTGCTTTACTTTGGGAAAATAGCTGAAAATTAGTAAAACAATATTGATTTATTGGTAATCAGTGTACCCACAAATTCATGTGAATTCATCGTTCACTTAAAACCTGTACTCTAAACATTAAATTCTTATATATAATACCTTACAAATTGTAAAATTTTGAGTACATTAAATAAATAAAATAAATAAATAAATAAATAAATAAAAATCACGAATCACAAGTTCGGGAATTTTTAATAGATATATTAATTACCAATGGGCTGACACAAACCCTTATCAGCAACTCAACGAAACAATATCAAAACATATGTAAATAATATACCCCTGCTAGAGCGTTAAAAACTTTATTTTCATCACGACGGAGCCCCAGCTCACAATGCTAGTGTAATAAGTGAGTATCTAAATATAAATTTTGGGCAGCAATGGATCGGCAATGTAGGGCCTACTAGATGGCCAGCTGGGTCACCTGATATCATCCCTCTCGACTTTTTCTTTTGGAGATTTTTAAAGAATAACATGTATTTACATAGAAACAATACATTCCAGGAACTTCAAGAAAATTTCGTCGCAGCTATGCGGCATGTAACCAACATCCATATTCGCAACGCAATTACGGGCATTTAAAATCGATGCCAAATGTGCTTAACTGAAAATGAACACCAGTTTGAACACCTTATTTAATTATTGCTCATGATTTTGATACTTTATCTCTCTTTGCTGGTTTTACTTTACCTTTTTAATTACTGTTGACTTTTGCTGTAATTTTTTTTTGCATGTATGCTTACACAATATTGAGTCAAAGTCAAAAGGATTTGTTACCAAAAAAGTATACATATTTTATACTCTAAGAATAATTACTGCTTCGCTATTAATAAACCGATAGCGTAGCGGCATTAAAGTATCTCTGCGTGAAACAGGCCTAAATTACTACAAACAACAACAAAACAACATCCACATAGGTACAGTGTGCATGGGAAAAGATAGCTTAAAGAAAATTAAAGCATATGCGATGTATGGCCTAGCGGTGGGTCAGAGGTAGGGGAGGAGAGACAATAATCTACACTAGTGACTAGGAAATATCAGTCTAGTATTATTATTGTATAGGTCAAATTTCACTCTGCGCCTCAAGAAGACTTTTCTTTACACATATGAATGTATTGTTGCAACTCCGAATGCTAAATAGAGGTGTGCATATCTGTTACATAAATTGTAAATAGAAGGCCCAATATAGAGCCCTGCGGCACACCGGTTTTTGATTCAAGATATATGGATTGTTTGGAAAAATTATTGTTTTTTAATATGACGGAGTGAAATCTGTTTTCATGGTAAGATTTAAAATTTGAAATTGTGCGCTCTGAACAACCAAAATATCTTAGCTGTCAAAAAGCCTAGTAAGATTTATTGTATGGAACGCATTGCTGAAATCCATCACAGCCATGCACGTACACTGTTTTCCCTCCTCATTATACCTTATATATTATTTAACATACTTACGAGACTTGTAATGGTGCTATAGTTTTTTCGAAATCCGAATTGCGTGTCTGGAATTATATCTAATGAATTACCAAAATTATAAAGCTGTTTGTGTATCTGTTTTTCTAGAATTTTTTAAACTACTTTCAAGATGCTTATACGTCTTATATCTTTCGATTCATTCGGGTTATTAATTTTTGGAATAGGTCTGATAATAGCCTTATTTAAAATATTAACTAAAGACTTTATACAGAACGGTAGACAAAGTTTAACATCGTTAATAGAAAGTCCGTCAACCCCATATGGCATTTGTTTGGATACTATTAATTAGGGGGTATATTTCTTCTTCATTAAGAAATGCTAAGTTTAACTCAGCATCGGTATTATTCTTAGAGTAAGAATTAAAGTAGAGATCACAAATCATTCATAAATGAAAACAAGAGGTGGGGATGGCCAAGCACATGACCATTTGGTGAAGACTACCAGTGGCGGCGTGACTTTTTACTTCTCGCATAAGGAATTGTCATTCCATGTGGTGGAAGATAGATCAAAATACAAGAGTTCTAACCACATTACACCACAATCAGTTACGTTCTGGACGCGCGTTTCGCTAACCAAGTTAGCATTATCAGCAGATGATATAAACTATATCATTTGCTGATGGCGCTAACTTGGTTAGCGAAACGCGCGTCCAGAACGTAGAAAGTCGTGATGTACTGTGGTTAGAACTCTTGTATTGTGTAAAATATTGGTATAAATTTAATATGGCGAAACAAAATGACGACCTCTTAAAGTATTTTTTGTACGAAAATGAATAAATGGGCCATTGTCCATCTTTGACAAAAGGCAGAATTCTTACCTATTCCTTAATTAGGCAAATAGATATTTTTACCGTTATATGGCATCATTTTTAGTGTTTTCACAAAAGCGTGCGGATTTTATTAATGTCAGTAATAAGATTTACGACATAGTTAACTTCTAATATTTTTCAAATTAAATTGTGAAATTATACTAAAATTTAGAAATTTAGAAAAGAAAATGTTCATTTTTTGTATTAATTACCTACAAATTTTCGAACTTAATCATCTAAAATTAACCCATTAAGTTAGGTAAAGTAAATTAGCTATTTATATATTATTAAACGAGTTTTAAACTTAAAAACAATGATTTTATTGGGTTCCTACTTGTCTGATTGTATGTTTGTATGTCTGGTTCAAATCTTGTAATATATTTTTTACCACTTCCACATTACCTATTATTTTCAATTTTGACATGCATACACTTTCGAAATTTTTTAGTCAACGTTTAAAAATTCAAAATGGCGGCGCCAATACTGCCGTCGAATTTTGTTACTTATGTAGATTAAACTGAAAATAGGTGCTTAGGAAAATTAAAGAGTGTCAGCATTTAAAAATTCAAAATAGCGGTATCAAAATGATAATGTCAACATGGCGGACGAATTTTAACATTTGTGCGGATTATTTAAGAATGCACATCAAAATTCAAAATGGCGGCACCAATATAGTGAACGAATTTTGTCATTTGTACAAATTCGGCTAAGATATCGGTAGCTAGAAGTATTTAAGAATGAAAGTTATGAAATTTTAGTCAATATTTGAAAATTAAAAATTGCGGTCCAACATCGGACACTAATTTTAAAATTTTTGCAGATTTGATTAAAATTTGACATTTAGAGGTATTTAAGACTGAACATCATGCATTTTTGTGCAATTTAAATATTCAAGAATGGTAATGCCAACATGGCGGCGCAATTTAAGGATTTGTATAGATTTAACTGATGTGAGGTAAAGGAATTTAATATACATATCATACATTTTTAGTAAATACAATTTAATAAATGAGACTAGGAATGCCAGGATTGCGAGCGAATTTTTACATTTATGCAGATTTGATTAATAATCGATGTTAAGAGCGAAATTGATACACTTCTAGTAATAAATATTCAAAATGGCGTTGTCATCAACCAATCAATCCCATAAGTACTTTTTTCAGATATTTTGAAACATTTAATTATACCACCATTTTATTCCGCCATTTTAAATTTGTCTCAAAAATTTTACCAGTTCATCCCTATATAATTGAGCAATTTTTTAACATAATCGATGCAGTAGTTTTTTGCGTTGACTTTTATAACATTTTATTAGGTCGCAATTTTGGATTTGTAGTAAAACTTTCCAGTTGATGGTCATGCCACATCTAATTTTTCTGCAAAACTTGTATAAAATGGATAAGCAGTTTTTAATCGCAGTACGTTTTTTTGGGCGTGAGGTGCCGTTCGACTATTACCCTGTAAATAACAATACTTAGATTAGAATATAATAGCATCTAGGAAATTATTGAGAATATATATAATTTTAATATTTAATATACCTATAGATTATTTTTTCATTCGAAAGGACAATTTTTAGTCAAACTCGTCCGCCATGCCATTTTATTCTATAATTACTTTAATTCTCTGATGGGAAAAAACTATTATAATCCCCAAAAAAATCACCTCGCAGACTTTCTTGTATAATTTTGCTTCTGAGGATAAACGTTCTATTATATTGAAGCGGATTGGTCAATACATCATATGATCTAAAATAAGTGAATAAGGTATATTCCATTACACATTACAAGTCCCCTGGAAAAGGAAATCTAGCTGTTTACTTAGTGATTAAAAGACAATTCCAAACTTAAGCGGCTATTTTTTTGCGAACTCAGATTGCCCGACCATAGTTAGGTCAATTAAAGCTCCTAGTTTCGCAATGTCCAAGATAAAGTAAATAAAATTTATTTATTAAATATTTATAAAATCACCGTTCTCCTAATCTCACCGAACCTTTAAAACGCTGCTTCTTGAAGACAATATATCATTAGAAGATTTGAACCATATCAACAATAATACATTAAAACATAGTAGTGAAGCTAGGAAAAGGTTTTTTTTTCAATACTTTAGCTTAAAATAAACTTCCTAGTGGTGCCTTAGATAGAGTAAGGATCTATGGCCCAACATAAATCAAAACATGCCCTGCCAAGTTGCTGATTTTTTAACAATTATTCGTCTTCATATTTATTGGTATATGGTACACATTTTCTACATTTTTCATGTCCACAACTTTTTTTTGTCCATATCTAAATACCTATTTAAATAAAAATACTGGTTCGGTACTCCAGTATACCATTTTTGTTCTTAAATTTTGTTTTTATTCATTGTTAATTTATTATTTTTCATAACTTAATCATAAATAGTCTATTAAAAAAATCATGTGGGGTATTTAATGTTTTTCTCCTTTTTTTATTCTAGGAAATAAAATTTTACGAAATTTTTAAACATTTTATCAGACAATCATTTTGTCTTGCCATATAAATTGGTCGTCAAAAAGTTGACATCATATTTAAATGTCAGGGGTTTTGACATTTCTTAACCGAATTGAATAAGCTTTTCGGATTCCAAAAGCTTGTTTCATGTAACAATGGCGTATATAGAAATTGCTTCTGGGGGTCTTGAGACGATGAAAATTTTCAACAACCGAAAGTTTTTGGTTTTTGGTTTTTACCTAATTGAATGTAAATAATATGAACAACAAAAAAAATCATTACTTTATTTTTGTTGTACATTAAACTGGCTCTGGGAGGGGTTTAACCTCGAATTCCGAAAAAAGGGCCTTACTTTATGCTATTTCCTATCATTTAGCTTAAATAAAAGTGCCTCTAGGTGGTTTAAACCCCTCCCCCTTATATACGACACTGTCATGTAAAATCTGCGGCGGGGAATACTTTTCTAACATTTTTTTTTGATTTTCCCTAAAATGCTACTATTTCATCTCCATGAAGTCAGTTGGGTAGGTAGTTTTCAGCTATGCCGCGAACAGAGAGTCAGACAGACAGACCGACAGAAATGAGAAAACATGACAAGTTTATTTGAATTAACATTAATTCCGTGTAAACATTAGAAAGCCTGACTAGGCTTGGCATCGTCGTACGATCGCCCTTATTGTACTATGAGGTAATCTTGGCAGTGGCTAAATATGTAAATAGTGAACTCTATTTTTATTCTTACTCTAAGGTATTATTTCATTTATTTTTCAAATAAAAATTAATTTTGGTTTGCGATATATTGTTAGTTTGATTCACCCCTTCAGAAAGATGATTATTTAAAATTTCAGGGTCGTTAAAGGTGACTAGCAAATCAGGATTTTTAATTTTAGTTGGATTAGTCTATTAGCAATTTTCCAAAAATTTATATTTTTTGTTGAATGAGTATTTAAATATTTTTTTTTCTCGCATAGTTTTTTAGCTGTCTATAATAATTTAGGTTGACTTGTTATTTATACTTATGCGTTTTATAATGCCTGATATTTATACAAAATTTGAGATCAGTTGTGCAAGTAGTTTTTTAGTAATATTTTTCTCTAGGCCGCCATTTTGTTTTGCCATATTGGATTGTTAACAAAAGTTACCAGGTCGTCCCCATATGACCTTTAGTTTTTAACCAAAATTTGAAGTCGATCGCGTAAATAGTTTTTACCTATGCCGCGAACAGACAGACCGACGGAATTGAGAAAACATTTTTTTCGACACCTAGGAACCCTCGCAGGGTGATTTTTTCACGTTTACAATCGTGAAACAAATACAAGTAAAACATCGTTATTGTTGTCATCTGAAGTGTAATTAATATAACATACGTTGCTCACAAGGTTAACTGTTGAAGTCAAACAAACCGAATGGTAAAACGAACTATCATAAAGGCAAAGGCGCCACAGACACAAAAACTCGCGCACAGAGAAGTGCTTTAATTGCTAATTGCCATTTGAGCCGGTTGCCGAGCGACACTGATTTAGACCCGCATTATAATCCTCCCCAAAGTCAGTCATTTGTGAAATATTGCGTAGGGTAGATAACGCCGCAAGCTTCCAGAGCAGCGACTAAATCATAAGCCGAAAACAAACTTTTATATAAATTTACATCAAGTGCTTTATTTAAATCTGTGAAAAATGTCAGAACGTCTTGCTGAGACACTCGAGTTATTTTAAACGACCTGCTGCTTTACCGCTAAGCTAAATTGGGCTCAGTTTAAGCAAGAACTGGATCCTTAAACTGGAATAAAGGTTTTCTGTTTACATTTAAGATTCAAGCAATACTCTTATTGTAATAAAACTGTAAAGATACGTTTAAAGAAATTATGTTTTTTTACTTCCCTCGTAAAAGGTAATAAGTATTGTAATCGTGAAAAAATACCTTCACAGATTTTTTCAGATCTTCACGTTTCAGGGTCCCTAGATGCCAAAAAACATGTTTTCTTAATTCCGTCGGTCTGCCTGTCTGTCTGTCTGTTCGCGGCATAGCTAAATAACTACTCATCCTGTTGACTTTAAATTTTGGTCATTTAAGCATCATATGGGGATGACCTGGTAACATTTTGGTAAAAATCCAATATGGCGAAACAAAATGGTGGCGTAGTGAAATATTTACAAAACTAATTTCTCTCAAATTTTGCACAAATATCAAGGTATTATGTTGAAATCAACTGGTAAAATTTTAGTACGAATCCAAGATGGCGGAACAAAACGGGGGCTTAGTAAATTATTAAAAAATTCAGTCTGAAAAAACTACATAATGGATTAATTTCAAATTGTGTGCCGTAAGTAATTGTGGTATAGGGATCAACCAGCAAACTCATGGTACTAATTCAGGGTAGCTGAACATGGTGGCCAAATAAAATATTTGTAATCGTGAAAAATCACCCTCTCAGGTTTTACATATCTTCACGTATTAGCGTCACTAGATGCCAAAAAATATGTTGTATCAATTCCGTCAGTCCGTCTGTCGGTCTGTCTGTTCTCGGTATAGCACGTCTAGTTACCCGATTGACTTCAAATTTTGGTTAAATAAAACTTAAGGGTCATATGGGGATGACCTGGCAATATTTTGGTAAAAATCCAATACGGCAAGACAAAATGGCGACCTTGTGAAATATCAATTCCGTCGGTCCGTTTGTCGGTCTGTCTGTCAGTTTTCGGCATAGCATAAAAGCATAAAAACTACTTACACGATTGACTTCAAATTTTAGTCAAGAATTAAAGGTTATATGGGGATGATCTGATAATATTTTGGTAAAAATCCAATAAGGCTGAACATTGTTAAAACAACTAATTTTCAGACTTACCCGTCTTACGTAAAAATGGCAACATTTTGATATAAATCCTGAAAATACTACTTATTAAACTAATTTCAATTTTCGTGCAAGTATTGATATAAATAGATGATATAATGATAGAGATAAACTGGTAAAGTTGTGATACGAATTTAAGATAGCGAAACAAAATGGCGCCCAAATAATATTTTTAAAAAATCAATGGAAAAAAATCTTGTTCCATTGACTTAAAATTTTGCAGAAAAATTAAATGTGTCAATGTAAAAACTACATATTGAATTTATTTAGATTATGCCCAAAAGTCAAGGGTGACATATGTAGAAGGAAACTGGTAAAATACTGGTATGGATCCAATATGAAGGAACAAAATGGCGCCTAGTAAAAAAGTTTGAAAACAGAGAGTATATGTACCACATATATACTGTGAGTATTTACTGAACTAAATTGAGTCACACTTCACTATTCCTAAAAATGGAGAAAAATCATAACGAGGGAAGTTCCGGGTAAAGGAGTATTACCGATTTATTCTTTCGATGCCAAGGAGAGGCCGGAAAATGTAAACAGAAAATAATAATACATTTTACCATGTGTGTTATTGTGTTATTAAGCCGTCTGACTGTCCTTGTGGATATCTTTAGCGACCTAAAGCCATGTACTCACTTCAAATAGCATAAGGTCGGTCCTGTCCCCATTGAACAAAGGTTAAGCTCTGTGTCTTAATTACTACAGAGTGCTAAACTAAACATAGAAAACACTTTTGTTGTAATATTAATATTTAATTTAAAACATTACGCCAGATTTTTCAGCAAGTTCGTGAAAGAGTTGTACTGCACCGATTTACATGTATTTTTTTGAAATGATCGTCTAGTTACCGAGACCTTTCCCTTTCAACACTATTTTTGTATTGTTTTATTGCGTATTTCTTCTGTAAAACCAATATGTTTTTTTTTCAATAACATTTCTGGATGGTGTGGTGAATGCGCCCCAAATTCTTATAATTACATTAGAAACTCGTCGCGTCATCTAACGGAAACGGCAGAATAAGGTCCGTCGAGCCAGCTAGTTACTATTGAACGCATAATATTAACTACATATAAAAATTTGTAGTAGACGAAATACTGCATATGGGCCTAAAACAGAAGTAAACATAGAATTTAACAAAGGCGACAAAGCTAAACTCACTAAATATTTGTCACATTAATATTTAAGACTATTAAAGTAACATCATTACATAACATATTAATTCTATATATGACAACCTACAAAAAACCGACTTGCATTGGTAGTTTATTTTGCAACTGTAATGAGATAAAAACTTCCTATCAGCAAAATAACTATTGTATTTAACTACTTATGTTAATTTCGGAGACGAAATTGTATTGCAATAATATTCGTGGGTGTTTGGAAATGGTGTAAAGGAATGGTTTTCAGATAAAATTTTACCAAGCCATGACGTGGTGACATTTTGGTAAAAATCAAATATATAAAAATGATTACTATAAAACTACTTATCCACTATACTCCAAATTTTGCAGAAAAATTAGATGTGATATGGAAATGAACTACTAAAATTTTGTTATAAATCCAAAATGGCAAAAAGAAATAGCAGCCTAATAAAATATTAAAAATTTAGGTAAAAAACCAATTAATCGATTATTATCAATTTTTGCACGAAAATCAAATATAATATAAAGATAAACTGGTAAAATAATTATCAAGAACTATTATAGATCTTCTAATTCCGAATAGGGTATACTAGACTTATAAGAGCACAACAATTATGTATTTAAACAAATGTAGCAAACATAGGTTTTATTCTTTCTACCAGTATTCGCGCATTGTTCATAAGCCCACATTATGCATCCATATCCGAATCATTATCCAGAACTGGGTCATCTCCGGAGTCTGAAGATTCATCACTGTTGCATTTATCTCATTTTTTACATCTTTGTTCTTTTGCTTGATTTGTGATGCAGGCTTTTATTTCGTCTTCCGGTAGTTAAGTGCTTATTTATGGTTTATTTTTTCCATTCACAGACTTTTTTTTTCTTGTTCGGGTAGGCTTTCTTCTAGTTGATTTTTGTATAGTATACTGGTTACCACCCGACTTGAACCTTGTGTGGGATTTTTTACTTTATTAGCATGTAGGACACCACTACAAGAAGGTAGCGGCTTAATATCCTCAGCTCTTACGATATGTATCTCTATTCTTTCAGAAGGTGTTGAATTTCCATATTTCTATCAGGAAATTTTTCCATTAAATTCTGTTTGGGAGGTGTCTTTTCATTTTTGTTTTGCTCTTGTTTCGATTGGTCTCTCCGAGGCGTTACTTCCTCATTGAAGATTATTTGGCATGGTATTTGATGATGGTGTTGGTGGTTTCTCTTTGTCTTTTTATTATTAATTCGTCGTGGTAAAAAACACAAATTTTAAAAACGATTACGGTACGAATTAGATATGTGGTAGAAAATCGTAACATCATTTTTACGTCTCATATTTCATGTGTAGCTATGATGATCATCGAGTATAAGAAGCACCGGGTGTTCAAGGGATGACTTTACGTGAGCAATAAAGTACCATAGCCACTGGGAAAAAAGTTTCCCGCTAAATCTAATCCAATGGATGGCATGCTGCAATCAATCAGGGGGCGCTCTTTCTGACAATTCTGCTTTCATATTTTTTCTTGAAAATACGACCTGACGGACAAAACAACCATCAGTATTTACGCAAAAAATACCCGTCACTAATGCTCCTCTTTCAGCAGCAGTGACTAGGCGAACTTGTTTTCTAAAATTCTTGAAGTGAACCGTTGTTATGCCACTTTCGTCAGTTTCCATTGAAGTTTCCGAAAGTTCAAAAAACTTGCTGACGTTTTCTGGAATTAATCCCTTTATTTTAGCTTATGATATGTCTTTTTCTTTGAGCCATTTCTTATCAGCAGATCTGGTGGTCCGGGATAATAAATATCGTAGACCATTTCTTAAAGCTATTTGATCTGCTATTCTCCTAATATCAGCAGTTCCTATTCGACAAAATCGCCTATCCATGTCTAAACAATATCACCCCTATTCAGTAAAGAGGTTTAAATTTCGACGGGGTCTAACTTAACAGTTATTTTAACAATTGAACAACTAATTTTTCTAAATGTCACAATTACAAAATGACAGTGACATAGGTGAAACATCACTGGCAATCTAATAGTTTTAAGTATCGGCAAATATACCTGGTCTTACGCTTAAACCTTTTGAGTGAATACGGGGGTATATGTCTAAATCTGCTTCCATTTCTACAGTAATTACTGGTTATCTTCAAATCCGAACAACATTCAGCTGATCTTGAGATTGATTCTCTTGCTTAACATAGTTAATTTTGGAACAGAGAACAATTTTGAGGAATTGTGATAACCTATTTCCTTTCCTCTGACGGTCCGAATAGCAAGTATTAATTTGTCAGAATCCCACTATTTATACTTCTTACCGGCGCCGGCGTTTGGCATAATGTTCTAAAAAGAAACAATTAAATAGATTTAAATTTTAAATAATGTACACAATTTTGGGTCCCTAATTTCCGATATCCGAAATTATAGAACCTGCCCTGTCCAAAACTAGGTAAATTGCTACTAATTAAGTTAGGACATTGTTATGCTTACCCTGGTCAAAATATGAGACCTCCTCAAAACTTAAACACAAAAATCAAGACCTTAGTAATTTCAGACAGCGTTCCTGTAATGCACCTCATAACTTACGGTAAGATTAAATTTGCAATTAAACATAGTTTCTTGGATACCCTATATCTGAAATTAGTAAGCTATCCGAAATTAGACGACTTTCTAGTTTCCTCTAACGGTTAAAATATTTTTATTAATTTTCTTTTTTCACTGTATATCAAACAGAAACAGAGTTTTGTTAGTAGTGTATATATTAAGTATAATTTTCTTTAGATATTTATAAAATTGGTTTTCTTGAAATATGCTCTGAACATGTTTTCGACACTCCTAAATACTTCGTATACTGATCAAACTTTTAAATTTGTAACTTACGGAGGATTTGTTTATCCAAACCTTTAACGTTTGATTAACCTCTAAATTAAGGATTTTATTTATAACTAAAGCTCGGCTTATATGCAAAATGCATATAAATACATATTTAGCATGTTTTAAGAATTTTTGCATAAAGGTGCATATTTTGAATCAAATGAAATATTTACCTGTCATTTGTTATATAGGCATCTATATTATCTAAATTGCCCAGTAAAAAGTATAAGAAAGTTGAGTAAAACCCTCGGTGAATCCATCTTAAATATTTTAATGCATTAGATAGACGGAATGTTGAAACTTGAGATTTTCTTTCTCGTAAGAACGCCGTTCACTTCATGTAATATTGTGTCTATATATCAGTCACGGTTTGACGTTTACTTAGATGTAAACTATTTACACTGAGAAGTGTATTATCGGGTTGTGCATTTTAAAACGCTTAACAAAGTAGTACTGTGAATAAAACCGCATTCGGAATTAACATTTGAAGGTGATGGTGTTTTTGCGAGCATGTGGAAACGTGTTTCAGTTCCAGAAAAGTTTTTCAAAGTCAATAGCTTTAATTGAAAATTTAAAAAAATATATATCAGCCACAAATAGCATTGGAAGTCTTGTTGCCAAAAAACTGAATGACGTTTTAAATAAAAACGAAGGGGAGAATACACTAGTTAAAAGTATCGAGTCTATTATCTGGTGCTTTGTGACAATTTTCAGATGTCTCCTGACAATATCTTGCTTGAAGTACGCTCCTAGAAGTCGTTGTAGAATGTAGTTTTTTTTCTTAAAAGACAGTACTTAGTGATAAGAGACAATCTTTTCTAGTAGATAATTTAGCAACAGATTTAATAGTTTAAATAAATAAATATGTAAATTTTATTCAAATTAATATTGTTTTTATTTTTTGCCATTATTAGGTATACATAAGGTATGGACGGGGTAATTCTCTATAAATGTGTCTCAGATTCGCTTCTCTATATAGGGATCTCGACTCCTGTTATACCTATAGCAAAGGTTAAATGGGAAAAGTTTTAGAGAAAACTTTTCTTTTTCGCCGGTAAATCCAAAACGGTAAATTTAACAACTGTCAAAATGTGATATTATTCGGACACCTTTTTAAGACGTATAAGATAACTTAAATTTTCCGGTCTAGCGATGTTTGACAAGTTCATAAAAGATTTGAGTATCTCGAAATATTACACTTCCTAAAGACAGGTCTCAATTTTTTCTAAGGAGGCCATGATTTAATTCTCACAAGATTACATTAATAAGTAACATATTAAACGGATTGAATTTTCAATCCAACAAGAACGTAAATGACTCCTAAACAAATCTAAATAAGTTCTTTACTACTTCGTACCTAGATTACATTAATTTACAGATTTGCAAAATGACGTCTGTATGCATCGAGACACTTTTGAAAATATGAAAGTTGGTGACTGTTTTTCCTACAACCCTGGCAAGGGTATTTCCGTTAATGTTTCTAAATGTGTCCAAAACTCTTTGTTTCAGGATTTCTATGGTCGCAAGGGAATCGATAGACTTCATTCTTCGTTGTACCCCAGAGGTAGAAATACAAGAGCGAAAGGTCAGGGGATCTAGGAGGCTAAGGACCATTTAAGGAGATAATTCTTTCGTCAAACTACTTTCTTAAGAAGTTCCTGACTAGAATAGTGTTGTGACCCGGACATCCATCCTGTTGAAACCAGGTTCTTCCAAACTCATCTTCCGCCAGAGTAGCTCGTAAAGCTGGAACAACCTGGTTTCGCAAAAGCTCTAAGTAAAGTAACTTAGATTAAATTACCAATGACCCCACACCAAACGTTACTTCCACTCTCTTCACACTCTCTGCCACTTCGTGAGGGATTTCCTCAGCTCAAATGTGACTATTGTGTTTATTAAAAACAATTATAAACCTACTCTCATCGGACCACAAGACAAGATTTACAAAATCTGGACTTTTATTACACTTTCTAGTATAATGCTCACAGAAGCGTAGCCTTTTTGGAAAATCAGATTCCTTAAGTCCTTGAATTATTATGGGTTTGTATGGATGATACGTATTCTTTTATAACACTCTTTGTACCGTTGATTTTGGCACATAAATTTCCTGTTCTACAGTTCTTACCAATGCACTAGGGTTTTTGTTGATAGCTTGTAAAATGTTCTTATCGCAATTTTCTATGTCAATATTGTATCCGCTTGTAGGTTTTTCGAAGGGCCTTGGTTGGACCCTGAATTGGGTTTTATGAGGCTGCCGTTGTTCGGGTTACATCTCCAAATACTTTTCTTCATAGGTTCAATAGGTAATACCGGCCATTTTCTACAGATCTCGACAATTTGTGTGTCAAATTTATGATCTTATTGAGAGAAAAGCGTACTACTTATTAAAACACAACTTTGATACTTTGAATTATTTAACGTCAAAGTCAAACCCCACTTTTATTACAAATAAATGACGGTCTCCTTAGAAAAAATTTACGAAGTGTGATATTTCGATGATACTCAAATCTTTTATGCACTTGTGAAACATCACTAGACTGTTAATTTTAGGCTCTTTCCAAAAATTGAAAAATCCGATAAGGCGGCTAGAAGAAAATTGAAAGTTGAGGCGGGTTGCGGGGTAACAAAAGACGATGAAGACATGTCGTACACGCCATCTTATTTCTTTTAAGAAAGTGTCACAAAAATGTCACATTTTGGTAGCTGTCAAATTTACCGTTTTGAATATACTGGCGAAAAACAAAATCCCCCATTTTCGGTTTTTCGCTGATATTTCTAAAACCAGTTGACCGATTGTAAATCTAAATACGGATATCGAATGCGCTAAGTTTCCTCTAAAACTTGTCGCATTTAACCTTTGCTGTATGTAGGGGAAATTCGGATATGATGGCCCCCTTTTCGTAATCACCATATAATTCGAAAACCTTTTTACCTAAAATCCTTTTTTATAGACAAATAGTTTTGTATATACCTATTCTTTATACTACCAAAAGTATTTGGTAATATCAAAGTCGGTTCTGGAAAATAGCTGTCATCAGCAAAAAAGAGGCAAAGGGATCATCATATCTGCATGTAGGCATATGTTGGTCCCCGTATGAAGTTTTGTTGGCCCACTACATTTTGCACATCCTTTAACTGTTTTTTTAAATAAACTCACAGTAAAAAACAAGAAAAAAATCTTTATTTGTCACATATGAACTAAAAAACACACCTGATATGAAACTTACCAATATTTTTCTATGCTATGAGGAACATTTTTCCCTGTTTCTGTGAAAAAATCACTTTTAAGAACATATTTTTCTATAATACAAACTAAAACAATGCTAATAAATATATTTAAACAACGAAACTGTATAAAAATAACTTAACCTTAAGCTTTTTTGAAAAAAAAATGAAAACTTTCATGGTTTGCATAAATCACATATATAGGTTTTAACCTTCCTCTTTACGTCGGCGCACTCTGTATGTGCCCATGATTTACAACTTTGACACCTTATCCAAAAATCAGTTTTTCGCGACTCAGAATAGAGCACATTGCAGTAGATGTATGCTGCGTCGCTATCGTCGCTGTCATTGTTTTGTGAAAATGGATCCGCATTTTCCATCTCATCTATTGCTAGATTTCTTTTTGCTTTTTTTGCGGCTTTTCTTTCCTCAACCTCTCTCTTCTGTCTATGGATTTCTCTTGCTTCTTCTAGATTGGGTGTTGTATTAATAGCTCCATGAGTCGACTTGTTTATCCTTTTTCTTTTTTGCTGGTTAGTAACCATAGGAATAGGTGATAGCTCTTGTATCAATTTCGTCAAATCGGATTTTGGGTTCGATAGATCAGCCGTAGAAGTAGACGCTTGTTCGGCTCCATTTTCTTTAACAGTGCTCGTTTCTGGAGAGGGCTGATTGTGTTTGGTCGGATCGTCACTATCTGATGTTCCTATGGTTATATCAGTAGTTTTGGATGGTGCGAACATCCATTCTGGGAAAACATGGGGATCCAACGGATAGATGCCGGTTTTTCTGAACCCACTTGTTGCATTTCCAACTGTTGCGGCTTTGGCATAGGCTTGGCTAAATATTTCTCCTACTTGGAAGTGGCTAACCACGCGCTTTTCATTTTGAAACATCCATGTTCTTATTGTCTGGTTATAATACGTCGTTAGCGGACCGAAAAAACTCACATCTAGGGGCTGAACTCGATGGGTACAGTGAGGTGGGAAGCAGAAAAGTAAGATATGATTTTTCTTAGCATATTCGAGCACTGCAGTGGCCATCCAATAACAGCAAAATTTTGTTGTTTTCTGAAGGCTTAGAATGTACCTTAAAATGAGACAGCCACTTTAAAAATATTTCCGTAGTCATCCACCCATTTTCTTGAGCATATCCCACTGTACCCAATGGAGCTTTGTCTATTAGCTCTTGCTTCATATATTTTCTCGGGAAAATCATAGCCGGAAGAATGTAATTTCCAACAGCATTTATTGCACATACCGCTGTAAACCTTTGACCTTTCTCAGCACTTGTGGCAACCCCGACCTGCTTCCGCCCTTTTGTAGCAACAATACGTTCAGTTCTAGATTGTACTGTTGTGAAACCAGACTCGTCCATATTATAGATAGACTCCGGAGGAAACTGGAATCTCTGTATAAGAGCTGACAAGGTATTAAAATATTTCTCGATCTGAACTTTGTTGAAAGCTGAGGCACGTGCAATGGATGTTGCCTCTGGTGTTCTTAAACTGAGTTGCGGATGTCTTTTCAAAAAATCCTTTAACCACTGCCAACCTGCCATCTTATTTTTTCTGCTAAATGTGTGCTTTAATTTTAAAGACTCAGCCAGTTGGAAAGCTAATCGTCTTATGTCAGATGAGGTTAGACCAAAAAGTCGATCGGACATTTCCAATAAATGACTGACGAGGCTCAGTTCCACTTCTTCAGAAAAAACTGACTGATGGCCCCCTAAAAAACCTTTTCGATTGCCTTTGGATATTTTATTTTTCTCACAACAACTCTCGTCTTTTAAGGGTACTTCTAGGCACACTGTAAGTTTTCGCTGCAAGCTTGTATCCCATAGATTTGGACTTAATTGCGTCAATGGCCTCTTGCATATTGTCCTCTGACCACATTTGGCGCTCTTGGTTGGTACCAGGCATTATTCTGTTTGAAAACAAAATACTTTATTTAGTACGAATGAGGGCTTACTTGGTGCAGGCATGATGACCCCCTAGGGACCAACAAACCCAAATAGTACATAATGTTGAAAATATTCGAACCACTCTTAACTACAAGACTTGGCACCGCGCTTTTGTTGTGCGTTTATAGGTTATGTTTATGACTATACAGAAACCGCATTAAAATAATTAAAATAAATTAGCTTCAAGAAATATAAACAATATAACTTACCGTCTTTGAATATTCACAACTCAGCAAAATGGCAAATGGTAATTATTTTCGTAAATAACAATTGAAATCACAAAATATTTTGATAAGAAGGCCAGACAACCATGCAGCAGCAGAAATACTATGCAAATCAATGTTGCCAGATCTGCAAATTAGTTATTTTTATAGGGGTTCATCAAATCGGGGGGGTCAACATATCCGAATTTCCCCTATAATAGGAGCCGAGATCCCTATATAGACAAGCAAATCTGGGACACACTGTATATTATTCCATATGCTATTGATGTTATTTTTCCAAGGTATCAAAAGGTGGCAAAGACGAGTGTTTAACTTTCTTACACTAATTTCTTAATGCTGTTTTCTGAAAAGAATAGCTGACTGTCGAAGTTGCGATTTTTACGTATCGCACGTTTTTAATAGGACCCCTGTATATTGTTACAATATATTTTGTGCATATATATGCGCATATTTCGTATGTTTTATATGCATATAAATACGAGCTTTACTTATAACAAACATTTATTTGGAATCCAAATGTGACCCGTCCCGAATCGCCGAAGAAACGACATATTCATTCCGAGACGAGAATTTTACGCCACTTTTTACGTTATCTTATTTTGTAGAAACTAAAACATTTTCCTAGCGTCTCTGCAATATATAAAAATTTCTGTCACTGAAAGCCGCTAATGTTATCATGAGGTTGATGCAATTTAAATATTTAGCTGTTTTTAACCCAGTTTAGTCGGATCTCGTGTTCACTCCTTAAATAATTGCTGTATAATGTATAAAATTAGGTTCTCCGCCCTTCAATTAAACTCTAGTTATAAATTCACTTACCAGCAAAACTACTCTATAAATATATTATAGAGGGTCACGAATGGTTATTGAAAACTTTAATGGGCAACGTTACATGATGTGGCTACTATTTATAGTACATATCATGTTATTTTTGTCCGTTGAAAAGATCAAGCTTTTTGTTTTTAATAATGTTAAGGAATTAAGGAAAATAATATAAATATATAATACTGAGAGATCAAAACTGAACATCTTTGAATATAACTAATCTTTAAGAAATCATTTTTTTTTATCAAAAAAATACCAAAATACTTGTGGTAATAACCGGATTTTCAATGCAAATAATGTTTTTGACAGGTTGCTGAAACAAAACAATTTGTGGAGTGTTACCAAACGCTCCTGATTTACTTGGAATATGTGACGGCATTTTCCTAGATCAAAAAACTGTAAAAATGTGATTTAACAATACTAAAAAACACAGTGGTTTTTAAATTTACGTGGCTATACTGCGTTATGGTCTTAACGATGATGCCCTTGGCGCCTAACCTGTTGCTAACCTGGAATCAGTTTCACGTGGCAAAAGTGTGTATTGTGTTGTAGCAATAACATATTACAGTTTCGCTTACTTTGGTGCTAAACTGGTACCAATCCACGTATTGCCTTCCCATCTAACTTTATAATAAAATATCCCTTATAAAACGTTTAAAATAGCGAATTTATATTTTTTGGTATGACTTAATCAATAATATTTTCGGCTTCTAATCTGTTGCTAACCTGGTTCCGATTTAACTATATAACAAAATATTCATTAAAATCTGTTTCCAAAATCGGTTACAGTAATTGCGTGACAACATTGGCCTTAATGTGATTTATTTTAATGCATTTTACATTTGAGCTTAACCATGATTTTTTATTTTTAAAATTTGGATAAAAGTCATTCAGCAATGCAAGAAGTTTTTATGTTTTCAGTAACTTTCAAAAAAAAGTCACATTTATTAATATTGAAGACTATTCAAATTCGAGATTTCAATATTAAGAAGCGAATTTGTTTCATTCTGTATACATATATTTAATTATATTGACGTCTATTTGAAAATAATTTTTTTAAAATGTATTTTAAACTTTTATAACCCTAATTCTTTTATACAGAGTGACTGAAAATTCGACCTATTCCTTGAAATGGGTTATACTATGAGCGGTCTCGGAGTTATCGCGGTTTTAAAATTTTAAGTTTATCTTCAAAACAAAAATTTATAAAAAAAAAGCTACTCATTTCTAGGCACTAAGTTGATGCTTTTGTGAAAGCTGGTAAAGAAGCAGTCATTTCAGGGAAAAATGCCCGATCAAAATTCTCACCATCTTAGAAATAAAAGGTCTTAAGAGACAAGACTTTATATTTTTTTCTGTTTTTCTAAAATATCGATATGAATTATTTGAAAAAAATATATGACACTGGGCGTACAAATTACCAAAATAGTTACAGGAATTCATCAGCTTTCGAAAAAGATACAAATCTGATCAACTTTCTTAATAGTTGAATAAAAAAAGGGGTCATTAGGCTCTTCACGTAACAAATTTCCTAGTAGAAACATATGTACACAAAACTAGTTTGGAATAAACGATCGGGATATTCTAGCCTTTTGTTTAAATTTGTATCTATTCGGGTGTTTCCGTTTAAGTGTTCAAGGTCATAAACGAAGCGCCATGCACAAGCACAGTTTTGTATCAGTTTCATTTAACTGGTGTTCTGACGTATCGTTGATATCAAACAAAGTATTTTCGGAATTATCTCCATTTGCAATGCCTGCTTACGAAAATGAAAAATATGCCGACATCATGTATTGTTATGGGTTTTGTAACGGTGACGCTGCTGGAGCTCGGAGAGAGTACCAAAGACTTTTTCCAAATCGCCGTTTACCAGACGTGAGCGTGTTTAGTACTACTTATTGGCGCATTCGACAATCAGGCTCAGGCCATCGACACCAAATCGATCCTGGCAAAGCTCGCGTTCAGAATGCAGACTAAGAGCAAGATATTCTAGACTGCTTTCGAGCACATCCAACTATTTCTGTCCGTCAAGTGGCAACAATCCTAGGTATAATACACTGGAAATAGAATAGTTAAAATGATTAGACATATTATAAAATGTTCTTTTTGGGATACATGCGATAAATGGTATCCTGGATCTTAGTTTTTAAGTAGTCATTTATCTTGATATGCTCTTTATTTCTTGTTAATGATAATTCTTTGAATCTTTTGTCCGATTTTAATCCGTTTTTCTTAAATTACATATTGATCTTGAACTTACTTTCGTTGCGGAAGCTGTTCTTTCCACCACATTCTGATGGTCCAAGGCAATTCCTGCAGCTACTTGTTGTTTTTCTATCTTAAAAAAAGCTAATATATTAAGAATAATAAGCTGGTTTTGCTCACTTAGTCGTCTATTTCCAATTTGTTTCAGCATTTTCCATAGTGACTTTGTTTCACTGTTACAAAGATGCGAAAAATCACGACACTGCATATATGAAAAATTTCTACTATAATACTACGTTTTGTGATATGGCTTTAACGATGATGCCCGTGATGCATAACCTGATGCTAACCTAGAATCGATTTACTAGTTCACCCCGCGCTGCCGCGCTCGTGTTGGTATCGATTCCGCTATTTAACAAAATATAAGTTTTTAGCAGATGTTGGACGGCGTATTGTACTCAAAATCACATTTCTTTCTCTCTTAACATGCACTGCGTCTTAAATTTGAATAGACTATAGTAAAATCTGCATTATGTGGTTATTTGTAAGATAACTATTTACTTACACTTATCATTGACGAGTTTGATGATTTTTGTTACACATGTTCAATAATACTTTTCAATATTTTCATCCTCCTTTTTCCTAAAAATTACTGTTTAATGCATTCAACCAATAGAAATGACTCAGTTAATTCGTTTACTTGTACACTTGCTTCACTCGGATTCTAAATTCATCCTAAGTATCATTACCTGCTCGATGAAATATATACTATGATTAATGTAATTACATCACAAGATCCTCAAATGTTCACAATTTTTGAACAATGGTTTGTTCATTATTTAACGTACTTAATTTTAGGTAGCACTCAGCCTGAGTAGTACTCGCGACAAGACAATTATAATAACTTATTACATTGTACACGTTATATAAATCCATTTGATTTCAGTAAACTTAAATTCTTTCATCTTATTCTAATCTAATATTCCTGCTATCGTTTCTCAAGTAGTCCAAAGATGGCAATTTAAACTATTGTTCGAAAATCCTTTTACTTTAAAAGGAATTGGAATTTGGCAAAGAATTTACATTTCTGTCCGAAATCAAACTTTGCCAAGTCTATTATTCCAACGCCTGATTTGTTTCTAACTTGACTCGGTTATTTTGTTCTGATATCGAGCCGCATTCAAATATATGCATGCTTTGTAACGGCTTCTTTGTGTGTTTAAGTTTTGCTGTGTAACTTTGTAAAGGTCTTTTACGAAACAGCAGAACCGTACATTTTCTTGAAATTCCTATTATGCTTAACTTGCCTCAGTAGCTGTAGTTACGTTGATTTAATAAGCCATATCTTTTAAACGTATGTTTTACTTCCCTAGTAAAAGAGAAATATGGTAATCGTAAAAAAATTGTCCTCCGTGATTTTTTCAAATCTTTGCGTTTTTGGGTCCCTGGACTGCGAAAAAAAGGTTCTCTCATTTCGGCCTAGACTTTTGTTTTTATTTTTATTTCATATAGTTTTGAAAAACTTAGCAATTCCTTTGATTGCGAATAAAAAAGTTAAAAGTAAGGTAGTCTGTGCTTTTTAATTTTCTTTATTTCACCATCATTCAAACACTGTCCCGTGTACTATAAGGCATTTTCTAGTTAAACTAACAGTCCTTTTTTGTCACTTTCGTATGTGGTCATAAGAAAAATAAATAATAAAAAAATGCTGTGAATTGATTAAATTTACATTTTTGTTTTAAAAATATGGCTGTCCTTATTTTTGTTTGAATTTGCTATTGAACTTGATGTCTTAGATTTCAACACAAATAAAACTTTATGTAATGAGATCCACAACATTTTATATAATGTTAAGAAGGATTTATTCAGGTTTAATCAGTTTACTTCCGAGCATTCTCTCGGGGTTTAAAAAAAACTTAGGTCTAAGATCAGAAATAGGCACCTGGTCATTTCTAAAGCAGACAAAGGAAATTGCTTTGTCATGCTTAATAAAACAAATTATATCTCAAAGGTCGAAAATGTCTTACCTGAGAATAATTTTACATAGTTACCTAACCACCTTTTTAATATTTTTGTTAAAAAAAAAACTTCTAAACCTATTTTATTTTATTTCTGGAAGACAACCAGGCTCTAAAAAATCTTATTTCTAGCAATCCCAACATGCCTTTCAGTAGTAAAGTATATAGGCAGCCTGATGGCTTAGGTATGGGAAGCTGCTTGCCTCTTTTCTTGGCTGATTTATTCATGAATTACCTTGAAACTACATACATTATTTCAAATAATAACCCTGAAATCCTTCATTGGTTTAGAATATATGTACGATTGCCTCTATTTATTGGTTTAGATATGTGGACTATTGCCTAGATTGTGATAGAACCGGAGCAGAAAATTTACTTTTAAAACTTAATAACGTACACTCAAATATTAAATTTACGGTCGAATTTGAAGAAAATCAACATATAAATTTTCTTGACCTAACATTAGAAAAAACAAATTCCGGTCTAAGCTTTTCCATATATAGAAAGCCAACACAAACAGATTACACTATATCTGACCTCTCTCGCCATCCCAGTCAGTCAACATAAGATGGCAGCCTCGCATTGCGCATTGCTACGTCAACAGACTTCTTAATATTCCTTTCTCTATTAACAACTATAATAATGAAGTTAAGACACTTAAACAAATATCATTCAAGAATCATTATGACTCTAAATTGATTTACTCCTTTATTCTTAAAACAAAACCTAAAAAACTGAGAAACGTACTTTACCCTAATGAAACTCCTTGTATTAATTATATTGCTTTACCATTTTTGGATATTAACATCAATCAAAAAATGTCAAAACTTTTCCTTAATCATGTCTCTAACTTGAAGATTTCACATAAGCTTAGATCTAATCTTAGCACACTTTTAGTCAACACAGAGGATAAAACTGACCCTTTATTAAAAAGTGGAGTGTATAAACTGTCTTCTGGATCCTGTAGTAAAACTTACATCGGTAGAACTTGCAGGCCTTTGTCAGTACGGATCAATAAACATCTAAAAAGAACCTTCTTGGTTTTTGGAGTACATTTAAGATCTTCTAATCATAAACAGTACAGTACATAGCATGTCCTCAAAAAATAATAATGGACTATATTTTATGGGGAACATAGAAATTTCAAATGAACTTAAAAACAGTGACTCGTGTCTCGTTCCACAAATATTGAGGAACAGGAAATTCATCTCTTACATCGGAGACCAATGGACTGAGGTTTCATTTTTCCTTTGCACTCTATGATGAAATTAGCCTAAAGCTAATGACCACTTGATACAGGTCCATTTTCTTTTTCTCTTTTTATTAATACAAGGCCATTAGACCCTTACAAAAATGTGTTAATCTTATTTGAATTATTAACAATTTAATAATAAAATATTTTTGAAAAACTCATAATAAAAAAAGAGGCACATTAAAAAAAAGGCAGTTTCATCTTGCCTGCCTTGTGTTTTTAATATGGTTACTTATTTTAATAGTTAATTTTCTCTTACAAGTTATAATTTTCTTGATTTCGTTCAACCAAATTTATTGCATGGTCAAAATATAGTTGAATCCAACTCTGTTCTACTATTCTCGCCAACCTGGACAGTGTTAATACCCTAACACCTAACAATTTTAAACTAAATTTAAAATTTCCGTTTTATTTTTCAATTTCAATTAACTAATCCATCGTTATTATCATTCTTTCTCTAAGTAAACATAAAAAAATATAATTTTAAGTTTCTTATTAGTTAACTCTTTACATACACAACTCCCCCCTTTTTAATTATTAAAATTGATTCAGGAACTAACTGTACCAATCTTACGAATCTAATTTCTACCATGTCAATCCTTCAACAGTATCATTTGCTTATTGACACGTGTTTCTAACATAACGGGGACTTGATCGCTTTAAGGGTTATTAATTTACACCCTCTTTTTAGTCCTGTATATTTAAAAAAAATAAATAAAAATATGATCTTTTGACATCATTTTTTAAAATATAATTTGTAATGTCTGTTATGTTTACGTGGAGCTCTTTTGTAAATGTTGCCTGTGCTGTACTTGACTGGTGAGTAAATGACTTTCAATTAATTATTTAGATATCTAATTACTTTTCATTTAGTAACATCTATCTCAGCTTAAATTCTAACATTCCTATTGATTTATAGACATTTTAATATTATATCCGAAAAAAAAAATTCATATTTTTTATCCAAGAATAAGTTTAAACTCTTTTCAAATATTTACGTATATTTGATTTTTGTTTCTTAACGATTTATCAATTTCTTATTATTTTTTTTTGCTATTCACCATTTTATCAATAATTGATCACTCTAGGCTACATTTTATTCATTGCCCCAAATTTTAAATGGTTTTCTTTCAATTTAATTAAAAAACCAAAATTGTCTCCTTAATTTCTATTAATCTCCAATTTAAATTTCCAAAAGAAAGTTATTTCCTTCCTTGCAGGTAGCACTGAAGATGGCGAAAACCGAAAGCGCTTTGCTATATTTTAATAAATAAAGATTTGCACGAAATAAAAAGTTTTAATGTCTATTAGATCTCTACGTGCACACAGCCTCTCGATTAAATTTTTTTTATTTGAGGGACAATGGGAGAGTAAACAAAACTTTTGCTCTCCCCCCTCAAAAATCCTGTGGGGCCACTGCCGTCTCTGCTCCCTCTCTTTCTGCGCGCCTGCATTTGTAACAAAGAACCCTATACGTACTCTCCTCTTTTTGATATCGGTGAGTAAAAGCAAAATATTTTGCCAGAACGTAACAACAGAAAGCACAAATTAATAAACTAGTATCTTTGTGGCAACGGCTGCATTTTTTGCTTTATGCTCTACAAAAGACGGATTTTTGTTTTGGAACATAGCTTGAATTTCTATCTAGACTCGCAATTAGATCGCGTTAAATAAACTGCAGACTTTGCTATAGAAGATTAGGTTTTCCGCCATAAAAACGCACTATATTTTCAAATTATTTCGCTAATCCAGTAATCCAGGGGCCTACTGTAAATATATTATGTTGTTTACGTCCTGAAGTATATCTTCATTAAAGGCTTTTTGTCACAAACGCAACAAAAGTAGCGTAATTGGAGAAAAATAGGGAAACACCGATTTCGGTTGCTAATCCAAATTGATTAAATTGGCCGGAGGGGACAAAAATTGTTCCACGTAATGAATATTTGTAGGAGAAAAGAAAAATATTGCTTGAATGGATCATGTTCAGTGGCGTCTAGAGGGCTAAAATGGGGTTACGATTAAACTCGCAGGAAACATTAAAGTTGGTAATAAGGAAATTTGTTAATTTGCTATTTTTGTTCCATTAATGGCTAATATTTTAAAACATGTTTTACAAATACAACTGAATTATAAACCAACATTATCTAGTAATATAATATAAAACTTCCAAATGGAATAGACAAACGGTGTTTTATGCAGGGTGCTATCTCGATTTCAATACTGTAAATTAGCGGTTGCAGTTTTCCTGGAATTAACCGAATATGAAATTGAAAAAACAAAAAGAAATGGAGTAAATAAACCAAAGGAGGCAATGTCTGTAACAGTCAAGTATGTATTCACTGTCTGTTACCATCTACAGGCTAAATGCCTAGACTGATTTTCATTATTGAGACCTCATACATTCGTCTGTAGCCTGCAATTGTTCTTGCAATCCATTGCTTTGATTAATCTTCTCACACTCATATTAAAGCAAAGCATTATTGTGTAAAACTGGAATATTCAAAAACGAATATTTAAAAAATAGGTATATATAAAAACTTAATTGACTGGATCGTTTCTTGATAAAAATCCATTATGAACAATGTAAACAAAACACTTTAAACTGTTTTAGATTTTTACTTTTATTCACAACTTATGACATATACATAAGAAAAACTATAAACGCAATAGATAAAGAAGAATATCCCCAAAAAACTCTAGATTTTTTAGACCCATCAAAATATGACAAAATTACAAAACAAACCCACTGACAATTTTCAGAAACAAGTTTTAGGAATTCTCGAAAATTGTAAGAGTATTTTCTCAGAAAAAAATAATTTTTGTCATGAATCCACAGCCACCCAAACTTTATACTTTACTTTATACTTACCCTTACTTGTCGCTGCTCCTACCTTTAAATTTTCTGAAAAAATTATACATATTGTTATAGAAGAAACCAATTTGTATCGACCTATTCTGTTAAAAATTCGATTGATTTAATTAATAAAATTAAAAATACTAAACTGCCAAATAATTTAATTATTATGGAAAACCCTTTAGTTCCACTTGGCTGAAATATTTATGTATAATTTGGAAGAAGAATTTAAAATAAGCCCTTTGTTTCAAAAATGTCTCTCTTGGTATAGGTACGTCGATGATATATTAGTCTGTTTTTCAGACAGCTAACATATTTTTAAAAGATTTAAATACCGTGCACAAAAATACAATTTACTGTCGAAATAGAATTAGAAGAACTAATAACTCTATAAACTTTTTAGATTTGAATGTATCTAAGGTAACAAATAAACACGAATTTTGAGTTTTTCATAAACCTACACAACACGAATCACTAATAAATCAATGCAGCCATTAGCACACGAATTAGCTGGATTTCATAGCATGATACACCGATTAATTAACATACTTTTAAATAAAGATAATTATCAAAAAGAATTAAACCTAATTAAACAAATGGCAGTTAACAACGGATATGATACCAAAATAATTGACAGCATTTTAAATTAAAAACTATTAAAAATGACAATTTCAGAAATTTACCCTATACCACCCAAAGAAAAAGTAAAATAATATAAGATAAAAATAATAAATATAAGAGACTTAATTATATAGGTAAAGCTACAGAAAATGTGGCTTCTATACTGCGCAAAAGAATATTAAAATTGCATTTAAAACAAATAATAATCTAAGTAAATTTATAAAAATTAACAAAGAAAAAACGAATAAAAATAATAAAGCCTGGGTTTCAAAATTAAACTGTGGATCATGCCCAGAAAGTGTAGGTATATAGGCCAGACTGGGAGAACTTTTAAACAAAGATTAGCAGAGCATAAATCAAGTTTTATTAAAAATAAAACAGGTTTAACGTACACCGAATATCTGTTAGATAATAACCATGCTTTCGACGAAAAGCTTGACATATTACATACAATAAACAAAAGTAAAAAATTGTCACTTTTAGAGTCAATAGAAATTAATAAACGACCATTTAGATATGAATAATTCACCTCTTTTAAACCGATTTTGTTAGAAATTTCCATCCAGATGATATTTAGGACTTTCGTAGGCCATAAAAGGCTTTCTCTAGGAATATGTTTTTGTAAAAATTAAGCTCATTTAGCAAATTGTAAGTTTAAATCTGTTTGTCTGACGAAGCTACAGTGTTAGCGAAACATGTCACAAGTTGTGAGTAAAAGCGAAAATCTAAAACAATTTAAAGTGTTTTATTTACATTGCTTACATTTTTATAGTCCGGAAAATGGAATTTATATTTCTGCGGGTAAAACTGTATTTCGAATATTTAGAAATGTTATACCATTTCTAATTAAACTCAAATAAAAGAGAAACAACATTTTGAAAAATCAAACGGTTTTCAAAATGATGACCATCACCTCGTATACAAAATTGGCGCATTTTCGTTATTCTCGTAATAGCGCTCAAAGGAATCATAGGCCTTCTTTGCAAATTTCGGAAAATTAAATCGATTGCCACTCGTAGCTCCGCTACAGACTGATATCATGTTTTATATATTTTATTTTGCGTAAAACCCCATAAGAAAAAATCTAAAATCGAAAGATGCGGAGATCGAGGGGGTCATCATATAGATCCGTGGGTACCAAATCATTGTTGATGAAAGTTATTGTCTAAAAATGACCTTAATTAAAATATTTTTTGGAGAATAAATGTAAGGCATTAGAGTCAGTTCAGTTGGCTGTTCCAAACAACAATAATTCAGGGTTTAAAGTAAACAATAAACAGAATAATTCTCATTTAAGTTCTAGAAACACTAAAACCTTTCAAAATAAAAATTCGCTTCCAGCATTCATGACTTCAACTTCGGCTAATCAAAATAATACATCTAACCACAATAACACCCTTAATCATAGTAATTTAAAATGCATCATGTGTTCTTCATCACATGCATTATATAGGTGTTTCGCATTTATTTCTAAAACTCCCAAAGAAAGATTTTCTTTTGCAAAACAACATAATTTATGTACGAATTGTCTTGCTTCCCAACATTCTGTTCGGAAATGCATTTCCTCATCTAAATGCAGGGTTTGTGGATTATCTCATCATACATTATTACATGTAGACAAAAATGCGGAGACCGTTTCACCTGTCGAACAACAGTCTTTTACAGATCCAACGTTGCCAAGTTCTTCACAATGTCCGAAAAATTCGGAACCAAATATTAATCTTGCCATTAATGCTATGACGAGTACAGTAACTACTCATCAATCTACCGTCCTTCTCTCCACAGCTGTTGTAGAAGTCAAGGATAGTCGAGACAATTTTCAAAAAATTCGAATCCTTTTCGATACTGCTAGTATGGCCAACTTTATTTCTGAAAAATGTGTGAATAGACTTGGACTATCTCGTATTCGATCTTCAATTCCAATTGAAGGATTAAACGATATGTCAGCTCAATCCAATAGCGGGATAACCCATTGTACTATAAAACCTTGTGGCCAGCTAGATCCTAGGTTTTCTTTTAATGCTATTATTTTACCAAAAATATGTTCGGATCAGCCGAAAATTAATGTCGACCCTTCACAGTGGTCACATATTCGCCACTTAAAATTGACAGATAACTCTTTCCATATTCCCGGACCGATCGATATGCTAATTGGTGCGGAATTGGTTCCTTTAGTTTTAGGTTCTGGTCGTGTTTTTGGTCAGCCTGGTCAACCTACTGCTCTAGAGACCATATTTGGCTACATTCTTCAAGGACGTTCAAATAGTGCTGAATTATCTAAATCTCATACAGTCTTATTCAATTGTCATACATCTGTAGATATGAATCTTGACTTGCTACTTAAAAAATTTTGGGAGATTGAACATATCCCTAAAATCTCTTCTTTGTCCTCTGATGACAAAAAATGTGAACAGATTTACAAATCTCTTACTTACAGAGACATTTCTGGTCGGTTTTGTGTGCCCTTGCCATTTAAGACCAATGAACCCACATTTGGCGATACATATTCCCAAGCCTATCGTTTCTTCTGCACACTGGAAAAGCGATTATCTAAAAATCCTGAACTTAGACAATCCTACTCGGATTTTATGCAGGATTACTTGGATAGCGGACACATGACTCTTGTCGCAAAGTCCGACTTCAAATCACCTAAAGCATATTACATGCCTCATCATTGTGTCACAAATAATGAGAACCCAAACTCTAAGTTTAGAGTAGTATTCAATGCTAGTTTTCGAGGATCTTGTGGCATTTCTCTTAATGAAACCTTATTAGTTGGACCTAAACTGCAACGTGATATTTCAACTATTCTGTTAGGTTTTCGATATTATGCTTTTGTCTTTACTTGTGATATAAAACAAATGTACAGGCAAATTCGCATTCAATCTCAATTTCGAGATTTTCAAAGAATTCTTTGGCGCTTTTCTTCCGAGGATTCAATTAGTGAGTATCATCTATTGACTGTGACATATGGTGTGTCATCCGCTCCCTATTTGGCTCTGAGAACTATACAAGAGCTCGCCAATCAGGAGGCACTTCGGTTTCCTCTGGCAGCTGCCACGGTGAGAAGAGATATCTATGTTGACGATGCGCTCAGTGGAAATAATGACCTTGAAACAACTTTACAACTCCAAGAAGAGCTAATTCAATTAATGAAATTAGGAGGTTTCGAGCTCAGAAAATGGGCTAGTAATCATCCAGCTATTCTCGCAAATATTCCTTCTTCTGATGTTCAAACATCTATTAGCTTTGATCAGGAAGAACCTTTATTTATTAAGGTCCTTGGATTAAGATGGTGTCCACAAGATGACATATTCTCATACACTTTTAACCCAATAGAGCTACAATGTACTAAGAGAAGTATTCTATCAGAAATTAGTAGAATATTTGATCCCGTAGGATTTATTTCTCCCATTATTTTACTCGCAAAATGTCTTTTGCAAAAATTATGGGCCTCGAAGATATCGTGGGACGATACTCCCTCGGATGAAATTGTCCTAACTTGGAATACATATAAGTCTGAATTATATCGTCTTACAGAAATAAAAATTCCTAGACGTGTAATAGCTGATGATCTTCAGCGTATCGAATTGCATGGTTTCTGCGACGCCTCACAAATAGGCTATGCAGGGGTTATATATTTTCGTACCGAGAGCATATCTGGGGTCGTTAAAACTTTTCTTGTCACTGCCAAATGTAAAGTCGCCCCTCTAAAAACCATTTCGATTCCTCGTCTAGAACTCTGCGCAGCTGTTCTGTTGGCGGATCTAATCTCATTTGTTAAAGAAGTCTATTCAGAGTTCATCTCCTTTGATGCAATCTATGCTTTGTCTGACTCATCTGTCACTTTAGCCTGGTTAAACGCCAGTCCTCATAAGTGGAAAACCTTTGTTGCGAACAGGGTAAGTCATGTTCAAGACCTAATTGATAAATCTTCCTGGCATTATATTCCGTCGTCGGAAAATCCTAGTGACTGTGCCTCACGAGGGTTAACTCCTGCTCAACTTCTTCAACATTCTCTGTGGTGGTGTGGCCCAGCATTTCTTTCTCAGTCTAAAGCATTCTGGCCTCCGCAGCCTACTGTGGCTTCTTATGAATCCACTGGTGATGAAGAAAAACAAACGGTCTTAATTACTTCCATAAATGAAAGTATTATAAATAATTTGCTTCATGACTTCTCAGCTCTACTAAAAATTCAGAGGATTCTTGCGTATGTTTTTCGATTTTCATCCAAATCTATAAAACATTCTCAGTATATCACACCTCTTGAAATGAATAGGACTCGTTTATGTATCATTCGTCACGTACAACGTGAAATATTCTCAGATATCTTTGATAAAATTCTAAGTAATACCCTCTTGCCCAAATCTTTTCGAAAGCTTGCCCTTTTCATCGATTCAGATGGTTTAATCAGGGTGGGTGGTAGGCTTAGAAATAGCAATTTAGCTTATGATACTAAACATCCTATTCTACTACCCAAATCACATAGACTTACTGATTTAATTATTGAGTGGATCCACAATTCTAACCTTCATCCTGGTTTGAAAACTATGCATTATTTAATTTTTCAGCACTTTTGGATATTATCCCCCAGAAGCGCAATATATCGTTGCCGTTCTCGATGCATACGATGTTTTCGATGCAAACCAAAATCATACAATCCTTATATGGCGGATTTACCTTCTTTACGTGTCTCTCAGATAAAGGCATTCTCTTCAGTCTGCATTGACTTGGCAGGTCCTTTCTCTCTTTTGATGTATCGTCATCGAAATGCTAAAACTTTCAAGGGATATGTATGTATCTTTGTATGTACTGCCACTAAAGCAAGTCATCTGGAAGTTACTTCAGATTTAACATCTGACAGATTTTTAGGGGCCTTTAAGCGTTTTGTAGCCCGCCGTGGCAGATGTTCATTCATTAGCAGTGACCAAGGCACTAATTTCAAGGGTGCCAGTCGGCAGGTCCTGGAATACGCTGCCAATGCAGCTGAACAATTGTCGATTAATTGGAGTTTCAATCCACCAGGAAGTCCTCATTTTAACGGTTTGGCCGAAGCCGGCGTGAAGTCTATGAAAGCGCATTTATACCGAACTACAGGTTCACAAATTTTATCCTTTGAAGAGTTTCACACTCTTGTGACTCAAATCGAGTCTGTGCTAAACTCGCGACCCCTGTGTCCAATAAGTGCAGACCCCAATGACCTACAGCCTCTGACCCCTGGTCATTTTTTAACACTGGAGCCACTTGCTAGTGGTATCTGTGAGCCTGACCTTAGTCACTTAAATATAAATAGACTAAATCGGTGGCAGTTGGTTCAACGATTGCATGCAGACTTCTGGAAGAGGTGGTCTCAAGAATATGTCCACTCTCTTCAAGAAAGGCATAAATGGACTGACGCCGTCCCTCAAATCAAACTTAACTCGCTAGTTTTAATTAAGCACGACTCGAAACCCCCTTTACAGTGGGAATTAGGTAGAGTTACAGAGACTCATCCTGGGAAGGATGGCGTTATTCGAGTCGTAACTATAAAAACGTCTCATGGTCTAATGCAACGACCTGTGGTAAAGGTTTGCCCTTTACCTGGCAATTAAATTCGCTTGCGCGTTCGCTTTAAGCTATTATATGTTGTATCGTCAATTTACTTTAAAACATTCGTTTTGGTGGGTGGAATGTTAAGGAAACTCCTAATTTCTTATTTATTTCTTTATTATCTACAATTTATTTTAATTGTCAAATTAATTATTACTTATTTTGGGCATAAATGATGCGTATCTTAGTTATTTTATTATCACATCATTTACAGGTATATTTAATTTTATAACTATTCATAACGCACAAATTTGGTATTAACCCTCTTAAGCACTCTAGAAGTCGTGCATCTGATTCTACATGCTCGACGAAAAAAGAGAACTACTCCGACCGGCATTGAGATAATATGTACGGTACTTGCTTACAAAACTTCTAACAGTTTCGTGAGTTCGGTCTATATTTCCGACAGGAAAACACTTTCCTTCTCTCCAATACTCCAGTACATCGAAGTGACAAGTGAACAAAGAAAAATCCCAGCACCACAAGAGAAGGGCCCTTCGAAGCCGACGAACTGTGCTGTTTAAGGTAAGAGTGCCTTTTACCTCTTTTGTGCGTTCTTTCTTTTACTCATTTACCACTTTTTCACACCTATCATACAGTCCACTGTTTACATGCGTTACCGCATCACCTTCCATGAAAATACGTGAAAATATTTTCTCAGAACACATAAAATTTTCATATTATTGTTTTTTTATCACTTAACTTGAAGTTGTTATATAAAATACATTATTTTATTTGATTCATATCTTTAAAATATTACGCTATTTAACAGTTGAACTACACTGGTCAACACTTATATTGCATCGGCATTTAAAACGGTTAATTTAAAAACCCAATATTTTCGTTAATAATGAACCAATTTTTTTTCGTCTAAGAGACCATTATATCCTCTTCATAGGGCTCTGCATTATTCATCTTGTTTTATTTTGCGAGGAAAAGTAAAAACAATCTAACTGTGCAAATTGATCAAAATGTTATTGGACCGCGAAACAAGAACCATAGTAACAAAGACGCGGAAAAATATTTAATATGACTATTATGTTTGCTGTATTTCAGTTTCATCTCTAAATAGAATAAAATTAAAATATTTTATGTTTACAAATCAACCGTTGATTTAGCCGAACGTCACTGGCTCGTTGTTTGTTTATACTGAGAGAAAATTCTTTTTTAGGTGTATTAGATACACTTGGGTTCAATGTATACAATCACTTTGTGGAACACTCGGGTATGCCATACATGGTGTGTAGAAATTATTAGAAAAATATAGAATTTTGAAAACTGAACCCGGAAGTTTTCCTTTTTCAAGTGTTTGAGGTACGTGTACGTCTCGTTCACAGAAAATCAAATTTGAAAAAACTAAACCTTGAAAATTCTCTTTCAGAAATATTTGCGGTACATGTATGTCTGGATAATCTCTGCCACGATATCCCCATACCAAATCAGGAAATACAGGGTTTTTAAAAAGTTGAAGTTGCGATCATTATGTCACATGCATTTTCGATGGAGTTTAAATCTAGAGTCTTCGCTTATATTCCAGAACGGCTCTACTCCTATGAAAAGTAATGTTATCATTCAAGAAGTAAAGTTATTCTCCAACAGCACCTCTCTACATTTAAACAATTTGCTCTACAACACGATCAATATACACCTGATATGACGTTGTTGCAGGTATCGAAATGAATGCCGTTTTTTTGCCCCATGTAATAAAACTCAAAAACATCGTTGTCTCATTCTAATAAAGAAGGACTTGATATTTGGTAGATGTAGAATGACGACCTAAAGCTCACCACACATGGATACGTTGATTCATATACCAGTGTTGATGCTAGAAACGCCAATCAGTCCTGCTATTTTATGCTCATTAGATAGTTTAAGTACTCGCAAAGGCCTACGACTCCTTAATGTCTCGTGAAATCGTCTTTGTAGTGGTCGGTTAGACGATCTTATTTGATGGCCTCGCTGAACCTGCTGCCTTATTGCCTTCGCAGTTATGGTGGGGTTTCTTCTCGTTAGCTGTCGTATAATTTTCTATTGTTTGACGGTGCCGAGTACGGCGTGGTCCATTAACAAACTTATCAGCTTTAATATAAAATTGGTATATATTTAATACATTATTATAACTGACTGAATTGCTTGGATAGTTCAAATAATTATTGTCAATATTGTTTCTACTTAGTGGTTAACTTAGTCGATTGTTTCTCTTTTTTTGTTTTTCTATTATGGAAAGCGTAGGTTATATTTACCTAAATTATCTAAAGAAAAATTTTAATTTGAAAAATATAACGGCGACCAGTGAATCAAATTTTAAATGTTATAAAAACACTTATGTCTTAAAATCTGTTTATCTTCGTTAGAGTTACTGCAAATTGTTTATTATCTGCAGCAGCACGGTACACACACACACACACACATACACAAATGAAAAATAATATGTTCCCACAGCAACCCATCATAGTACGGCTATTTGTCGGACATTGCCAATAATATGCACTGGTTTTAAATGCGCGAAACCCGAAGTTTAAATTAAAAATACTTAAGATATATTAAGATATAACACAATATGACAAAGATTTCTGAACATAAGTTACCCGAAATAAAAGGGAAGTGGATAAAATCAAATTTTTTTGTCTAACTATTTTTTTAAATGGCGAACCTTTTTAGACAAGCACTTTTTGAAAAGAGGATTTTTTTGCGAATCTAACGGTACTAACTTTTTTGCGATTGGATTAAAATAAAGCTCAAAAATTAAACATTACTAAGAAAAATACTCGATAATCAATTATTTACTTTTATCAAGTGTGCCATGGATAGCCATGCTGGATATTAAGTAGAGTTTTTGGTTTTGACAGTGACACTTACCTATTCTTTCTGTATAGATATAAGATTTCTTTATTTTTCTTGATTCTCAGTATTATTTTTGTTTCCAAAAGTCAAAATAATTGTTTTCGCTGTTTTAATTTAAGAAAATTCAAAAGAGAGATATGGCAGCATCGCTAATACGTAACGAATCCGGAATTAAAAATATCCGATTTACCTTTCGATCAGTACACTTTTTCTCGGCGGTTTGATAAACTTTATCCAGTGTCCGGTTTTGTAGCCACATAAAACAAACGTGTTTAGAGTTTAGTTATTTATTAAATCGATTTAGACATTAACGCTACGGCTGTTACTCCATCTGAGATTACTCCCCCTTGATTCCTTTTACCTTCCCTTTCCCTAAACCCTTATTTTCCTGGAGTGAGAAGAAGACAGTGCCAGCAGAGCCTTTCGGTAAGTCCATTAATAAAAACAGTCCACATTTATTTAAAAACTGAGCTAAGCGAAAACATTTGATCCTATTCGAGCCCGGATTTCAAAAAAAAAATTAAATTTTATTTTAAATCGTATGATTATCGTTGGTTTTGTATGGCAGGCAATTCATGCATTCCAGCACTTCGGTTTTTTTTTGTTGTTATTTTATTGCCTAAAGATTTGGTACCGGAATTTGGGCATTTGCGATGTTGTCGGATTTTAAACTTTATTTGTGAAAGTTATTTTTACTAAATTTTGTCAAATTATTAATTACATGATTTATTTAATGGAAAGTATAGCGGTATACTTTTATGGTAATTAATTACGGAATGTAAATTGTCAAATACGAGTTATGATTTTTACTGAAAAGGCGGTTTTCAGCTAAAAAGATAGAAGTAAAAATGGTTTAGTCTAGATATTTTGATATTTTAATTAACTTTTCCTTTTATAAATCACTTTAGTTATCGGATTTCTTTTAACAAAAGGCAAGATATATAAATCAAGGTACGAGTATATAAAAAATATAATATAAATAACAAAATATGTAATATCTATAATAAACTATAATATATAAAACATACATAAAATGACGACGGAAGAAAGGAAATTTCTTACAGCCAAAAAGGAGTCATTTTTTAAAGTTATACAGTCGCTCTACGAACTTTCAAAAGATTTGAAAAAAGAACATTATATAAAAAAATTTAGTGCTGCATATATGACATTAGATAGCGTAAAAAACGATTTTATGAAGACCTTAGATGAAATCAATTTAATTGGATTTGAAGTAAAAGATGATTTCGTCCCCGATTATAACGCGGTTTCTGCGGTAAATGAGCTTTGTAGTTATATTCATTTCGCTGCAAAAAATTTAGATAGACTCAGGCTTCGCGTGTCGCTCCAATGGCACCTACGACACAAATATTAACAGTTAGTGATAGCCGCCCCCAACTACCTAAAATTGAATTACCTGAATTCTCGGGAGAAATACGTCAATGGGAAACTTCATTCATTGTATAAAAGTATGATACATAATAATTCAGCTTTGACAGATCTCGATAAAATTCATTTTTTAGTAGGACATTTACGCGGGTCGGCTTTAGCGGTTTGTGCAGGTTTTCTCTTACGGCTGATAACTATGAGATTATTTATAAGGCTCTCGTAGATAAATACGAAAATAAACGGTATTTAGCCAATAGTTATTTACAACAAATTTTAGAGTTTAAACCTTTGCATACAGAGTCAGAAAAAAATTTAAATATTTTCCTAGAACGGTTTGATGTTGCGATTTCGGCGTTTTAAATTTACCGTATTTATCTGATTTTATTTTATTATATCACGGTTTAACAAAATTAGATCACGATGCAGTAAGGGCTTTTGAAGTTAGCCAAGGGAATACAGATATTCCTACTTATAATAACTTGGTTGAATTTGTAAAAAGGCAATCAAAAATATTACATCTGAATAAACCCTCTAGCAGTGGCGGCGGCTCTTTTACCAATATTAAAAGAGCAAAATCATTTGTAATTAGTCAGAATAAACATACAAAATTTACATGTGCTTTTTGCCAAAAATCGGGGCATTATGTAGGTCGACGTGAAAAGTTTAAGCGTTGTTACCCTCTAAAAGATATGAAATAGTCCGGGATAAAAATTGGTGTTTTAATTGTTAATCTTCTAGCCACGGGGTTAGGTCATGTTTATCCAATAAAACTTGTTCTGTATGCTCAAAAAAGCACCACATTTTACTTCATACGGGAAGGACAGAAATATCCTTGGAAATCGGAAATGAATCGGCAAGGGAAAGCGGAAATTTAGACATAAGTTCTAATCCAGTCACAGATAGTGGACAAGAAAAAAATAATAATAATGTTTTGTGTAGCACTTTAACTAATAATTTTATTAATAAAGGTGATAATGTAAAGTATATTTCATTACTATCAACGGTGGTAGTTTTGGTTGTAAATGGCGCTTATCCTGATAGCACGGCACGGTTTATTTTAGATTCGGGAAGTGAAGTCAATTTGTTAACCCTAAAATCTTGTAAAAATTTGGGTTTAAAAATTCATAAACATTACACTTCAGTTCAAGGCTTAGGGTGCAATAATCAGGCGGTACGCGGTCTGCCGTTACTTTCTTTGGCTTCACGTTACGACTCAATTTCGGTTTACACAATTGAGGCACTTTTAGTGGATAAAATTACAGATCAATGGCCAAAGGTAGCGGTTAATTTGGAGGCCTTATCGGAGTAAGAATATTGCGTTGGCGGATAATAATTTTAATCAACCCGGTGAAATTGACGGTATAATTGGGGTTGAATTATTTGCAAATATTTTAAAGAAAAATCGAATTACGGGAAAAATGGGATTTCCGGTTGCGGTTCAGACATCTTTCGGATATGTTGTTATGGGGAAAACTCCAATAGTAGAACGAAATTTAAATCCTTCGGATTTCTTTACTCTTCGAGAAGAGCAATCAATTGAACAACTTCTCGCGAAGTTATGGGAAGCTGAACAAGTACCAAATCGGGAGTTAGTGGTACCTGAACAGGCGGAATGTGAAAATATTTTTTGTCGTACATATCACAGAGAAAAAAATGGTCGGTATACGGTAGCTTTACCTTTTAAATTCCCTCCAGAAACTTTAGGTGACTCACGGGGTAATGCGCAGGTCAGATTATTATCATTAGGGAAACGGCTTGCTAAAAATTAAAATTTGCGTTTAGAATATAATAAGGTCATGCAAGATTTTATTAACCAAGGTCATATGGCCTTAGTACAGGCGGAAAAAAAGATACCACATCTTAAGAACAGTTCAGCAACTTATTAAAGATGAAAATAAGAATTTTCCTCTTGCGGCAAAGTTTGAGTCACGTGACCTTTATATGGACGATTATTGTAGCTCGGTAGATTCGGAAAAAGAAGCTATTCAGTTATATCACGAGTCGATAAAATTATTTAATTCAGGCGTTTTGATTTGGTTAAATAGTCATCCAATTCAAGTAATTTGTTGAAAAACATTCCTAAAGAAAATCGGTTTTCGGATACTTCTTTAGTTAAAACGGATACGAAAATTTTGGGTAGGGGAAAAGGAGGCGGTTTTGAACAGGGGCAGTTTTGAACAGCTCAAATTTAAAATCCTTATGTACGTCCCTGATCGCCATCTATCGGTGATTAGATGTACTATCATATTATGTTCAAATAGCCCCCACAAGATGTCTCAAATCTGAGACTTAGAACTGCCATTTTAATTTTTCACGAAATCTGCGGCGTCGGTGGAAAAATCGGTGTCTACAATTTTGCTTAAAATTTTTGTGAAAATAAGTCTGAAAGTTTCCTTTTTTGTATTTGTGTTGTTGCTAGGCGTATTGTGCTTGGTTTCTAGACATAATTTAAGAGGATTTTCAAATATTTGCAATAAGGTAAGCACATTTGTTGTAAGTTAGGTGATGGGGTCGTTCTGAACACTAGGTTTGGGGCGCTTATGAACAGTGTTCAAAACTGTCCCAGTGACGTTAAATAATTTGACTATTTCCCTGATATGCAAAAATATTCAAAATATCGGCGACTATTTACCACTAACCGGGTAAAATGTTGAATGACATGGCATGACATTTTTTTTTATTTGAATTTGATGTGTTTTTGCCATCAATTTAAAATGTATAAAAAGTAATTTTGTAGTTTCGGAAAATAGTCCATAAAATATCTATAAATAGCCAACAAACTACTTGGCATTCAGATCTGTTGCCTTAATAATATAGCTTTCTTTCTTTTTTATCGGTAATTGACTAAACTTTTTATCAAATACCGATAAAAATAAATTCAAGCTGCTTTTAAGTCAACAAACATTCAGGAAAAACATTCGAGAGGTTCATGTCCCAATAGCAGAACCGGGGAGGGGGTGTTTGGGGTTCCATAAGAGTAATAAAAATAAAAGAACTTTTTGTTTTTCTGTTTAGAATATCGTTGGTTATAGAGCTCTAGTATATAAAAGCTTTTGCCACTTATAGATGTTCATTTAACACTGCAGAATGTTAAACACTCCCACCCCACCTACAATTCTTCGCTGGGTGAGCCACGGATAAGCTCTTAAAATATTACAGAATATTTATCAAAGGTAATCTTTCTAGATTTAACAATGGTCAGAAACCGTATCAGAAAAACTGAGGGCCCCAATAAGGAAGATCTAGAGCGAGCGGTGAAGGAAATAATTGAACAGCAACAAGAACTTAGAACAACTGCGAGAAGATACAACATTAATCCATCTACATTGTTTTATAGACTAAAAAATGAGGAGAAAAAACGAATTGCCTTAGAAAATCAACGCGAATTCAAAGACTATAATCAATATTCTTCATTGCAGTCAACTTCTCAGGTCTTCACAACCTGCTTGAGAAATATATTCTCAAATGTTCTCGAATGAATTATGGACTTAGCTATAAACAAATTAGGCTACTGGCATACGAGTACGCGAAAAAGTTAGACAAACCTGTATGTAATAAATGGGACGAACAGAAGGAAGCAGGCATCGAGTGGTTAAAAGGTTTTATGAAAAGAAACCCTACGCTTAGTCTCAGAAAACCAGAAAACACTAGTTTGAATAGAGCTTCAAATTTTACGGAGGCAAATGTTAGGGAGTTTTTGAGTAACTATGAGAGAGCACTTTTGAGTAAAAATTTCACACCTGACAATATCTATAATTTAGATGAGACAGGTATAAGCACCGTTTTACCATCACCAAGAGTTGTGGCTAAAAAAGGTATTAGACAAGTAGGACAAGTAGCATCAGCAGAAAGAGGCACTTCTATTACAATGTGTGGCATAATAAATGCAACTGGAAACTCAATTCCGCCAGTTTTTGTTTTCCCTAGAGCCAACTTCAAAAATCAGTGGCTAAAAGATGCTCCTCCTGGCAGTTTAGGATTAGCAAATTCTCCTCGCAGTGGATGGATGACTAAAGAGCTTTTTGTGAAAGTTCTTCAACATATTGTAAAATTTACTAGATGCAGTAAAGAAAACCCTATTTTAATTCTAATGGACAATCATGAAACCCATTGTTGCTTGGAAGCAGTTTGTTATGCTAAAGATAATGGTGTTGTTTTAGTCACTTTTCCCCCTCATACCTCTCACAGACTTCAGCCACTTGATGTGGCTCTATATTCGCCTTTTAAAACTAAACTGGCAGTTGCCATTAATGATTGGATGTTATCAAATGCTGGGTGCAGAGTAACAATTGAAGATCTTCCAGGACTAGTTAATAAAGCTTACTTGGCATCTTTTACATTGAAAAATATCACTGAGGCTTTTAAAAAGCCAGGTATATGGCCTCTGAACAAATTAGTTTTTACAGAAGAAGATTTTGATGCATCTTTGGTAATAAGTGACAAAACTCCTCCATCTAGCCTACCCACAGAAAATACAAATCCAATGTCTTCTGATTTACCTTCCACTTCTCATTGTCAAGTTCAGGATTTCCCATCAACTGCAAATATTTCGGTACAACGTCAAGGCGAGTTATCTCCAGAAAATATTTATAAAACTTCACCTAAGAAGCCCAGCAACCATCTACTTTCTCCAGAAGATATCAGGCCATTTCCATCTAAGCCTGTGAACATGAAAACCGGACGTATCAGAAAAAAAGTTACATCGCGAGTCTTAACTGAAACCCCAGAGAAAAATAAAATAGAAGAGGAAACGTTGGTTAGGTTAGAAAAGAAAAAGCAAACGGAGTTAAGAAAAAAAGCTATTGAAGAACGAAAGTTGAAAAGAAAGCTGGGACTATCAGAAGAAAAGAAAGTAGGGGTGAAAAAAAATAAGAAAATTCGTGCTAATAGTTCTGACAGTGAGAGTTGCAGTGAAAGTGAAATTCCATATGCTGATTCAAGTGACTCTGAAACATTTTCGGAGTTTGAGAATCAAAAAAGTAGTAGAAAAGCATTCAATGTTCTGGACTATGTCGTAGTTGAATTTAAAACCAAAAAAAGCGTCAAACACTATATTGGACAAATAACCGATAATTTCGGGTTTTCAGAATTTCATATTAAATTCATGAGGAAACTGGGAGAAGGAAATAAGTTTATTTTTCCTATCATTCCAGATACGTCAGTGGTAGATATTAATGATATTGTTTTAAAATTGCCTGTTCCTTGTATTCCTTCTTCCAATACATTTACATCACGTACAACAGAAATGTCATATTTTGATGCAGACCTTTCTAGTTTTAATTTATGCTAATAAAATTAGTTTTATGATATTTATGACTTTTTTGAGAGTTGTTCAAAACTGCCCCAAAATGTATTCAAAACCACCCCACCATTGGGGCAGTTCTGAACAGGTTAGGAATATATCTTATTTTGTATTTTTCGCAATAAAAACTTAAACTAAGACAATAGATTTGCTTTAATTATCACAGGGTAATAATGTACTTTAAGTGGGGCCACTTATTTCTAAGAATAATAATTTGAAAAATTTATTAAAAACATTAAATTATTTTTTGTTCAAAACCGCCATAGCATAGTCCGTTTGGTACATTTTTCTTTAGGAATATTGACTCGAAAACTTAGAGTATCACTTTGTGGATCCCACTGTATAGGGGAGAAGGCCCCTATACAGTGGGATCAACAAAGTGATACTCTAAGTTTTCGAGTCAATATTCCTAAAGAAAAATGTACCAAACGGACTATGCTATCGGCTATAGCACAATGTTATGATCCCATCGGTTTAGTAGCCCCATTAATTTTGTATCTAAAAATAATAGTTAAAAAGTTATGGCTTTTAAAATTAAATTGGGATGAACCTCCGCCAAATGATGTAAGACTTTGGGAGGAGTTGCGGTTAGAGTGGGGATTATTGGAAAAATTTACAATCCCACGACATATAGGCGTTATCAGTAATAAACCGGTTAGTATTTTGGCCTTTGCAGACGCGAGCTTAGACGGATATGGGGCGGTCGTTTACGCACGTACTGTATGTGCGGAAAATAATGAAATTAACGTGAAACTTATTTGTGCGAAATCTAAAGTCTCACCGGCAAAAAAATTAACAGTTCCTCGGTTAGAACTACTAGCAGCTCATTTGTTATCAAAATTAGTAAAACATATAATAGAAACTTATAATGATCGGATTTTTATTTCCCAAATTTTAGCTTTTTCGGATTCTTCAACTGTCATAAGTTGGCTAATGAGTCCTCATTTAAAAGACATTTTTGTTGCAAATCGAATTGCACAAATTAAAGAAAATGTGCCAAATATATTATGGTATCATATTGAAGGTATTCAAAATCCTGCAGACTGTGTATCAAGAGGGTTAAAGCCTAATCAACTTATTAATCATACTATGTGGTTAACGGAATCCTTTTGGAAAAAATTACCTGAATGTAATTGGCCATGCTTTTCCCAAAATAATGATAATTTTTCTGGAGAAAATTCAAATGTTTTAATAGCTGCTAGTAAGGAAAAATCGGAGCCCCATCCATTTTTAAAATTGATAGATAGAATTTCTTCTTGGCTAAAAATTTTACGAATTGTCGTTTTGGTTTTTAAAAGTTCTTCCAAGAGGAAAAATTATTTTAGCTAGTGATTTGCAAAAGGCTGAATTTTGTTTAATAAAATTAATTCAACAAGAATATTTTGGTTCTGATATTAATATATTAAATATCAATCAACAATGTTCATCAAAATTAAAACGACTTCACCCCTTTATGCAAGACGGGTTGCTTAGGGTCGGGGGTCGCATTGGTAATTCGGATTTAACTTTTTATAAGAAACATCCCTTAATTTTACCGGAAAAATGTTCTTTGACTGAGAGACTTATCATCAAATTAATTTGCACACGGGTGCTCAATTGCTAGAAGCAATTTTGCGTAATAAATATTGGATTTTAGGAGGAAGAAATTTGATTCGTAGTAGAATTTATAAATGTAATCGGTGTTTTCGTTTAAGACCGAAAAATTTGGAGCCATTAATGGGGGTTTGCCTGCGGTTAGGGTACATGAAGCTAGGGCATTTTTAAATACGGGAGTTGATTATTTTGGACCTATTAAGATTACAATGGGAAAAAGAAAAAATACCACCGTTCATAAGGCTTATGTAAGTTTATTTTGTTGTATGAGTGTTAAGGCAATACATTTAGAGTTAGTCAGTTCCCTTTCTACCCCTCATTTCATGCAAGCTTTTAAACGTTTTCTTTCACGTAGAGGACCGGTACAAACTATGTTTTCAGATAACGGTACGACTCTTTTGGGAGCAAAGCGGGTGCTTCGTGAACTAAATCAAGTTATTAACTCTCCTGAGTATATAAATGCTTTAAAAACCGAGTTGGGAGTTCAGGGAGTTCAATGGAGGAACATATGCTCTTTAAATCCGCAAGAAGGAGGTATTTGGGAAAGTAACGTTAAATAGGTGAAAAATCATATTTACAGGGTAGTGGGCGAACAGATACTAACTTATGAAGAATTTAACACCCTCCTTACCCAAATCGAGACCCTATTAAATTCGCGCCCTTTGTGTCGCTTGTCATCGGAGCCGACGGCACCAGAGGCGTTAACACCTGCTCATTTTTTGACATTAACCTCTTTAAATGGGTTTCCGGAAGAAAATTTAGATAATATCCTATTGAATAGATTAGATAGATTTCAACTCATTGATAAAATGGTACAAGATTTTTGGAAACGGTGGAGATTAGAATATCTCACCACCTTACAAATCCGTCAAAAATGGAACGAAAACCAGGCAAATATTCTACCCGGTAGTTCTTTTAAAAACAGATAATGCTCTCCCCTTGCATTGGCCTTTGTCAATAATAACGGAGGTCCATCCAGGGAAAGATGGAGTTGTGAGACATGTAACTTAAAAGACAAATAAGGGTCTTTATAAACGAGCGGTTATAAGCATATGTCCTTTACCGACTCAGTAATTATCATAGTTATAAGGGTATTTCTTCGGATTAGAATTATAATTTTTTTTTGGTTAAATAACTAAAACATGTTTGATTTTATTTAAGGTTAAGACTAAATACACTGATGGGTTTAATAACATTGAGTGATATTAAAATTAGAAACCTTTAAGTGTCTGATTTAATATAATAAGATGAAATTTTAAGTTTTTTTCGATTTAACTGAAAAACTATTTTTCAGGGTAGGCGGTATGTTTACGCTATTTTAATTTAAGAAAATTCAAATGAGAGGTATGGCAGCATCGCTAATGCGTAACGAATCCTGAATTAAAAATATCCGAAGAAGTACCGATTTACCTTTCGATCAGTACACTTTTTCTCGGCGGTTTGACAAACTTTATCCAGTGTCCGGTTTTGTAGCAACATAAAACGAACGTATTTAGAGTTTATTTATTTATTAAATCGATTTAGACATTAACGCTATGGCTGTTACTCCATCTGAGATTACTCCCCCGTGATTCCGTTTACCTTCGTTTTCCCTAAACCCTTATTTTCATGGAGTGAGAAGAAGACAGTGACAGCAGAGCCTTTCGGTAAGTTTATTAATAAAAACAGTCCACATTTATTTAAAAACTGAGCTAAGCGAAAACAATAATGAATACTCAAAGTGAAAAAGTCGATATGTTATTAATATTTGCTGCTGAGTTGTATGCTCAGAGATACCCCGACCGGCAACATCCAGTCTATAGTATTTTCCATATCTCGAGAATCGTTTTAGGCATCAAGAAGGAAATCAAGTGGCGGAAGGCAGATTTATTATGAATGAAGAAATTGAGATTAACGTTCTTGCTATGGTTGAAGTTGATAAAACTGTTTCTTTAAGAAATGGGTTTAAGTCATGAATCAGCTAGAAAAATACTAAAAAAACACGGATATTGAGCTTTTATGTACCAGTTACACCAACATTTGTATCCTGGCGATGGCGATAAACGGATATTGTTTTGTGATTGGTTGCTCCAAAATTGTAGAATTGACCCAAATTTTATCAACTTTATCTTATTTTCTGACGAATTCAGATTTACTAATAATGGTATGATTAACAAGCAACTCTCGTTACTGGGCCCAACAAAATCAACATGAAATGAGAGTAGGAGATTTTCAAGAAAGGTTTGATGTCAATGTCTGGGCTGGTATCGTTGGTAATAAAATAATTGGGCCAATTTTATTTCAAGGCCAATTAACAGAGGTTAGGTACTTAAGTTTTCTCCAAAATGAAATTGATCAAAAATCTTAATGATCTACCTTTAGAAGTTTTACGCCGAATTTACTTCCAGCAAAATGGAGCACTACCTCACAATACCAGAGAAGTTCTTAATTATTTAATTGAACATTTTAATAATAAAGTTATTGCAACCAATGGCCCAATGCGGTGGCCCACCCGTTCACCGGATCTCATTGTTCTTGATTTCTTTATTTGGGGATATGTTACTTTTACATTTTACAGCGTTATTGAAGTTAGTTAAAGTTATATTTTTGTTTAATACTCTGAACTATTTGTTAGCCAAAGATACAGATTTGCATGCCTAAATTTGTTGACGATATCTGAAGATAGCATTCTTTTCATCAAGAGAGATAGGCTGGACAGACTTTACGTAAAATGACGTATAGATAGATCCAACGTTAGTAATCTTGATCAACCAACTGTCACAATTAAAAAACCTACTTAATATCCAGCATGGATATCCATGGCACACTTGATAAAAGTGAATAATTGATTATTGAGTATTTTTCTTAGTAATATTTAATTTTTGAGCTTATTTTTAATCCAATCGCAAAAAAGGTAGCACCGTTAGATTCGCAAAAAAATCCTCTTTCAAAAAGTGCTCGTATAAAAAGGGTCGCAATTTTAAAAAACAATAGCTAGACACAAAAATTTGATTTTATCATCTTCTCTTGTTCCTAGCTATCAGAATAATCACTAAAACTTAGCGATTGTATTATTCTGTTATCATTTTAGGTCCTTAGATTATTTTGCGACCGGTCATGGCCACCTAAATGCATTTTTAAAAATGGCTATAAAAAATCAATAGGCGTAAAAAGATTTTAAAATGTTACATTCTGATTCAGAATTGTCTCAGGAATCCAAAAATGTAAAAATATACAGAGTATTCAATTTAAAAATAGAAAACAAGGGGCATTTTCGGTGAAACCAGAAGTGACCGGAAAGTGAATGATATGCGAAAACTCTCCTCTTTATGTACCATTTATCTATACGGAATTTCGTTTTGATACATCAAATACTTTAAAAGTTATGGCTTATCTAATAGATTCGTTGACACACGGTATATATATATATATATATATATATATATATATATATATATATATATAAATGTGTTGACCATGTGTACTTTGGTCTTAGTCCGCTCGACCAAGTAACTATCAGGATCTTTTTAGTCCATTATCTCAGGTTGGGTTGGATTTAACAAAGTTAGGGACCCTTTTCTGTAGGTCCTGGGTCCCATAGGAATATTACTTTTATTGTACCTTCTTGCACACCGCTCTTCTAGTGTAATGACAAGAACTCTATCACCATCGCAAATACATGGCAACCTTGTATTATTAGTCTGACAGTATGTGCAGACTAATAATACCCAAGCCAAGAGTCCAGTTCCTTGGCCATCTGATTTCTCTCTTCCTGAGGGAAATCAGATTGTTAATTTTTACTCCTGGCGAACCTGGTTTAGGGGGTGGCAAAGGGTAAAAATCGATTGGGAGAGGTTCGACCCCGGATTCCGTGTTTAGTAGATCTGGAACATGTTCCTGTGGGTTCACTACCAGGTAACATTCTCTCAAAAGGGAGGGAGTAACCGGGTCCGCGAACTTCTTTCCTTTAGCGACCTCTTGAGGGGTGGCGAAGGGTCAGAAACTATTCTCGCCACTCTGTACTGAATGAACGATCTCGGGCTTGTTCGCCTCGATTCGGCCCCTAGGGACTCAGAACTATTATTATTATTTTGCTCATATTCAGTAATTTTTGTGGCATCCCTCAACACTGTATACTCAGTGTTCAATGCTCGGAAATGGACACCTAAGAAACTCCAAACGGGCCTCAATGAGCTGCACGCTACTTTTAATGTATGCAATCTTGTTTTGCCGTCGTTGTCGATGTTTTCGAATGGTACATGAATTGGCCCAGATGGAGTTTCTTGGTGTTAAGTTCGTCATCAGTGGCTCGGGTCCCTCATCGGCCAAGTGTCGGCCCACTACTAAGGCTGTCGAGCTGCCGACATAATGCCGATAGTTGCTCCTACAACCCCGTCGTCCCGAGGTGCTGACATGGCAAATTATTTGTTAGTTTTATACTTAAATATTAAAAGAAGGAACAAAAAATGAAAGATTTTGTTTAAGACGTTACAAAGGTAAATTTATTGTTAACTGACTACCAGTTTATTTTAAATTCACATCCAATAAAGTCCTCTTTGCTTTTAACTAATAACTTTAAATATTCAAAAGGTTAATTCCATATCCTTCTATTCGATAGCAGTTTATACTGATTAATTAGTGTTTTTTTATTTAAACTATGTTCAGAATTTTACGAAAGGTAAAGTAAGATAAAAGAAAATATTCACAAAAGAACAACGGAAACCAAAGTTTCAATTACATTTATCTACAAAAAAAATTGATCTAATAAGTATTTAAATACATCGTAAATCAACAGTCGAAAAACAGAAAATCACGGAATGACCTGAGGAGGACTTGTTATGACGACGGTTGGAGTACCACTGAGCGGTAAACGGGAAATTTGCCTCCTTTTATAGGCCAATTTCATATAAACCAATGCATTTATAATATATTAAATAACAAGGGTTAAAAGTAGTAGTTTTCAAACGAGAGTGCGGAAATCCTTTGAGTTTAAAAACGCTAACTTTAACACGAGTAATGCACCCTATTTTTTCTACGACGACTCAAAATTTCCATTTTTCCTTGTTTGAAAAGTATCACTTTCGAATTGTTATGTAATATTCTATATTTGAACTCTAAACTGTTTAATATTGATTAATGATAAGAGTGTTATTGAAACGTGAACTATAGTCGACTATAGGGGTCTTTTTTTTCGCGTAGTTAAAAATATTTTCATATTTTCTATAGGAATTTGGGTACTTTAAACTATAACAAGAAAATTTACTTTATATTTTAATATAACCTCTCCAACCTAGTTTTCTTTTAGATTTTTTTTAGAACTAGTTCTGACTAAAATCTATTTCTTTTAATTTTTCATTTTCCAGTTAAATATGAAAAAAACAGATCGGTGCTCCTTAAGTAACTTTTCTGTTAAACTATTTCGATTAGTAGTTCTTAATTTAATAAAATTTAGCAGATCTAAAATTAATTTTGCTAATTATTCATTTAATAATCCCGGACCCACAGACAAAGTTTACAATAATTTAAATTTTACCACAGTGCTTACCAGATGAAGACCTGCTGTACGCTATAAAAAAGGGTTCATATATATAAACTTTTCGGCCATACATTTTTAACAAATTAACAGAGACCGGTCCTTAATTCTAACCCCTTGTTTATTGTTCAGTTTTAAGCATAGAACAGGGAGAATTGTTGATTAAGACCACAATTAATTTTTAATGAACCGCCAGGCACAAAAATTGCTGAATTTAATTAGACTGTAAGAAGCTCACCATAAAATCTGTATTCTCATTAAATATGTCATGAATAATTTTAGTCGGGAACTAATGGCTTTTAGTCTATCTTAAGAATTACTCTCTGGCTAAACATTTTAAAAGTTTGAACTGGGATAGGCGTGCATTGCCTCTATTTTCATTTCGTTAGTTAAAAGCCGGATGAATAGATCGATGTGTATTTGTAAATATAAAATATACCTCGGAGCAATATTCGCGCCAAAGGGAATTGCGAGTACACCGTGCATTAATAACGAACATGAGTTAACCGTTTTAATTACATATATGCCAATCAACGTAATGAATGTGCACCGTATGAAATATGAACACTGGAACATCTTTGGTGCATTTTGTCAAATTAAAGGTCTAAACTTAAGGAAATACACTATACTGGTTGACGGCTCAAATCCGATTCGACACCTTCCGTTTCATTACCCCAAAAATTGAAAACTATATTTCGCTGAATAAAATTCGCGAAAATATATCAAAAATAAACTAGGAGTTTAAGCCTAAAACTATGGGCTTATATAGTAAAGTCGTGTGCAATGGTGCGTGAAAGTTAGACGCCATAGTGTAAAATGTTCGTGCACAAAAGTAAAGATTTACAAACATCTGGAATATCGAAACTAGGCTTGCTAAAGGCTTCTTTGTTTTGTTCGAATAATAATGCCTATTTAAATTTTCTTTTCTTTTAATATTATTCCTTATGAAGCATTTTAACTTCCGACCATTGGATTCTATGGTCGTTATTCCAGGAATGTTTAGGGATACCCGATCTTGATGTTTCCCTTTTCTCCGTATGCTTTCGAAGTTCCTTATTTCTTATTAAAAGGGGTCTCCTCGCTTCTCTAATATGAGTTATTGAGCTAGTTTGTTTGTAGTTTTAACAGGCTCCTTAAAGTGTTTTTCGACTTCGACTTAATAATCTGTTTTGATATTACAGTTTCTTGCCATTCGTCTGACCTTTTCGGATAATCCTTTTATATATGAGATAGTTACGAGCGCGAGCCAGTTGGCTGTTCTGTTGTTTGCAGACAGAAGACATTTAAAAATTTACTGGGAATAAGTGGTACCACCTGGTACAAAACGGAGAGACTTGGAGAAATATGAAAAATGTCTATAATCAGGAGTAGATATCTAAAGGCTGGAGAAGATTTCATAATCGTATCGATTATCAACTTTTCTGTATAACCATTCTGCTTAAGGTCATTTTTAAAATTACTGATCTCCCTAACTTTGCCCATTTAAGGTTGTAGCTCTGTGATACAAAAAGCTTATAAAACCGTGTTTTGTTGCAGCATAATAGATAGACTTCTGGTTGAAATACTATGTTGTGTGAGTATGTTTTCTGTAAACAGAAATTGATGAAATTATTTTCGCGACTGAAAAGAACATCAAGACATGTTAAGCTGAGATTTTCTTCTTTCTTCATGATAAAATTGACTAAAGAGCAGATTATATTTAGATGCAACCAAAGTTTTTCCTGGTGTTGTTTGTTTTCTTTGTTCTATATAATGAAAATGTCGTTCACTTTAGGTTTAAATCTTGCCGTTTCTAAGGCATGGTATTTGAACCAGTTCATGTAAATATTAGCCACCATTAGAGAGGGGATCACCTCATAAGAAGACCGTCATCTTGAGCCTAGAATTTATCTTTAATTTGAAAGTAAGACTTACGCAGAAAACTCTCACCCAAATTTGGTGCGATAATATACAACGTCCCTTTTACCAGAATATTTGTATACAGGCTTCCCACATCAAAGCTTTCGAATTGGTCTTCTGGGTCTAAGGAAAAATCTTTAACAATGGAGCTTGTGATTGGTCGTAACTGCATGCTGGCTTTATGGATGCTGGAATGGAATGAGTGGTGTTAGTTGCTGATTTTATGGGTTATATGATCGTTGTTTAACTTTAATATCTAATACATTTTACTTTCTATGGTTGATGTAGGGTCCTTCCGCAAGCGGTCAATAGTTGCCTTTTCTTAGAGTATCGGCAATTTTCCGTCATAAGTTGAAACGCCCATAACTACTGTAAAATTTCCTTTCTTTAATTTTTTCATATTTCTTCAATTCATTCTTCAATATTTCATCGTAATACCGGGATATTCTAAGATTTATTTCATTTCTGTGTAACGCATGCGACTAGCGCCTATTATTTTAATTAAAAAAAATATTGTGCAATAAACTAAATATCACTCTATTATTACGATATTAATCAATATCACTTTGTCTACAGTTATAACGTGTTAAGGCATGACAAAACATTGTTTTATGTATTTAAAGCAGGGCAATTTTTGGCGGTTTGATATATATATATATATATATATATATATATATATATATATATATATATATATATATGTTATATCCTTTCTCACGAGCAATGTCACCTTCAAGTACGATGCCCTTGGTTCCCACCGTATCGGATGTCGGTTATCTCAAGGAGACGGCGAGTACCGAGACGCCTCGTCAGCAGAATCTGCCCAGCAAGCAAGTTCCCACTGACGCAGCATTCGTCTTTCATATAAATAGTGTAAATTGTAAATAAAATCATGATTCGTTTTTAAGCTTCTATACCTTTAGTTTAATTTTGATTTTGTAAATAAAAATATTTTTTTTAAAAAGTGAATTTTAAGTCGAGTGATATAACAAATTGGCGCAGTCGTGGTAGGATCTGGCAACGTTGGCAGAACAAGAGAACTCTAACTGGCAACGGTGGATCCCAATCCTTCATCCAGAAGAACAAAGAAGCCCCATTTTGTGCATTGTGACGTCATCAACTTGGCAGAACACGCATCTACGGAAGGAACACATAGTGAAGCCCCTGGTAGAACTAACTGCTAAGAACACGACGAGCGATGTTTCTACTCTGCTTGTAAGTAACGGATCATCACGTTTATTTTAAAAATAATATTTAATTAAATACCTGTTCGACTTTTCAAAATCGATCTTACATTTTATTAATTAGTAAAATAATCAATTATTCTGTTAATTGATTTTTCGATAAGCTAATCAATTATTCTGCTAATTGATTTCTGTATTTCTAAGTGTAACAACGTATAATTTGTGTATAATCAGTTATTCTGTTAATTGATTAATTTTTAAAATATTATTTGGAATTATTTTGACCAGTTATTCTGCTAACTGATCTCCAGATTACATTTGTATTTTTATTACAACAAGAAATATTACACAGTTTTAATTTAATCACACTAACTAGTTAATAAGAACTGTTTATTTTACGTTGGTTGGCATACTACTTTACGTACTGTCTATCAACATAAAATTTCATAAAATATTTTGTGTTTTATGTCCTTTTTATATTATATTGTGCTAGTGTTTATTGTGTTGATATATTGAGCAAATATGACGGAAAATGAAAGAATAACTGCAGGAGCAGCGGTAGCAGTAATCGAACCTTATAAACTTTCCGAGATTTTTTCTATTATCCCCGAATTCGAAGGTGATCAAATATTTTTACAAACCTTCCTAAATGCCTGCGAATGTGCATATGATATGTCTACGGGTAACCAAAAAGATCTTTTAGTGATTCACATAAAAAATAGGTTGCGAGGGAGAGCAGCGCAGCTGATAAGCTCCCGAAATCCACTTTCTTTTCTAGAGATAAAGCAATTACTTAATTCTCACTTCGGAGATACGCGAGATCTATCTTCTCTTATTCAGGACTTACAAAGAATGAGACAACTGCCAAACGAATCTCCTTTGACTTTCCTTAACAGACTTCAAGTCCTAAATGCCAAAATGCATGCCAACATACAAAAATCCATACTCGCACCCAGTCAAAAGGCAGCCCAAATAACATTAATCGAATCCATGTCTCTAAATAGCCTACTTATTGGCCTGGAACCCCGAATTGGTCATATAATACGTGCAGGAAATCCACCTAATCTTTTGGAAGCACAAATTCGCATCAGACGCGAGCTCCAACTATCATATTTCGAATCCCAAAAATCTTCTAGACCCAATCCGCCTGCTAGACCTATTTTTCAAACTAATAAAAGACCTAATGTACAATCTCTTAAATGTCATAGCTGTGGTCGCAATGGTCACTTAGCAAATGAATGTAGATCGCAACAACGTCCTAATGGTTATACTTCCCAGAATTTTGGCAATTTCCAAAGGCCTAATACCAATCAACAATCAAATTCTTTTCAATCAAGCACCTCCTTTCAGTCGAATAGACCAAACAACGGTCAGCCAAGACCGCAGTACACACCCCATAACCAATCAAACCAAAACAATTTCCAACGTCAAACACCATTTAACAATTTTCAACGTCCTTCAGTAATACAAAATAATCCCCAGCATCGTGCTCATGTTGTCAATTTCGACAATGACCAATATTCCAACAATAACTATTCCGAACCCCAATATGACGAGTATTGTAACCAATACGCAAGAATGTATGAAGATAACCCCGATTACGAATATCAAAATGTTGAAAATATTGATCAACAAGATAAAACGAATTACGATGAATATCAGGATTTTCTTCCCACTTCGAATCAAAACCATCCTCCTATTCGAACAATTTCAAATACCAATGCCGTGACGGAAATCCAAAATCAAATACAAACCCTGAATTTGGACGACATGAACCCATCATTGAACTTCCCAGAACAACATTTTCTTTAAATCCCCTTCTTGCTGTTAACCCGAAAAATCTATATTACATAAAAGACGCATCTAACACTTTTAAACTACTTATAGATTCCGGAGCAGGAATTACGATATTTAAAGAAAACACAGTAAAACAATTTCCCCAACGTTTTCCCGAAAACGTTACGATTCAAGGCATCACAGACCAAAAACTTCTTATCACCAAATCAACCCTAGTTCCTTTTCAAGCCGGAAACCCACATAAAGTTTACATATACGATTTAGATATTGATTTCGATGGTATTCTAGGACTCGACTTTTTAGAACACTATGAATGCACCATCGACTTAAAAAATAAACAACTTGTTACAAATTTTAAACCTTTACCACTGTTTAAGGCAGAAGAAAACCTCGAAGAAAATAATAAAATAACTAACGTAAACAATTCTAACGAAATTAAGATTGAAGGTAGGACCGAACAAATTTTTAAATTACGTTGTGATTTAGTCAACACCGATGCTATCCTATCTAGGCAAGAAATCGAAAAAGTTCACATTCCAAACGCAATTGTCCATGTCAATGAAAAAGGCGAATTTCTAACTTCTGTGGTTAATGCAAACGCCATCCCAAATACCATTAATTTTTCAAATATCGAAATCGAACCTTTTTCTTCTCATTCGCTACTCAATTACAATTTATCTGATAAACAACTATCTCCTAACCGCATTCCCAATATTAAGTCCCAACTTCGTTTAGAGCATCTTAACGAAGAAGAAAAAGAAACAATTACCAATCTTTGCGTAGATTTTGAGGACATATTTTACCTCGAAGGTGACAATCTTACCTTTACCAATGAAATTAAACACCAAATTGACACCAATGGTGCAAAGCCTGTTTTCACCAAATCATACAGGTATCCCCATATTCACAAAGAAGAGGTAAAAACTCAGGTTAATAAAATGTTAGAACAAGGAATCATAAAACCCTCTATTTCACCTTGGTCATCTCCAGTTTGGGTCGTCCCCAAGAAACTTGATTCCTCAGGCAAACAAAAATGGAGAGTAGTCATAGATTATCGTAAATTGAAAGAATCCACGGTAGATGATAAGTATCCGCTTCCCAATATTTCCGATCTTTTGGATCAGCTAGGCAAGTGCCAGTATTTTACAACCCTGGATCTGGCTTCAGGATTTCACCAGATCGAGATAGACCCTAAAGATATTCCAAAAACTGCTTTCTCTGTCGAGAACGGACACTACGAATTTATAAGAATGCCCTTTGGTCTTAAAAACGCCCCGTCCACTTTCCAGAGAGTAATGGACAACATCCTTCTAGGCATTCTCAATGAACGTTGTCTCGTCTATATGGACGACATCATTGTGTATTCACCCACAATCCATGACCACATCACACGCTTACGCGAAGTTTTTAAACGTCTTCGAAAAGCAAACCTCAAAATACAACCTGACAAATGTGAGTTCCTGAGAAAAGAGGTAGCATACCTTGGTCACCTAATCACTCAGGACGGAGTTAAACCTAATCCCACTAAAATCGATTGTATACAGAAATTTCCAGAACCAAAAAATTCAAAAGACATAAAATCCTTTCTGGGTTTAGCTGGTTATTATCGTAGGTTTATTCCAAACTTTGCGAAAATATCAAAGCCCCTTACCAGATTGTTGAAAAAAGATATCAAATTTGATTTCGACTCAGATTGTCGTCAAGCTTTCGACGAACTAAAACAATTACTGACTTCTGACCCAATTCTCATCTATCCAAATTTCGATGAGCCTTTCCTACTAACAACGGATGCAAGCGCATTTGCGATAGGCGCTGTACTTTCCCAAGGTCCCATTGGCAAAGACTTACCCATTGGTTATGCCTCAAGAACATTATGTAAAGCCGAAACCAATTACTCGACAATAGAGAGAGAACTACTTGCAATTGTATGGGCCGTGAAATATTTTCGTCCATATTTATTTGGAAGAAAGTTCATTCTAGTCACAGATCATCGTCCCCTTACTTGGTTACTTTCTATTAAAGACCCAGGTAGTAGATTAGCACGATGGCGGCTAAAACTAGGAGAATATCAGTACGAAATAATTTATAAACCGGGAAAAATTAATAAAAACGCTGATGCATTATCTCGAATAAAAGTAAATCATTTCCAAGAATGCGCAAAGCTTCAAACAAAAATATCTGTTTTTGCATCGAATGAGACAGAATCCGAAGAACCTATCGAAGAACCTAAAACCTATGACGACGATGTAATAGCCGAAGAATACAATAAATTCGTAAGCCTTTACGAAATCAGATCCCTGATCGATTATTCTAAAATCGAAACAACCAACGACCAGCTGTTGGATAAGTCACACAAAAATATTATAACATTCTTTCGACAAAATAAATTAGAAGAACTACATCATAAGATTCTTGACGATATTTTCGAGGAAAACATGGAATTTAATCCAAAACAAATAAATATTTTCTCCAGTAAATCAACAAAAAATCGTAAATATTTCATTATTCCTCTCCCGTTTAACCCAGAAACTGTCACACAACTTCTCTTTTACATTCTCTATACCGGTCAAGACGAACTTGACATCTCTTGTACCTATTTCGTGGAAAACACACTCGAACTTCCTATCCTTGAAATATTTTCGTATATTTTTGCAGACAAAAATATAAAATTAAGTATCTGCCAAAACATCACAACAACCCCTAATGAAGACGAAATACCTCAGATCTTAGATCATTACCATCGCGGAAAAACCAACTTACATCGCGGAATTAACGAGACGTTAAGACGCATAAAAGAAAAATACAATTGGCCAGGCATAATAAAAGCCGTAGAAAACTTTATTAAAAGTTGCGAAACTTGCCAAAAAGTAAAAATCTGTCGTAAAAATCTAAGCAGTCCCCTAGTCGTAACAGAAACGACCAAAACACCTTTTGAAAGAATAAACATAGACATATTTGAATACCCAACTCGAAATTACGCCCTAACAGTACGTGACGAACTAACAAAATTTACACAAGCCTACCCTATAGAGGATAAGACAGCAAAATCTGTTGTTAATACACTTCTTGTATTTTTTCAACATTATGGAACTCCGTTACGTATACATTGTGACTATGGCCGAGAATTCAAAAACACCTTAATGAATGACCTCTGTGAGCTTTACGATATCAAACTAACTTTCTCTAGCGTAGGACACCCTCAATCAAACGGCTCTGTAGAGAGATTTCACGCGACACTTAGTGAAATGATACGAGCTAATCAAACTGAAAACCCTGACGAACACCCGTTTAATGTTCTTCCTTATGCAACTATATGTTATAACAATACCAAAAATAAAACGCACGGATTCACGCCTTACGAACTTATTTTTGGACACACCTCATCTAGACCACCCGAAATCCTATATAATGAAAAACGTCTTATTTCCAAATATATGCAAGATCTAAACAATCGCATGCAATACCTTTATAAAACAGCCCGAGCCAGAACATGTCAACAAAAAGAAAAAGCCAAAGAGCGCTTCGACCAAAATGTTTCTGCTCACCCCTATGAATATAATGTAGGAGATAAGGTATACATTAAAGAATCACAAATCAAGGACAAAAGCCAAAATAAATTTAACGGTCCATTCGAAATAATCGAAATTTTACAAAATTCAGCAATTCTGATAAACCCCGAATCTAAACAAAAATCTAAAATAAATTTTGACAGACTGAAACCATACTATGAGTAATTTTTCTCTTCTAGGTTCTTGGCACTTTCAACAGCCACTCAGTCCCAATACACTCTAACACCAATAAACAACACCTTAGGAATTTTCTTTCATGAAGAAGCGACCGTAAAAATCTCAAATGATAAATGGACCCTCCTTGTTTACAAAGACCTCGGACCAATCAAAGAAACAATTAGTAATAATGACAAAATATTAGAAAGCTTATTAAACACTATAGACGAAGACGTACCGCGAATGAAAGCCTTTAAGCCGCAAGTTCAAACTCATGTTAGTCTCCTTAAACAAATATCAAACGCCGTTAACCAAAAGTACACTGAAATAATGGCCGACACTAAAAAGTACATTTTTAGAGAAAAACGTGGTATTCTTAATGGTATTGGAACCATTTGGAAATCAATAACTGGTAATCTTGACGCTTCCGATGGTGAATATTTCAACGAGTGCATCGAAAAGTTAACCCACGATGAATACCAAATAGAAAATCTTTTGAAAAATCAAATATCTGTAACTACCTCTGTTATCAAAAGCTTTAACGAAACCATTCAAAAACTTCAAATTGACGAGGAAACCTTTAATAATGATATTAAAGAAATTCGCGAATCAATTATGGATATTTCCGATCATCTCAAATTTTATCAATCACAACTCGATATCCTAGACTTGTGCGAATCACTAACAGAAAGCTATTCATTTATCGAAAATACTTTGAACGATGTTATAAACGCTGTTACATTTGCACGTTTAAAAATTTTGCACAGTTCAATCATCACTCCATACGATTTAGTAGACTCATTAAAGCATATATCGCAGTCATTACAGAAGAATAATCTTCCCTTGCCGATATATTATTCAAGCGTAGCTCAATACCGCGACATAATAGAATTAAAGGCATATCAATTAGATACTAGAATAATTTTTGTACTAGAAATACCTTTAGTCGAACCTGAAAAATACACTCTCTATCACTTATATCCTATACCGATTCTGGATAATCGAACAGGCCTTCATCACATTTTGTCAATAACTAATAAACTAATTGCGCGAAATGATGATTCTTTACTTTATACAACCATCCGCAATATGAAGTCCTGCAAACCACTAGGCAACCGTATGTTCATCTGTTCCAACATCCTGCCATACCCAATTGATACTGATGCAGTCTGCGAGGCTCAGCTTCTGAAGAGACTTAACCATCTACCCAGAACATGCCAAGTTTTAGTCATTGTTGCCAAAGACTATAACATTCAAGAAATCAGTCAGAATTTATGGTTGATAGCTGTTGCAGACCCTCTGCCCGTCACAATAAAATGTGGATCCAGAGATATAGAGACTCAGATCATCAACACAAATACTTTGATGAAACTTCAACCCGAGTGTAGTGCCTTCGTTGGGAGTACAAGAGTTCGTGCCCAGAAATCAGTTGATGTTTACGACAACGTAACCTACAATTACCACCCAGTCAACATCCCTTTTGACTGCTGTAACCATATGCCAGAGAATATTCACTTACCAGATTTGAAGCCTCTGAAGCTAAACAAAATAGATGTAGAGGACCTGAACATAGCCCAGCATAAGCTAAATCAGTATGCCGATCAGCTGGATCAATTGGTAAATCAGCCGTTCGTGAAAAAACACATAAGTTGGTTCACGATTCTTACAATAACACTCATTATCGCACTGATTGCCTCATACATCTTTTGCAAATGTCGAAGACGAACACGTAACATCAAGATTGGAGTAGCCACTAGCAACGATGACAATCCACCCTCTCCACCTAAAAGAGGATCTAACGTTATACAATGGAGAAGAATAATTCCCAGAAGGAGACCGAGCATCCGCCTTGGCGACCCGATTGAAGAAAGTGAAGAGATTGAACTCAACCTCAATAAGCAGAGGACCTGAAAGTTGTCACCACGCGTCAACTTTCATCTTAATGGGGGAGTTGTTATATCCTTTCTCACGAGCAATGTCACCTTCAAGTACGATGCCCTTGGTTCCCACCGTATCGGATGTCGGTTATATCAAGGAGACGGCGAGTACCGAGACGCCTCGTCAGCAGAATCTGCCCAGCAAGCAAGTTCCCACTGACGCAGCATTCGTCTTTCATATAAATAGTGTAAATTGTAAATAAAATCATGATTCGTTTTTAAGCTTCTATACTGTTAGTTTAATTTTGATTTTGTAAATAAAAATATTTTTTTTAAAAAGTGAATTTTAAGTCGAGTGATATAACATATATATATATATATATATATATATATTTATATATATATTTATATATATATATATATATATATATATATGTGTGTGGCTGTGTGTGTGTTTTCATACGAATAGAGACTCTATTCGGACGCGAGAAAGAAAGCTTCGAAAATGCCAAATGTGATTTTGGAAAATTTTTCCTGGTGGTGTTTGTTACCTTTGTTCTATATAATGAAAATGTCGTTCACTTTAGGTTTAAATCTTGCCGTTTCTAAGGCATGGTATTTGAACCAGTTCATGTAAATATTAGCCACGATTGGAGAGGGGATCACCTCATAAGAAGACCGTCATCTTAAGCCTAGAATTTATCTTTAATTTGAAAGTAAGACTTACGCAGACAACCCTCCCCTAAATTTAGTGCGATACTAGACAACATCTCTTTTACCAGAATATTTGTATACAGGCTTTCCACATCAAAGCTTTCGAATTGGTCTTCTGGGTCTAAGGAAAAATCTTTAACAATGGAGCTTGTGATTGGTCGTAACTGCATGCTGGCTTTATGGATGCTGGAATGGAATGAGTGGTGTTAGTTGCTGATTTTATCGGTTATATGATCGTTGTAGTACTTTAATATCTGATAAATTTTACTTTCTATGGTTGATGTAGGGTCCTTCGGTAAGCGGTCAATAGTTGCCTTTTCTTAGAGTATCGGCAATTTTCCGTCATAAGTTGAAACGCTCATAAATACTGTAAAATTTCCTTTCTCTCATTTTTTCATATTTCTTCAATTCATTCTTCAATATTTCATCGTAATACCGGGATATTCTAAGATTTATTTCATTTCTGTGTAACGCATGCGACTAGCGCCTATTATTTTAATTAAAAAAAATATTGTGCAATAAACTAAATATCACTCTATTATTACGATATTAATCAATATCACTTTGTCTACAGTTATAACGCGTTAAGGCATGACGAAACATTGTTTTATGTATTTAAAGCAGGACAATTTTTGGCGGTTTGATATATATATATATATATATATATATATATGTGTGTGTGTGTGTGTGTGTGTGTGTGTGTGTGTGTGTGTGTTTTCATACGAATAGAGACTCTATTCGGACGCGAGAAAGAAAGCTTCGAAAATGCCAAATGTGATTTTGGAAAATTTTTCCTGGTGGTGTTTGTTACCTTTGTTCTATATAATGAAAATGTCGTTCACTTTAGGCTTAAATCTTGCCGTTTCTAAGGCATGGTATTTGAACCAGTTCATGTAAATATTAGCCACCATTGGAGAGGGGATCACCTCATAATTAGACCGTCATCTTTAGTCTAGAATTTATCTTTAATTTGAAAGTAAGACTTACGCAGACAACCCTCCCCTAAATTTAGTGCGATACTAGACAACGTCTCTTTTACCAGAATATTTGTATACATGCTTTCCACATCAAAGCTTTCGAATTGGTCTTCTGGGTCTAAGGAAAAATCTTTAACAATGGAGCTTGTGATTGGTCGTAACTGCATGCTGGCTTTATGGATGTTGGAATGGAATGAGTGGTGTTAGTTGCTGATTTTATCGGTTATATGATCGTTGTAGTACTTTAATATTTGATAAATTTTACTTTCTATGGTTGATGTAGGGTCCTTCGGCAAGCGGTCAATAGTTGCCTTTTCTTAGAGTATCGGCAATTTTCCGTCATAAGTTGAAACGTCCATAACTACTGTAAAATTTCCTTTATATTTCTTTCATTTTTTCATTCTTCAGTTCATTCTTCAATATTTCGTCGTAAGACCGGGATACTCTAAGATTTATTTCATTTCTGGGTAACGCATGCGACCAGCGCCTATTATTTTAACTAAAAAAAAAATATTGTGCAATAAATTAAATATCACTCTATTATTACGATATTAATCAATATCACTTTGTCTACAGTTATAACGCGTTAAGGCATGACGAAACATTATTTTATGTATTTAAAGCAAGGCAATTTTCCAAAATTTTCCACCAAAATAGTGTTGTTCATCTCTATAAGAATAAATTCACTACAGGAGATAAAGCAACAAATCCGAATAGGCGGCTGTGTTTAAGTTGCAAAAATTGTCTTTTTAAGGTGAAGATATACAAGGATAATATTTTTCATCGCAATAAAACTCATGATAATAACGAAATCAGATATTTTTTATAAAATAGGTATTTCCGGAAGAGCCAATGGTCTTTCCGTCAATTTTTATATAGGGTCTAGCAATCCCTTCAGTAAAAAGTATATATTATGGGGGTGTCTCCGTAATTTCGAAGCAAACTATAACAACGTTATTTCCCATTAGTCAAACAATTCCAAAAAGTTTTCCTATATATATACGGCAAGGAAGACAAAACATTTTTGTGTGATTTAAAAATAAAACTTTACTAACTATACAGAAATTTTGTAATTTGCTTGGATATTGTGATGAGACGAAAATTAATGGAGATAAATGATGCATCACTTCCATTTTTCTATGACGTTCATGACCAACTTTTGATAAAGTTTTTTTGATTCTATTATACTAATGGTTTTAAATTATTCCTTGATATCTCTTGAATTAATGGTTATTCCGACAACGCCTGTTGCAAAGATTCATAACCAGCCACATGGGTTTTGATGATTAAACTTCTTACTTCGGCTGAACGGAGTCTATTTTTGCGGTTAGGAGAAGATATAATTCGGTCTCAGTTTAGGATCTTCATATATGCCAAAACGAACTTTCATGATTAGATGATGTAGCAGTTAACCATTATTAAAAATTGAACAAAATACGTGAATTCATTTCATGGTAAACGTCTATATACATACATTCTGCACTGCACAAGATTAAATACTGAGTCAATCAGGGTTTGAATATTAGTACTTTCTGTTGTCGCATATAACCAAAATTGTAGCAGTGGATACATGGATGCCGCCAGGAGGAGGGCCAGTGATTGTTACTTACTTCCGCATCATTTAAAATTTAAAAAAAATCTACTATCATTTAGTTGTTGTTACCCTTAGATAACCACAACACATGACCTTTTTTTCCGTTTTACTCCCCTCGTGTGAAAGAAATACTGTATTCGTAAAAAAATTACCATCCGAAATGTTTACAGGTTTTTACGTTTCAGGGTCTGTGTATGACAGAAAACATGTTTCCTCAATTCTGTCCGTCAAAAATTAAGGGTCATATGGGAATGGCATAATAAATTTTGGTAAAAATCTAATTTACCGTCACAGAATGTCACCTAATAAAATGTCTTAAAAAACTATTACTAAAAAACTACTTATCCAATTTAGCTCAAATTATGCAAAAACATTTGATGTAAAATGATTAACTGTTAATATTTGGTACGGATCCAAGAAAATGTTGAAAAAACCAGTGCAAAAAATTCTCGATTGATATCAAATTATGCACAACAATCAAGATATGAACTGAAAAATCGGTTTGAAAAACTGCTTATTAGATTCATTTTAAATTTTGCATGAAATTCAATTGTAATATAACGATAAGCTAGTAAAATTTTGTCAAATCCTATAGCTAAATAAAAGGGCGATCTAATTAAATGTTTAGGAACTCGGTAAAATTACATCTCCTAGAATAAAAACTTTCTTTTTATGGAGGAAAATAATAAATGTCATATTTCATATTTTTGACAGATTATGTATATTAATAATTAAATAAAATAAATTTACAAGCTAAAACAAAATTTGAAAATATTTTAAATTGGAGTATCGAAGTAGTGGTTTTATTTAAATAGGTATGGTAAGTAAATGAATGTTAGATCCCGACAAAAAAAAATTGTGATGTATAATGAATATTTGTTTCAATTTGAGTTATTGTTAGCTATGTGAATAAAACAGATGTATTGTTATAAATTCTTATTTGCTTGAAGTAAATATTTAAGAGAACGGTGTTTGTCGGCTTAACAAACACAACATAAAAGTGTAACAAAAACGTAAGAAAATAAATAAAAAAATTAATATAAAGAAAAATATATTAAAAAAAATTCGTAAATTGGCAATTACATTCCTAGTAACGAATTCCACCACACACAAATAATACAGCTTATTGGCACATATTTATTTGAAGTTTTGTTTTGTAATAAAACGGGAGTTTTATTATAAGGAAAGTTCCGAGGATTTTAGTACAAAAATGGGCAAGACTCTTTAACAGAACTTTCCTTGTAATCAAACTACCGATTTTTTTAGACATAAGTTGATAATTCGTTGTTGTTCTACAGACCCACACCAGGGTTTCATTCGGGTGCCCATGAATTGATAGTAGCTTTCAAAATGCGCATGGTGGACGGGCAGTACGTTATTGCATTTTTATTTTGTGTACTGAATTATTTTTCATTAATTTAAATGGTGTCGTATGTTAAGAAATTAGTTATTTTTTCACTTTTTATTTATTCTTCATTAACATGTTATATCCAAAGGAAAACCTTTACCATTTTTGCTTTGCAACTGGGTGAAGAAAAAAGTAACAAAATTATTGTGTACTAAACTCTGCTTTATTCTCTAGTTTGGCTGCTTCCTCTTTAGACAAAAATGACAACGGAAGACGATACAAAAGGACATTTAATTTATATGTCTGTAGTTCGGGAGATATACTGTAATTACTGTTTCGCGTGCCAATAAGAAATAGAAATTGCCCTTTATATGAAGGGCCGCTGCCGTTTCTGCTTTAGTTAGATAAAATGCTCCGCTTTAATAAATTTCAATGAAATCTGCAGTATTTAACATGTCCTATTTTCGGCCTGACGAATGGATTAGGAGGGAAATGCATTTTGCCAGCGTTCACAAATTTGCATGCTTTTGTGTCGTTCTTGTTAAAAAAGATATGAATGGGTTGACGTTTTAATTTGAACAGTATAATGCACATGAGATATTATTTGCTACAACTAAAGGCTTAAATTGCATTTTCGCCTGTAAGGTAACTATTACTCGTTACTTTGGGATCAGGAAAAATATGAAAAGGTGTATTTAGGTAAAATAGGTTCTTTACTTAAAAATTTATAAAAGACAAAATATATATATTTAAAACGACGGGGTTTAAGTTCACGTATTCATATAAGAATGTTTTCAAAAGTTTAGACATTATTGAGGACGAATCGTCTTGACCGCTCGTGGCAGAAGGGGAATGAAAAAATTACTTGGTTGTTTTTTGTTGTCTTAACAATGAGAATGCATTGGAGATCTAAGAAGGCACAAATTAAAATCTCGATGAACACCATACAAGTACAACACTCTCCTAACTCTGGCTGTGGCGGAAGTGTGGTCTCCCTCCTTCAATATTATTTAAAATTGGACGTAGTATTGAAAAAAGGAACCAATCCTAAAAAGTTAATTTTAAGTAATTTGACTTTAAAGTTTTGAACCGTATATTAAATCTGAATGACAGGATAAAAAAATGTTAATTTGGTATATAAGTGTATTTTTTGAAGTATAATATTGAATATTAAATTACAGCAAGCTCTATTATTACTTTGAGTTATTAACGAAACAATCTGTTGGTTACTTTTTGTATAATTAACTATGGATGTTATAATGTGATAATAACAAAAACAATACTAAATTATCTCATTTGTTTAATTATTTTGGAAAAAATTATACAAAAAATAACATTAAACACCAATTAAACCATTTCTTACAAATTTTAAGACTAAAGATATAATCAAATTATTATTAAAAAAGGAATTTCAAGATAATTATTGTTGTTCTTCTGTTTAAAAATCAGGATGTCTTCCGAAACCTTCCAGATCACCCTCTGCGTTATTGCTCGCTAAAAATAGTTTTCTATAGAAAGGTAGGCAGTCTTCTAGAAGCAGATGCCAGACTGATTTAGTCTCTAAGTTTTTCATCTAATATTTCTTTTCCGTTGGGAGGAAAGTGGGTTTAAATTTGATTTTTTAAGCACGTCCTCCTGACAGGGATGGCCTCTTGTTCTTTCGTGAATGTTCAATTCTATGTCATTTCCATGGATGAAATCTTGTTTTAGGAACAGGGAAAATGGTGTCTCCTTTACTAAAACAATTTCTTTGGTTTTAAGCCAGCTATTTTTTCCCCATTAACACCTTTTTTCTATTGGTTATCTTTTTTTCAAGTTTTCCGACGTGCCCCAAAATTCTTATTTTTTCGTGGGCTGAACTATCTTGTGACTATCTTGCCTTTATACTAAAGTAATCATCAGGTATGTATAAACGCTGCTGTTTCTTTAGGGCGGCTTCAACTTTTCCAAAATCGTCATAATTTGGTAAATAGCTGTGCCCACAAATTAAATATCGCATTGTTATCTTTTGTAATGAAGGAAGATCATTTTTATTTATTTATGTATACACAACTATGTGTATATACCAAATCTCAGTAAATTTCTATTTTGTATTTTTTATCATAATTTTGAACACACATTCACGATCGGGTCCATAATATTGTAGTGTCATACCGATTGTGTATGTAAATCTCCAGTCAATTCCTCCTTCAAAGGAGACTTGCAAGAATTACTAATTTATCTGAATATTTTTCCTTATAACTTGTTTCATTGGATAGCGAGATTCGCCTGGTGTGTTCAGAAGTAGGTAAATCAAATGCAAAACTTGTCTGGATACCATGGATACTAGAATGACTATATTTATTAATAACTGTAACAACCTGACTTTCTTTAATGTTGGTATGCAATATGTTAGTATTGACTTGTTTAGACTTGTTGCTTCTGGATTGTTGCATTCCTAATCAAATTTATTATAAACATAGAGTCTAATCACTTTCATAAATATTACCTGAATCTTTTCCTGAATTGCACGGTTTTAAGAACTGCTCTGTACGGGTCCAAAAAGGCATGTTTATTAATATACTCGAAAAAACTACGACAACAATCAAAACACGATGTTTAAACTAACACTTGTTCTAATATACCGACCTAATTAATGCGGGAATGTTATATTATTTTCTATTTTCTACGGAACTATCCTCCACACAATATAAAACGAGTTATTCTAAAAGGAACCAAGCCACACATAATATAAAACGCATTATTCAATAGGAACCAAGCCACACATAATGTAACAACGCAATATGCAACAAGGAACCAAGTTTCTTGGCTCTATTTTGCCAAGTATTATTATTACGTTTTAAAGATTTTCTGTGGTTCTTTGCAGCTGTAACATGAAGACCCTTTGACGTTCAAGTGGCTCCATTTTGCAGATTATAGAATTGATGATTAGCTATCATTCGGGACGTTTTGTGGATTGGTTCCTTTTTGCATAACTACGTTTAATTAAATTGAGCAATTCGCCAGTTCTAGAGCGGTCGCTTAAGAGAAGAAGTGGCTGACGTGTATAACGAAACTCAGAGTATGAATAGCAAACTTAAAACCCAATTTAATGAAACTGATGCTACTTCAGAAAGATCTAAAGTTAATAGTCCAAGAAAAATAACCCCAACAGAAGTCCGGTATATAACAATAAGCGCTGGAAGACAACCATTGACTAGTTGAAGTCATTTGTATCAGAGGCTTTTTAGTGCTACGATGAGTCGGGTATCAATTGAAACGATTAGAAAGTGGCTAAGCGAAGTTAATGTCTACTTAAGGTCTTAATGGTTAATGAGCGCAGGAACGTCCTTTTCACTGATAAATTAAGATACTCCACATTTTTAAATAATTAAAGAGTGAGAGTTTGGACATTGCCTGCAGCACCATGTAACATAAATGCCGAACAGTATAGACATTGTATCAAATTTTCATGCTGCTATTTTGGGTCGGATTTTTATTTTTAAAATGGTAATGCAAGTCCGCACTTCATGCTACTCCCACTATCACCAGAATTGCATTGAACATGCCTGTGATATGCTTAAAAAAAGGCGGAATGATCATACAGTTGCAGTTGAAACCTTTACTTAACTAAGAGTTCCTTAGCCTTAAGATGTTTAATATTCTAATAAAGAGCATGCCAAGATGCTGCTGATGCATACTACATGTAGCTAATTTTTTATTTATTTGTTTTCGGGTGCGTATTTTTATATTATTTTTCACATTTTGTTAAATAAAAATAGAATATTCTTAATATTTTCACCATGACTACAACACAAAACCTTAACCTCAAATTTAACAAAACCTGGATATTATGAAGTTGACACTAGATATGGGACATGTAATTCATTTTAATGATGCGCTTCACTGACTCTGGCTCACTTTGCTGCAAAACGAAGGAGGAAGGAGCTAAATACACTCTTGACGTATTTTGACAAGGCTCCTAACTCATAAATTGACTCCCGGACCAAGGTTCTGCAACCCTGGCGGCTCGTAGTTGTAAAGACAGAGGATGGGATATCGTGCTCGGCTACTATGGCCAAGAATCACCGCGACGAATTGGTCAAGTTTAGTGTTTTAATTTTTAACGTTATACGTACAGTCTGACTATGCAGAATTTCCGTTGAATATTTATCAAATAAATCAAGCTGTTATTTATTTCGTAGATATTTGTATAATTAAGATTAAAAATTACTTCACGATATTGCCGAAAAAAAGTCATCATATATTCTTTTTCATAACGTTAGATTAAATAATATTTAAGTTTATTGCATTTTTCAACCTACAATATTTTCTTATATAGTAAAATGCCTTATTTTGTATGCGTATTTGCCAATAGGGAGTTCCAACCATATCTAATATCTATATTTGTATTTATTTTACATTTAAAGAGCCGAAATAAAATCATCGAGAATGTAACAAACAGTACCTACATATTGCAATGCAATTCGACTCTTTTGGCGGCCGATGTCTCTCCAGCTCTTCATCGTCGCAAATCGTTCCCGCTCCTTGCTGTAAGTGAGAGGAGAGTCAGAATCGAAAAAGATCTGTACCGCAGAGCTACTTCAGTGACTCACTGAACTGAACTGATTCTTTGAACCAACTCACTCCTCACAAACTCACATCTCTAGTTGACACCATAGTGGTACTGCAAAAGGTGGTAGTGCTTTTATTATAGTTTCTATTAGACCCTGTATACATCTGCTTATAAACTTAGTCGCTAATAATGATCTGTAATTCTTCCTCTCATCACGATATAATATAAACTCTATAGTAAATATTTGATCCTTGAGAATAAGAAACTAAAGATTGCTATCTTGGCTTAAGAGAAGGTACTACCAGCAATTGAAAATCGATGGAAGTTGACTTCTTAGATTCCTTACAAAAAAGTTATAACCCACGCTTTTTTTAAGCTTCGTAACATTTTCGTAATACCCTTGTACACGCATTGTCTATTAGTATTAATTACCGTTCCCCCCCAGTATTAGTTATATGCATTCGAATAAGAGGCATATTTTTTAATATATTTATTTAATAAGGAGCAGTTTATATAAAATCAGGGCATTTCATTCGTCTATTGAACAGTTTATGATATTTTTTTTATAAACGGAACTAGTTATTACTTGATCGAAATCGATTTTAACAAAGTAAACGCAAACACTTGTTTAATTTATTTCTCAAAAAATAAAACACATGAGAATTGTTTTGCCAACACTGTGGCTTCTTCAGATGTTAGATTTTAGATAAAAGTGTAACACAAACTGTACATATTAAATACCAGACCACTTTTTAAAATGGATATACATGATAGATAGATAGAGAGTATGAAGGAGTGATTTGCACCAACGTATTACTTAGGCCTCTCAGGTGGGCCCATTGTAACCTCCTTCGGAGTTTTACTCGTCGAGCCAGCCTATTATAAAAGTAAAATGTTCTGGATTTTTCGTTATAGCTTAATAAAGAATTAACTGAAGAACTATTCCATTGATCGTTTAATAATATGTTGTTATTTTTATGTTTATTTAATTCCATACTTTATAGTAAATTAAGTTTTGTAATTTTTTGTTCTGCATCTGCAGTTTGGTTTACCTGAATTAAATATTTAGGGTAATTGGAATTAACTTTTTGCTTTGACTAACTAAATTGATGCTCGTTAATTATTTTTTTAGACATTCTGCCTGTTTGTCCAATATAAAATTTTGAACAGGTTCCACAATTTAATTATAAACATCTAATTTACTCTATTTTTTAGTTCTCGTCTTATTGTTTTTTTTTATATCTACCAAGGCTGTTAGCTGACTGTGAAAGTCTGAAATTGATTATTATTGACACAATTTTTTGTTAATCCGTTGCTGTGAATTGCTGATGAAAGCCTACTTTTATAGGTGCAGTTGTAAAGCCGATGAAATCCAATTGTATTCTTAGCATCATCATGCACTTTATTTTATATATATGCTTTATTAAAAACTCTAATTATCCGGTAGGTTTTATCATATTTCATATTGGGACCATAAGGGTTTATCATTATTTACTACTCCCCAGTTTAATCAGCATAATACATACTTGCACGGGTAACGAAACGTGTTTCTAAATGGAACAAGAAAAATAACTGCAATAAGTCTTGCCGGTGTCGCGTTGACAATTGCCCGCTCTCGGGCTGTATCTTATATAGTCAAGGGACTAATGTGTCAAACTAAGTGTCTGACCCGGGCGGGATAAACGAGACCCTTAATATCTATTCGAGACAATCAGAAAAAATCTATTCGCTTGATTAAATTGGTGTTGACGACTTACATTATAGCTTGTTACCGTATTATTATTAGATTGAGCATAAGCATGAATCGAAAAAAATGAAGTTTTGATTTGCATAACGGGGTAAGGTTCAAAAGTTGTAGTTTATCTACCTTATTGTTCCTGTAAAAATTCAGGTTTGTGGGATTAGATCTTGATTTTGCGCAAATGACCCACTTTTTTTATAATGATATAGGGTATCGCTTAAAAAGTACTGCTAGAATCATAAATCAACAAAAAGTACGTACTTGCCACAAAATTAGGCTAACTTTTTGTTCAACATATTATTTTTGTTTCGAGATTATCAATTCTTCGCAGCTCTTTACAATAATTTTTTTGAATAACTACTTATGGACGAACACGTACACGTGGCTGCATATGCCGAGTCCCACCAATGCCCCGCTCAACTACCAATCCTTAGAGACACATCATTCTCCTACAACTTGCAGTGTTTTTTATTTAATTTAGGCATTTGTTTGTATTTAAAAGCGTAGCCCTGACAACGCCATCTCTAGAATGAGGATTACAAACTTCTCCAGATACTGAGGTTACTTCGTTAACGCACCTTTCAAGTGTCTGCGAGTGAAGATTAATGAAAGTAATCTTGTGGATAAAAGCTCCATCGCTTTCTCGTTTATTATTATTTTAAAATCATCAACAGAATAGTCACAATTACTGCAAGCAATCAAATCATATTATCCAAAGTATGGAAACTGATCAAGGATACCTCAAAGTTTTAAATACCGTCAGAATATCGTGATCGTGCAACAATTATACGCCTTATAGCAAGTTAGTAAATATGGAGCAGACCGTCAGTTAACATTCCAATAAAAATATTTCAGGATGGGCATCGAAACCATTTCTTCCACCAGTTTAGAACGACTTGCAGTGCTTACAGATACTGGCCACTTTTGGTGTGTGGTGTTTGTACCAGGATAGCTTTAAATTAAAAGCAGTACAAAAGAATTTTTTAAGGTGACATGTTGCCCATCCCAAAAACCTTTTAGTTGGAATGTAATTATGAAATTAAAAAACATTACTTTAAGTTTTAATAGGATAAAGTGTCCCTAAGGATGAGTGGTTGGATGGCGTACAGGTGGGGTTAGATAGGCAGCAGCGTTCTCTTCGATGGTAGTTGTTATTCAAAACAATTAACCAAGAGATGCAGAATGCAGAATTAACAACCTCGAAAAAAAATTATATTTCAGTTATTAACCAAGTTTTATGGTAAATTCGTAGACTCAAAACATGGTTACTTCTGAATATTTCTTTAATATACTGAATTAAGCGGTACCCTATCTCATTATAAAAAACACCATGTTCAGATTATTTTTAATCGTAAGTATAACAGGAATAAAAGAGTAGGTAAACCGCAAGATTTGAAACCCAGCCTGTTGAGCTAATCAAAAATTTACTTTTTTCGATGCACCCAACTGAACGGCCTATACAAAGAATATTAATGGCTTTAACAGTTATATATATATATATATATATATATATATATATATATATATATATATAAAAGAGAAACAGAAATTTCAATTTCTGTGCGGTTCTTGGTCGTAAAAAGTTATATAAACGAAACCAGTAACGGTAAGGATTACTCCTTCACCATTTTGTCGAGAATCGACCAAAACATGACGCTATGTTTGTTTCCAGGGCCAAGGTGCCAATCTGCTACCGTGGTATCTGCCCCGGCAAGGCTCATCAGGCAGTTTCCTTGGGGGGTATCGGTATTAAAGGGGGGTAAAGAGAGGTATTTCGGTTTTAATACCGATACCCCCCAAGGAAACTGCCTGATGAGCCTTGCCGGGGCAGATACCACGGTAGCAGATTGGCACCTTGGCCCTGGAAACAAACATAGCGTCATGTTTTGGTATATATATATATATATATATATATATATATATATATATATATATATGATGTGCTTTCACTCCGGGTGCAACATCCGCTCACTACTGTCGTTCTGAAAAGATCAGTTTTGCTGAAATTTCGCCAAAATCACATTTGGAATTCTCGACGATCTTTTTTAAGCGTACGAATAGAGACCAAAATGTTAGCGACTACGAAGCTTTCTTTTTTACCCCCACTCGTGACCGGAGGTTTTCCGGATTTTGCTGTTGTTTTTATTGCGCTAATTCCGGTTGGTTTTTTGTGATTTTAGATTTGTTGCTTATTGTCTTCCATACAATGGAACTTTCAATGATTCATCCCTTTTATTTAAATTTCTCGGATTATTCTGTCTTATAATGCTCTGTATTGGCAATAGCCCTCCACACCTTCGCTTGTTAGTTTGACCCACATACAGCTTTTCACAGTCTTCGCACGGAATGCTGTATACTCCGTGGTTTTCCAATTCGATTTTGTCTTTTGGGTGTTCAAGTAATTTCTATGGTTGTTTGTAATGTTTGTATGTTGTATTTTCTAAGAATTCTTTCGATTCTGTCTGTTGTGCATTTTTTATATGGTAAGACTACCTGTTGGCTTCCCGGTTCGTAATTTTTGTTGTTCGTTGTTCGGGAATCCTGTGGATTAATAGCCTTCACTATATTGCGATTTGTGTAGCCATTTTTCTTTAAAGCACCAGATGTGTGTTTCAGTTAATCGCACGCATCTACATATTAGAGTATTGGCCCTAGCTTAAATTTGTGCTAGGTAATGATGTGATCTTGCATTTAAATATCTGTCGGTATGTGTTGGTTTTCTGTACACAGTGTATTCAAAATGTCCGTTATGCAGTTTTGTGATCAGAACATCTGAAAATGGAAGTTCTAGAGTAAATTTAATTCTGGGATGTATTGAATTTACGTCAGAAAATTTTCACGCTCTGTATGAATATGTTGCCATATGATAAAAATGTCATCAACATAACGAATCCATAACTTGGGATTCAAACTTGCTTTCTCAAGAGCTTCATTCTCGAAGTATATCAAAACTGCAAAATTTTGAATATTTGCGTGGTATTAGAAGCAGCAGAGTAGGAGGGGCAGGTTCTTTTACCGCCTTAACTGATCCAAATTTTGTGGATGAATTTTTTTGACTTCGTTTTTTAATCACCAATATATTGCAGCCTCTATAGAATTACTCTTTTTAGGTGGGCGGTTCAGTGTAAATTTATATTAAAATGCGTATCAAAATTTTAGTTCCTGTAATTCATGGACTTTTAAGAAAACTTAAAAGGAATATGTATGTTTTTGATAGATTTGGGGACTTTGGGGTCTTCTATATTTCTCAAAACTATCTACAGAGAACAAAACTTACTGCAAATGTTTAGCTGCACAACTTTTTTTCTCTGACAAACAGGAACTAGATAAATCGATACAAAATGTTTTTAAAATTCAGTCCATCCGCAATTTTTTTTTACCTCAAACTACATATTGATTGTTCTATTTGTATCGATTTTGCTCTCTTTGAAGGGGATTTATTAGGAGTTTCATTATTATTTCTATTTTATTACTGTTTTGAAGTTTTAGATTTATTGCGCTAGGTTGCTCATTATATATATTTAAATGTTTATTTGCTACTGTAAATGCTACTAAAATATTTACCAAGTTTTCAAAAGTAATTTTCAAATGTCACTTTTAATTTTGTAGTTCTTATAGGTCAAATTTTTAAAATATAGTTGCCTTCGAATTTCTACGGGGTTTCACTTGTACGTTATATAATTTGCATTGCACCATGGTTATGGGCTTGGACGTGACTCTTGGTTTGGTCTCTTCGATAATAATTTAAAATGCATAGAAATTTCACAGGAGTAATGAACATTTATTACTTTTTATAATACAAATAAATTATTTAGGACGAATTTAAGCCTATTTTGTATATAACTATTCATGACATATGCTAATAATTGGAACCAAATTAATTATTAAAATATATTAATTAGGTTATGACAATTTAAATATTAAAAGCAAATATAATATAAACTGGTCACGTACTTTTTCTGCTGCATGTATTAAATAATAAAGCCAATTAAAGCAAATATAAACGAATAATTACTCTTTGTTTATAGCAAATATGTGACAAGTTTTATTTTATTAAACTAAATGATTAAATATGAACTATATACATATTTATTTGTGCAACCTTTTTGTGTTTTAGATTTTCCGCAGGAAAAAAGTTAACTAGGCAACATTGTTCCTAAACAAAATCTGTACTCTACTTTGTTGATCGAAATTACATTATGAGAGGGCTTTTAGGTTATATGTCAAGACTTTTTAAGGTTTCAACACTACCATACAAATACAAAATAGGAAAATTTTAGATTGTAATTTTCTTTGCTGTTTTGTGCCTGTCTTTATGGATGATAGTCGAAAATTGATTCCTGAATTTTTATTTGCGCAATTGAGGTGTGCATTTAGTAATCATAAAGAAATACGACCAGTCAGGAGAGGCCCCGCCAAAAGAAAGAAGATCTAAAGTAGTTGGTCTATCTTGAGTTAAAACATGTTAACACTGTATTATTAGTTAAGACATAAGTTTAGCATAAAAATGTCCGGAACAATCTCAAAATACCTAATTTAAAAGATTTGTATACAACTGTGTACATAAAACTTAACTATATAAAAAACTCTACCTGCAAGATCACCTTGACATTTCAGTGGAATAAACAATATTCTATAGAAATAATATTCAATTAATTTAGTTTCTTAAATTGAAAACCACGTCAAGGTGGTAACGCCGATGTCCGTTGTTAAGCGGCAAATGCACCTCAAAAGAAACTTCGCCGTATTTACTCAACATCGTTGCCAGTTTTGACCTTTTCTTACTCTGTCAGTCATAAATAACTATAAGCATTTTTGACACCTTTTGGTTCTCCATGTTCCTTCAGTTGAATCGATTCAGACCAATTTGGCCAATAGGGAACAATATTTGGCGAAGGAATATGAATAGGAAAGCTTTTATATATTTCTCTAAAACGAGATTCATCATTTATTCTTGACTAATGTAGCTCCACTGTTGACTCGTATCTGTATCGGATTACGTATCCATGACCAATCTTTTTACTTCTCTCTTCAGTAAATTATTGTAATAGTGAAAAAATCCCCCACTAAGATTTTTTCAGATCTTCACGCTTCGGGGTTCCCAGATGCCAAAAAGACTTGTTTTTTTTTTAGTTTATCTGTCTGCCTGTCGGTTTGTATGCCTGTTTGCCTGTTCGTGGCATAGCCAAAATCTACTTGATCTACGATTGACGAAAATCAAACTGGTAACATTTTGGCACGAATCGAATATGGCGACCTAATAAAATATTTAAAAAATCAACCTACTAAAAATTACTTATTAGATTAATTTCAAATCTTGTGCAATCATTAATAGAGAGAAATTAAAAAATGGTGGTACGAAGCCAAGCAAAATGGCGGCCAAATAAAATATTTAAACATTCAACGTAAACAATTTTCTTATTCAATTGACTTGATTTAATATAAAGATAAATTGCTAGGAATTCAACATCACAGAACAAAATGGCGATCTAAAAAAGTACCTATTCAATTTATTTTAAATTGCCCAAAAAACAAGATGGCGCCCAAAAAATATTTGAAAAGGCATTATTTGTATATGTCTTACTAAATGACTATGTTCGGAACTACGTTGAGTTACCATCACTATTCCTACTAGTGAGGGAAGTTCAAAATAAATTTACCAATTACAGACTAATGTAATGTTTTGTGTTAAGAAGTTGCCATGTTGCCCTTTGATTTATTATGCAACAATATTTTTGTTTGTGTGGCTTTAGTTCGGAAAAATCTTCTTTAGTCGTTTTATATCTTCTTTAGTAGTCTTATATATTATCATAAAAGTGAATTTGAGAAACCTATTGAAAACAAAAAAAACTCTTTGCAATCAAATAAGGTTGCCTTCGTCTTTTAATAATACGGATTACAGTGAAAGTCTCAAATTTGAAGACAAAGTGTCATGAATTCCCTCTCATACAAATAAGGTTAGGTTAATCTATATTTTTGTGGATAAATATTACGTTTAACCAGAGAAGCTGACGTAAAATTAACCAAAAACATCATCCTGTTTGGGTGTACATATCAAAGGCGCGTAAATATTTTTTTGATTAGTATTTATATTTGGGAGGTCATGAAAAACATATTAAAAAATCTACTGCCTCCCACGAAAACCCGACCCCCTAAATATGCATTTAATACTAATTTTTTTTTACTGCCGTCTTGATCATATGACAAATACAAATGATCATTAAACTCATTCTGTCTTTCATTTTCTTTATTATTTTGGTTTCACAGCGTTTCTAATAGTAACTCATTCGGAGACTTCTTCGCTAATTCAGTCAGTCATTTGAATTTGTTTTTTGTTTCTTCGATGTGAATTTCAGTTGGGGGGGTTGAAATAGAAGGCGGGGGTGGTCGGGGAGGTAACTAACTTAATTCATGTGTAAGAGATCTTTTGGTAATTTAAATTTATGATTGTGTTTGGCTATAACATGTGATATTTGGATTAAGCTGTTAGTGGAGAGATTGCTTTATTAAAGTATTTAACGTTCAGTTTGTTAATAAAACTTACAAGGTGTGCATTTTAAGGTCTTTATGGCTTATGGAGGATCTAACAAATCTACTTGTGTTAAGCATTGTTCTTAGGGCTTGGTTTTGAAAACATTGTTGTTTTTTGGTTTAGGTGATTGGATGAATATATAGTTTAAAGGTTTTAATTTTATTGTTAATTTTTTTTACCCAAAAGTGGGTAGAGTAACCCACAGGCTCTTTTTGCTTTTTTAATTGCGTAAGTAGTGTTCTTTGACCATTTGACTTTTTTCCAGTTAGACTTCCATTTTTGGATGTCATTTATGTGGATTTGTAGTCTTTTGTGTAGCAAGTATAGTCTTTTTTCAGAAGAGGTGACTGCAGTATCGGCTGCAAACAAGTATATGTTTGTGTGTTTGTTTTCGGGAATATCTGCTGTAAATAAGAAACTCAATGGTAAGAGAGGTGAGCCTTGGGGGACCCCTGCCCTAATTTTTCTAGCAGTAGAGGTGTATCCATCTACGGATACTACAAATTCTCTGTCAACAAGAAAAGATCTTATAGTTTTAATTGAATTGACTTGTTATGTTAATGCTAATTAAGTAAGCCGTTGTACCAGATTTTGCCAAAAGGCTTCTTAACGTCTAGAAATATTGCGACTGTGTGCTGTCTTCTGTTAGAAATGCTTTGAGAATGTCACTAGCTAATGTGGGTGTTTGAGTGATGGTGTTAGTCGAGGTTGCTAAATGCTAACTCTAAAGTTACGGGCTTATATACTAGTCGTGTGCGGTGATGCGTGAAGCCTCCGCCCCCTGGTTAACTGAATCATAAGGTTTAGGAAGCCAGTTTGAGCTAGAAGTGGCTTCCATATGTTTGAAATATCAGCGCTAAGCTTACTAAATATGTCTTGATTCCTTTCTTTGAAAACTGCTTCTATAGACTTTCGTTTTGACTAGTGCTGCTTAGACGTGTTCCGCTATGCACGAATTTGACATTTCTCTCTTTTGAGTATGATTAAAATGCTCGTTGACCCTTATGCTAAGAGGGTGTTTTATCTCTCCAATCTACGAGTCACCACATTCACTCTAGATTTGGTAAATGTATTTTTTTTCTTATCGCTGTCCTTTGGCTTAGTTTTTGTCAGAAGGCTTCGTAACGTATTTCCCTCCGATTTGAAAGCGAGTTTAATGTTGAAATCCCTGGCTGTTCTCAGAATATTTTCAGTTTTTTCTCTTCATATAAGGTTTTGTTAAAAATGGTGTTGTTTCTTGTAGTTCGGAATGTATCGTAGTTTGATTATCGTTTTGTAATTTTGATATTATGTTACTTAATAATCATTTGAAGAAACCATTCTGCAACAGATCTTTGTTTATGTTTCCAATTTCTGCCTCAAGGTTCATCGTATTATTACAAGCTGTTACAGCTTTGTTATAAAATATTCTTCGTTTGTTGCTGCAGAATGGTTAAAACCCTGGTTAAGATATTATCCAATGTGTGTGGGTTTTCCAGTAGTTCTTATGCCCTCTGCAGATCGCTTAACGAGAACGTCAAGGCGAGGAAAAGGAGCATTTTCCTCTTTCTCCATTGTAAACTTAATGCAAGTTCTTATGCTATTTAAGTTACGAAGAGCACGCAATAAATACTGCGTAAAACAAGCCTAAACTTTGGCTTAACTGCAAATAACAATCATTTGACAGAATTTTTCAATCACTTAAATAGTATAAGTCAAAATGATGCAATTTTTCATACTGAGTACTCTAATAAATTTATTATATTCCTGAAATAATGAACTTATCAACGAGAAAACGATTGCTTTACGGGAATATTTTTTTACAAACTGTTCATAATGTTTGACTTCATTGACACCAGAAGATAAAGTTTTGTATGTTATTCGGATCGAAAACCATCAATATAAGGCACGCCTTATATTGATCGTTGACAGCTAATCTCATGATTATCGCTATTTAGATCCTTATAACATGAATAAGTATTATTTGATTGAATCTATATAATCGATTGATTAGTATATTTATCTCTTTGGTTCTTCGGTATATTTTAAATAATTTGGCTATTATAATAAACCAAAAATAGTTTTAAATTAGCGTTTTATTGATCTACCTAAGTTAATTGAGCCAATAAGGTTATATAAAGTTTACAAATACTAAAAATGGGAATAAAGAACCAGCAGATTTTGGTCAAGGAGGTTAAAACAGATTAACCTGGTTTTTCGAAATAAATCTAGCACCAGGTATAAAAATACTTCGTTGCCTTCTTCCATAAAAATTGATTTTTTTGTTTATTAATTAAATTTTTAAATAGTACTTTAAACCCGACGTCAGATCATCATATTTATTTTAGCTTTCTGCTTTAGATTCAATAGCAGAGAATACTATAAAATCAGAGCATTGTTGCAAGTTGATTTTTTTGTAAACTAAAATTTTAGAGAAAATATTTAATTCCGTTAAAAAATATAATATTTCAAGTGAATTTCAGCATGGGTTTTTACCAAATAAGTCAATTGAAACAGCTTCCTACCGTTTCTTAAACTACGCCCACCCTATGCTTGACCAAGGAAAATCTGTTGTAGATCTCTTTTTTGATCTTCCAACTGAATTTGATACTGTCAATAAAGATTCTGCTTTCAAAGTTGTACAGTATGGGAATACGTGGAAAAATGCTTGACTGCATCAATTCCTATTTATCTAGACTTGGTATGGTGATATGGGGCGTGTATTTTGAAGCTAGGTCTGTAAATATTGGGGTTCCCCAAGGCTCAGTACTGGGACCATTACTTTTTTTATTAAAACTCAATGATCTAAACAATATTAAATTATCTAGTTCAAGCCAATTTTTAGGAACTATAATCATCAATTAACTTTAGCAGTCACGTCGTTCATGTTTCTGCTAAGCTTAATTCTACCAACTTTGCCGTCCTTACCTTAAATAGTACACTTCATGAGTCTGGCTTGCTTAGTATTTACTATTCTTTGGCTTACAGCTACTTATCAAACAATATTATCAGGTAGATCTGCATGGGATAGGGTCTTTATTGGAGAAAAAAGGATAGTGAGACTGATTTTCGATCTTCAGCCCATATATATATATATATATATATATATGTATATATATATATATATATATATATATATATATATTTAGGTATGTTATTTATACAAACAATATTTTTTATTTATTTATCAAACTGGCAGAGACTAATTCTCACGGAACTAGATAAAAATGTATTGTTTTCAGAGATCTCTGTATTATAATTGTCTGACCCTTTATAATAAACTACCTAAACACTTTAAAGTGCTTAGTGGCAACAACTTTAGGAATAATGTGGCAGCAACTTTAGAAATAATGTCAGAAATTTTCTTATTGATAAGGCTGGCTATTCGGTACAGGAATATTTACAATTCTGAGGAGTACGATATTGGCTGACACATGATCGTAATTTTGACAATCACTTGTATTCATCCAAGTGTACATATATATAATTTTTCTTACTTATCTTTTTGTTGTTTTATTTCTGCACCTTTTTTATGTTGTTTTTTTATGTTTAAGTGCTAATTGTATTTGAGCTCGTTTAATATAATTGTATGTTGTGTGTTTTTTAAATGTTCAAGAAGACATCTCTTTTAGAACATGTACCCGTTTATGTAAGTGTATTATCAATTTATATTTAGATTTTATACTATACTTTTTGACGATCCTTGTTACGAATGTATTTTATGGTAATATAAACCATAATTTTCTATACTATTCTAACTTAGATTATGTTTCTCATTCCAGTGGTTAGTGAGTCTGTCGGTATGAGCCAACGAAATTTTATCATTAAAAGGGATATCCAGTTGCAGAACATTATGTTTAGATAATAACATTACTGCAATAATATTTTTCTTGTGATGTAGTTGCGAAAAACTAATCAACTTCAAAAAGTTATTGACGTACAGGGTTATGATTTTAACTTGTCCATATTTTAAACGCTTGTAACTTTATTTTTTTTAAATTATCGAGTTGAACAAGTTATAGGTCTACTTGCCTAGTTTTTTTGTGACGTCCAGTGTCATGGCGAATATACTCATAAAAAAAATTATGACCTCAACTCACATTTTTTTAAATGGAACCCTAGGTATATTTTTCACTCATCGGATAGCTTATTTTTTTCTGATACGCTTTACTTATTACGTTTTGAAAAATGTCGAAACATTACAATATTATATTAAACCTTTTACCTATCAACTTATACGGTAAAACAATTAAATAGGCGTAACGTCAAAGTGATGAAATTTAGAGGTAATCTCTATTTGACATCAACTTACTTCAAATTATGAATCATGGTATTTCGCAAGTTTAGTGTTGAAGAAACAAGTGTTATGCTTCAAACACATGTATTAAATAATAAAAGCGCAACCGCAGGAAGGAGAGAATATATTAAACGCTTCCCAGTTAAACTAATTGAAAATGGAAGTCTTCACAACAAGAAAAAGGTTTATAGAAATAAAATTGTACTAAATGAAGACAATGAAATACATATCCCTGGATATGACGCTGCGAAGCCCTATTAAAAGCGTTACACTGGAATTTCCTTTAGCTCCACTCAAAAAGTTTTAAAAAGATATGGATACAAACGAAATAAATTTTTAAGTACTCAAAAAGTTAGTCAGGAACGCTGCTGAAGAAGGCTGGAATTTTTGTCAGGGGTTTTTAAACAGATACAATGTAAATAATTAGTATTTGAATAAGATTTTATTGGCTGATAAGAACTCATTTACTACCCAAAAAAGGCAGTTACAGGCAAAAAACTAGATACTGGTTCGTCGGCAACCCGCACCAAATCCGTTAAATTAATCAACAGGGATATCAGTCAGTCAACGTCTGGTGTAATTTATTCCGATGATATATTTTAGGACCCATTTTTATTGACGAAAAATTAACTGGCTAGCGGTATTTGGAACTTTTGCAAACAAAAATTACAGAGTGTATTGACAATCTTCCGATTAATGTTGCTACAAACATAGTGTGACAGCAAGAAATGGCCCCACCTCATAACATAAGAGCTGTGAAATAATATCTTACAAGAGAATATCCCCAAGGATGGATAGGAAATGTAGGAACTGCTAAGTTTTAGCCCGCAAATAGTCCGGATCTTACCATATTGGATTTCTTTTTTTGGGGATACATAAAAGATATATCAACATTATATAAAATTCCCTGTTGTAATATAGAAGAATTAAAAGTAAATAATAAATGCTTTCAACGATGTACGGCAATCGCCCCAAATTTTGCTACGGTCACTTAACCATGCTATTGCGATATTTGAAAAATGCGTCGAGAAGAAACTTTTAATTTTGTATTTGTTTTGAGTTCTTTACATGCTTGAAGCTTCACTTTAGCTAAGCCTATTTAATTGTTTTACCGTACAAGTTGATAGGTAAAAAGGTTTAATATAATAGTGTAATTTTTGATCGTATTTCAAAAAATTAGAAATTAAAATCTAAAGTGTATTACATCAGTGAAATCAGTAAAAAATGAGCTATCCGATGAGTGGAAAATATACCCAGTGTTGGTTAAAAAAATGCAAGTTAAGGCCATAATTTTTTTTATAGGTGTATTCGCTAAGACTATGGACTCCACAAAAAACTTGACAAGTAGACCTATAACGTGTTTTTTATTCAACTCGATAAGTTAAAAAATAAAAAAGTTAGAATCATTTAAGATATGGACAAGTTAAAATAATAACCCTGTAAATACGGATACGAAGAAGTATTATGTTTGCCAAAATACTTTTTCTTTCTTTTATCATTTTGTCCATCCAACTTGTAACCTTAGTAATAAAGGGAAAATTAGAATTAAAGCATGGATAATAATAAAGTTTTTCTTAAAAAAAGACGTATCTCTGCCTGATTGTGACAGTAAGGCTATTAAATTGTATTTCAATATGTCAGAAATCGCATTGTATCATCTAAGATATAATAATATTAAAATTGAACCAAAATATGTTTAAGGTGTTTCAAATATCCACCACAATATTTTAAAAATATAAATGTTAACACAACTTCCTTGCTTAAGATTCTCCTTCCTCCTACAGAAAAATTTTATTATCCAATTTATAAAAAATTTCTAGAACACCTTAGAGTTTCCTTTTTCAAATGATCTCAAGTAAAAATTTAGCTCATTAAGCACACTTCCTCCCTCAAAAATACATTTCCTGTATTTTGCAAAATAAAATAAACACAATAATATGCTTGTTAAGGTATTTTGTGCTCACATCGAAAACGTAATTCTAAAACCAAATTTCGTTTGCATTTCTTCGCTAGCTCGAGTTGTTAAAAGTAAGCACTCTCGTAGACATATCATTAATATTTTAAAATTTCCTTCTCCTAAACATTTTCGCCAGGTTCGAGTCTGTATTTCCTGCGTTAGCATGCAAAGTACTTGATTTAGTTTGAATGAGACTAATTATAATAAAATAAGTAGCAGACTATCTTGCCTTTTAGTAGAGGTGTTTCTCCAGCGAGAATTCTAGAAATCTTGTAAAAATTTTGCGAATTTATGCAAATGATGTTGCATTTCCTGCCAAGGCAGTATTTACATAACGTATTTGAAAATACCTTCGCCATAGAAATGACTCGTTTTATCCACAAGCACAGTAATATTCCACTGATATTTAATTTGTACTTGATTATGGAAAAGTTTTCGCCTTAAAAAGTCCGTACTCTAAATAATGACCCGCAATTACTAGGAAAACTTTCTGACACGATTTTGTGGCTCTGTCCAAATAAATTAAATTTATTATTAAAACTTGTAATAATGATTGATATATAGCAAAATGGTGGGCTGTCACGAATTGCAAGCCAGTTAAAAAAGCTTAATAAAGAAGATTGGATTAACTAAACTGCTGGCCGTAAATCGTGATTTTTTACTTCCCTCATAAGAGGGGTGTATTGTAATCGTGAAAAAATAACCCTCCGAGATTTTTTCAGATCTTTACGTTTCAAGGTCTTTAGATGATAAAAAACATGTTTTCTCGATTCCGTCGGTCTCTCTGTCTGTTCGCGGCATAGCTAAAAAAATACTTACCCGATTGACTTCAGATTTTGTTAAAAAATTAAGGGTCTTAGGGGGATGACATGATAACATTTTGGCAAAAGTCTATTATGGCAAAACAAAATGGCGGCTTAGTGAAATGTTAAAAAAATTATTGCTAAGAAAGTGCTTATCCAATTTATCTCAAATTTGGCACAAGGAATCACCTGGTAAAATTTTGGTACGTATACAAGATGACCACTTAATAAAATATTTAAAAATTCTGAAAAATCTACGTAATAAACTGATTTCAAATTGTGTGCCATAACTAATTGTAGTCTAGAGATGAACTAGTAAAAGTGTTGTATTAATTCAAGATGGTGGAACAAAATCGCGGCCAAATAAAATTTTTGTATTGTGAAAAAATGACCCTCTCAGGTTTTACATATTTTCGGATCTTGGCATCCCTAGATTGCAAAAATATGTTTTATCAAGTCCATCGGTCCGTCTGGGTTTGTCTGTTTGTCTGTCTGTCACTTTGCGGCAGAGCTTTAAAAACTATTCAGGGAAGACCTGGTAATATTTTGGAAAAATTCAATATGCCGTTAAAAAAATATTACTGAAAAAACTAATCCAATTTACCCGAAATTTTGAAAAAAAAATAAAGGGTTACAAAAGAATGTAACATTTTATTATGAATATAAGATAGCAAAGCAAAATGGCGGCCTAATAAAATATTTAAAAAATCTGTCTGAAAAAAACTACTTATTAGATTAATTTCAAATTTTGTGCAAGCATTAAATGTGATAAAGCTGGTAAAGTTATGTTACGAATTCAAGATAGCGAAACAAAATGCTCCTAAATAACATGTTAAAAAAATTAGCGTAAAAAAATCTTCATATTCAATTGACTGTAAATTTTGGAGAAAAATTAAAATTGATATAAGAATAAACTGGTGCAAATTCAACATAACGTAACAAAATCGCGATGTGTGGGGTTATGTAAAAACTACTTATTGAAGTCATTTTAAATTATGCCCAAAATTAAGTGTGGCATAGGTAGAAACTGGTAAAATATTGGTAGGGGTTACAATATATTGAAACAAAATGGCGTTGAAAAAAATGTTTGAAAAGACAGGATATGTGTTCCTAAATAACTATGTATTGAACTAAGTTGGTTCACATTTCACTATTCCTAATAAAAGGAAATATACATAATGAAGGGAAGTTCCGGGTAAAGGAAATTTACCTATTTTTTTCAAGGTTTAAGGTGGACACTTCAATTGTGAAACGCGATATCGAAATGTAGTTTTTGGTGTTCGTTTGCCCGATCTGTTGGGTATCTGCTTCTACTTGCGTGATTACATATTCGGGTAAAAAATAGTACATACACGGCGTGAAATAAAATCCCTGCATTTTTGCATTAGTTTGTTAACGCCTAAAATTCTCAAAACATTTTTTATTTTTTTTGTTTCTGACCAAAATGATCTTTGACAAGATACAAAAAAAAACAGTTTCTAGAGATTTTTGATATTTTCGTTTGTTTGCAATATACAGTGTTTCTATGAACATTTTGACATATTCAAACAAGTGGAACGTTAACTTAACAACCTGTATACAAAACAAATTTTTATCACCTAATTTTTGATCAATGGTTATACCGTTATCAATAGTATTCAATCAAAGAAATCGTCCATATTTCTCTAAGTGACCTGATTATAAGAATTCAAAGAAAAGAATAAACTAGTCTCGGTCCCAGTCAGATACAAAAAAACCTTACGGACATCATCAGATCTAAAATATCCGAAAAACCTTAATTATATTTACAAAAAGGATGAAAAACTTAATATTACCTTATAACTAGATGGCCATTACAAATTAAAACATAAAACAACTAGGTATACAGTACACATATTAGCGAACACTGAGGTGCAAATATTAAAAAGTATAGGCCTACTACTTACACTTATGTCGAACCAAAAAACTTCAATAAAAACAACGAATCTAAACGTAAACATTTTAAAATAATCAAATATTGTTGTATAATTTATGATAAAGAAGTTATTGCTAGTCCGATATCAACACAACTACAACACCAACCTGTTGAAATTTATTTGTTTATTACTAGGAGACTTTAATATTGTTGATATTAAATGAGGTTCGAACTCATCTTGAAACACTTAAGGATAAAATAAACTCGAATAATCTTATCTTGACAAAGGCCGACAAGGGTTCTTGTTTATTAATCATGAAAAGAACAAATTATATTGAAAAAGTGCTTAACTTTTTAGACTCTGATGATTTTCAACATATTAACAGAGACTCTACAGCTTCATTCTTTACTAAAGTAAAAAACGTTCCGGATCAAACACTGACTACTTTAGAGTATTTTAACACCACCAAATAGAAACTATATCCTATGAATCCCAGAACCCCCTTCTATATGGTGTACCAAAAGTACACAAGGGGGGTATTCCTATTCGACCTGTAGTATCTTTTATTAATTCCCCTTGTTACAATTTATCAGCGTGGCTAAATAATATTCTTAGGCAAGTTACGAAGATCGAAAACCCTTACTCCACAAAAACGTCTATTGCTTTTGCTCACTATTTGAAAACCATTGAAATTCCCCACGGTACAAAGTTAATTTCCCTTGATGTCAAAAATCTATTTCCAAGTGTCTTGCCTGCAGACTGCATTGTCTTGCTAAGAGGACTATTACAAAAAACATCTCTCCCTAGGCTTGTGGCTGATAATCTCACGTTACTTTTGTCGACTGTTTTAGATCAGAACTTTTTCAAATTTAATGGTAAGATGTATAGACAGAAGACAGGTTTGGCAATGGGTTCGTGCCTATCTGTTTTTTGGAGTGAGAATTTCATGAATGGTCTGGAGAGCAAGATCATGCGGGGCCCTTTCGACAGGTATCTTTGTGCAAATAAACGATATGTGAACGACATTTGTAAAGTGTGGAGTGGAACTGAACGGCAACTGTCTGATTTCATGACCTATGTTAACTCTGCATACTAAGGTCTTTTTTAAAGTGGAAAGTGAAAAAGAAAACAAAGTTCCATTTTTAGACCTCTTGCTGATTCGGAAAGACAACAAGATCGAGTTTGAGGTATATAAAAAACCGTCCGGAACAGACAATACCTTCCCCTTATTCACAAAAATTTACAGCGTTCAACTTCCTTTTCTATAGATTATTTAAATTACCGCTCTCAAGAGAAGCCTTTAATAAGGAACTTACCACCATAAAACAAATTAACTTGGTTTTCCAGATTTTTCTATTAATAAAATATATTACAAATTTCTCAACAAGTATAGCTCTCTTACAATATTATTCAATTAAAATCTACAGGCAGGAAATATAGTAGTTCGATATTTCTTGGTAACATCTCTTTGCAGTTGGCTAAATTTTTTAAAAATTATAACATTTCTATTACTTTTAAAACTATTAATACTCTCAAAAAACATTTAGTTAAAACAAAAGATAAAACTGACCTTTTTTCAACATGGGGAGTATATTCTCTAAATTGCGGAGATTGCTCTGCGGTTTATGTAGGCAAATCAGGAAGAAAAATATCAACAAGAGTTCAGGAGCACCTTAGTTTATTTATTAAATACAGGGATTCTGACATTACAGAAACAAAGTCGGCCTTTGCTAATCATTTATTAGCTTCAGAACACAATTTTTCAACCTCCGAAAACGTCAGTGTTTTGCATGAATGTCACAAAAGTAGAAAATTGGACTTATTGGAAAAAAATGGAAATTACTAAAGCAAAAAGAAGTTCAGTCCTTAATTGTGTTAACGATGTTTTTAATTTCGAACCTCATTTAATATTCTACAATATTTAAGTCTCCTAGTACTAAACAAATAAATTTCAACAGGTTGGTAGTGTAGTGGTCTTGATATCGGACTCTGAGAGGCACGAGTTCGATTATCAGTGTAAGCAATAAGTTTTTTATTATAAATTATACAACAATATTTGATTATTTTAAAATGTTTACATTTTGAAGGGTACAGGGAATAAACCGGCTAAGTCAAAACTTTGTAAAACGTTTTTTAAGTTCAAAACTTTATAAAAAATATGTTCTAGTATTGCTTGATTTGATTATATAGTGAGGTGAGTTGGGGTAATTGCTTTATAATTCTCACATAGTGTGACTTTCGAAAATCGCAAAAAATATAATTTTTCTCTAAAAGCCTTTTTCAAAAATCATGATGATTTATTACGATATTATCTATGAATTGTGATATATTTTGATAATTAAAAATGAAAACAAAAAAAATATTTCCTATTTTTTAAAAGTCTGTCAATATTTATTTTGTATATAGAGGCATTATAATTTGTTGTGGGGTAAATCTAATCATATATATATATATATATATATATATATATATATATATATATATATATATAATCTAAATTGATTATCTTTTAAGTAATTACTAAATATATGTAAAAACTGGATACACGAACTTTAAAAAATATTTATTGATGAAAGAACAGACATAAATATACATTTTACAAAAATATCTAAGTGTTTTGCAGATTATATAAATAAAGAATACGAAAATATGTTAACACCCACGTAAATACTAAACACAATTAGTGCAAAGACAAAAAAAAACATCAAAATTTAAATAAAAAATCATTCCATTTCCTCGTTTGTTTAGAATTGGGTCAGGTAATACTCTTTCTTGGACTGTATCTATGTTCTCTTTAGCAGGCCAGGTGAACATATTCTTATATCTTTTCGTGTATTTTACTACCCATTCAACATCTTCAGTTTTTTCTAATATTTTTCCAATAAAATGTTTTACAGTCTTTTTTGTCGAATACTGAACAATTACCCACTTTCCAACCTCAAGTATGTAGTCAAGAGGCTCATTTTTGTCTAATTGATCTTCTCCCATTTGCTGCCAAAATTCTTCCTCATTGTCTGATTCTTGATAGATAGGCGATCTACAGCTTTGATCTTCACTACTAGAGAACTCATGACTTGATTTTGGCTTAGGTGAAAGCTTCTTTTTCAGATTTTTTTCTTTGGTTGTTTCTTTTCTTTTGGGATTTTTTTATTTTTTAAACGTAATAAGATCTCCTCGGTTGTAATAATTTCTGATCCCGATATAACCTTTTGCCTTACTTGCTTTTCAGGTAATTGTTTTTATTGGATTGTCGATAGTAAAATTTCTTCGAAGGTACAACTTGTACTCGGTATAGCTGGTGTTATTATAGTGCGAACATCTCTTGCCGGATTATCTGGTGGTAGATTTGTCTGATGACTCGAAGGTGTAACGGAAATATTGTCCAAACTCTCAATAGGGTCTTTCTGTTGTTGCTGCTCGTCCGGTTTGGGTACATTTTTCTCTGGTGTTTTAGTGGTACCTTGGGGCTGTTGTTTATTTTGTGCCTCATTCCAACGTTTCAATGCATTAGGATAAAATTTTTCTGCAGGAATGACGTCTCTGTTAAACGGTACAATTCCACCTTTTCGAAAGCCGTTTTGAATAACTTCTGCCTCTATGAGTTTCCAAGTGTCACCTAGAAACTGAAAAAATAGTTTTTTTGGTAACTTGTGTCCCACATACTGCCTCTGCCAAGTTATAAGTTTTGCATCCCATTTAACCTTTAACGATTTAAAGACTGATAAGTCCAAAGGTTGCAGCAAATGGCTACAATGGGGTAGCAATTTAAGAATGGTTATGTTCTATTCTATTGCTACTGAAACAATATCAACATCTACATGGGTCGAATGTCCATTGTAGATAATAAGCTGCGGTCGCTTATCACCTATGAATGAAAGTAAAGTTTTCATAATATAATTTCTGAAAATATCAGCTTCCATCCAACCTTTTTTACTAGCCGCGTAGACTGTGCAAGGAAACCCAGTACATTCGGGTGCAACCCATTGATCCCAAACATTTATTCCTTTGAATATTATCAGTGGAGGTGCTTTTACGCCGGATGCACTACATAACATAAGCACAGTGGTATTTTCTCTACCCGGTGTACTTATCGTACGAGTACAAACTTTTTCTTAGGACCTACAACCTTTGTTCTTGAAGGATCGATTGACATGGATGTTTCATCCAAATTCCATATTTGGCCAGGTTTGTCGTGAATATCCAGTTGATCCAAAGTTAATTTTAATGTGTCAAAATAATTATAAATTAAAAAAGGATCCGTAGCCTTTTTACGGGCATATTCCACATTTTGAGGGACCTTTATGCTTAAATTATTTCGTCGCTTAAAAGAGATAGACCAGTCAGCGCCGGGTACTCCATCCTTAAAAGAGGTCTTTACCTTATTAAAGTTAACGTACTTGCCCACTAGTTCTAACAATTCTTTTCTAGTTAGAGCAAAGCCCCATTTTTCTAATGCTGCCGAACCTCTAACTAGTTTTGCCTCATCTTTGCGTAAAGCAGTTGCGCGTCCTTTAGTTTTTTTAACACTACCGCGAGTACCAGTAACTGTATAGTAAATGGTGCTGTAGGGTACGGAATGTACACAAACTACTCTGTAAAATGTCATCCGTCTTTGAGACACTTCTTTAACTGCTTGCTTTAGGTCAGCTTCCGAGTAATATGTCTGATCAGGTTTTTTTCGGCGATAATTTCTTAGCATTGTGAAGAGCTGAAAAAAGAGGCAAATGCAATATACTGTTTATCACCTATATCGCATTTGCAACATACGTTGTTTTTTAGATGTGGACGGTATTTTTAGGAAATTAATCATTCCAATCGAAAGATAAAACGAAATATACCGATGTAGCTGCCTTAAATACTCCGCCACGAACAGGAAATTTTGCCGGGACAACTTATCGATCTAGCTGATTTGTTTTATAGTGGAGGGGTTTAGAATGCGTTAGCGCGTAGTGTATATTTGGTTGCAGGCCTTCAATTGGATAATTTAGGCATTTAGGCAAGTCACCTTATATACAATTAATATTTTGTACAAAACAACTATTACAGGCAATAAGATAAAGAAAAAATTTTTAAAATGATTAATTGACTTTTGTATTCTCTTACGTCACAATATGCAATGGAAAAGTCGCGGACTTACCTGGTTTATTCCCAGAAATATTAAAATAAAACATTGACAACTCATAACAAATTTAATGAATATGTCATAATTTGTCCATTATTGTTTATAGGAAATAGTCGTATAATATAGAGCTGCATCTTGTCCACAGAATCTCTTCAAGTGCTGCAGATCGTCGAATTTTTCCTTTGATATCGATATTGAAGCTGAAAATAAAAAAATTCTCAATTATTTTGTTTCTAGACTCTAAAATTTTAGACTTACATTGATAGGAATAATCTGGAAGAGAAATTCTTATCACATTCCAGGTACGAGTGACCCCTGACCGGAAATGTAATATGAACACAATCAAGCTTTTTCTCTGTATGTACTAAATTGTGAAAGAACCGGAATATTGTGAAATTTTTATTTTGACCTGGACATGAGTCGCACAAAATGTCTAGTTGTCTGACTTCCACATCAAGAAAATTGTACACGAAATGATGAAGTAGTGAAGCGACGTCATCAGCCCCTTTCTTAGCGATCAGTTCTGAGTAAATGTAAAAACACTCTGAGAATTCGAGAGAATATGAACGTTAAAGGCGTAAACAGAGAGTTGCCGCTTGTAATAAACATCGTTACTTGGTATATTTGGAGCTGGTAAATTTTTGGAAAAATCCATACAACTAGCCTCCTTTTCTTTTTTTGGTTTCAAGTTTTGCTCTCTTCTTACGAATGTAAAATTGTTCCGCTCTTTTCTTATGGACATTGGTTTCTGTTTCAATTTTTTATATTTTCCTCTCTATGTTTACTTATTCCAGTGCGATCACATTATTTTTTTCTGCAACAAGTGACTTTTCTGGCTGCAAATTGATCGCAACTGCTGCAGGTATCTGTTCTGGGATACCCGAATGCGATATTGAAATCCTTTTCCATATATATCCAATAAAAAATTGAATTTTTTTTTTAAATTAAGTTCCTCAGCAAGGTATTTTTTAGACGATTGATGCAAACTATAATGACTTCCTCTGCTTTTGAAGCTCTTAATGTGAGCATGGATTAAGTTAAGAGTATCTGTAAGTTTTCTAGGACGCACATTATGTTTTCCTCTTTTGATTTTTGGCCGAAACACCGATCATCTTTAGACTGCGCAATAAATGCTCTATTTTACCCTTTGTTATACTTTGAATGGCCATAAATCCTTTCTTACAAATTGGTACTTCCTTTACTACAGCATCTATATTGGTATGAATCCTATAGCAGTAGGCAGCATCGCGCAATTTAGCTTTCTCTTCGGAGTTCGGTGGACGTCTGTTTTAATAGGCAGTATCGAAATTAGTTCACATAAATAAGAATTCTGCTCCTCCGTTGGTAAAAGATGAAAATGCTGCAACATGTTTAAACGTGCTCCTTCTGCTATAACTTCAAAACACCTTTTTTTTTACAGTTACAATCGGCGCCCATTTCATGACCTTGTAGTCTCATTTTTTTCGAACATCAGTTAATTGTCCCAACTTCTTCCTTTTCTTTGTAGTTTTTGATTATAACTCACTGTGATCTAAATATTCTTCCATTTTTAACACTTTCCATAAAAACACATTTCTAAACTGTTGACACACAATATTATTTTTCTGCTTAAAATCGAGAGATTAAATTTAGAGTTATAATCAAAACGCACGTGTCGATTAAGCTGGAAATGAACAAGCTTTGTCGTAGCGAACGACTATGACTTAGCTTGTTTATCGCCTGTTGTTACGACAGTTACGCCACTTTATAGCCTGTATGAATTTATGGTAAAAACACACTATCTTCTTCTATTAGGTGGCGCTGTGAGCTCATTTTCGCCAAAAATTGACCTAGCCAGTTTTTCCCCTTTACTCTTCATTTTGATTTGTTGTTTTTATTGAAGTTTTTTGGTTCGACATAAGTGTAGGTAGTAGGCCTATACTTTTTAATATTTGCAGCTCAGTGTTCGTCTAATATGTGTACTGTGTACCTAGTTGTTTTATGTTTTAATTTGTAGTGGCCATCTAGTTATTAGGTAATATTAACTTTTTTATCCTTTTTGTAAATGTAATTAAGGTTTTTTTCGGATATTTTAGGTCTGATGATGACCTTAAGGTCGAAACACGTGTCACAAAATCAATTTTAAAGTAAAAAATTTATTGTATCTGACTGAGCCCGAGACTAGTTTATTCTTTTCTTTGACTTCTAAAAGTCTTAAGAATTAGGGATACAGGGCGTGACAAAAGTTAGTTTGAAATTTTTAAATTTGGAATTATGACAGATGTAAGATAGTTACAATATAACCGGCTTTAATTTAACTATTGTGGACCATGGACTTTCTTGCCAAAACGGTTTTTTAATATACGGGGTGTTAAATTATTATTATTTTTGGTTTTTTTCATATTCCTCGCACAATTCTGAGGATAAATATTTTAAATTTGAAACGCTGTATGCTGTGAACAATGCCTTCGAAATGACTATTAGGAAAATCTACGGAGTGTTATTTTTACCGCCCCCCACCCCGAAATTTTCACTGCGATGTTACTGACCATTTCTGGAAATTCTTTATTCTGTTCTCTAATTTTTTGGTATCTTAGGTTTTTTTCATATTTTGTACTGTTTAGAAGTTATATAGAAAAATTTTCATTCATGCATGGTTATGGCATATAGAACACGAAAAATATGGTAAAATTGTAATGTTAATCCATTATGACCTCGAAATCGGATGGGTATGAATGGACACTTTGCTAAACACATTCTAAATGGTACAAAATTATGAAAAAATCTAAAGTTGCAGAGCAGAATAGGGGATTTAAATTTGTTGTAAAAAAATCCAGTGGCGTTGCAGTAAAAATTTCGAGGGAATAAAAGGGATCGCGAGCTGGAAAAAGTAATACCCAGTAAAATTTTCCAAAATATATTATAGCCATTTCGAAGGCATTGCTCACAGCATACGGCATATCAAATGTGAATAGTTTATCCATAGAAATGTTCGAGGTATACGAAATAAATTTTAAAAATGTAAAACTTTATTACACTGTTTCACAAACACCAAGGCTTTGATCTTTTCGCCCTAAATAAGCTATAAAATTACGCCCTACTTTTTTGCCACCTATTAACTAACACTCTGTATAACTGTTTTGGCTATTAACAATTAATAAAAATCGTTTTGGAAAAAAAATCCAGTTCACAAAAGTTGTATACAGCTAATATATCATAATTATCTTACGTCTGATATTACAAAAGCGAAATAGTAAAATTTGTGGAATATCTTAAGTTAGTGTTTGGTAAACTCTATCTAACTTTTGTCACGTCCTGTATCCATACTTCTTAACACTAATGATAACAGCATAACTACTGATCATAAATGAGATGATAAAGATCAGTTTTATATACAGGTTGTTAAGTTACCGCCCCACTTCTATAAAAATGTATATTGCAGATAAAAACTGTTTTTTTGAACTTTGTCAAAGATCTTTTTGGTTAGAATTTTAGGCGTTAACAAACTTTGCATGGGTTTACTTCACGCCCTGTAGATACTATTTTTATTTTCATAGGCAGTCTTGCAAGAAGAAGCACGAATCCAATAGACCGGCCAGACGAACGCTAAAAACATGATCTCGATATCATGATATATATTGAAATATCTATATTTAAACTTTCAAAAAGAATTCTATTTTTAGCCAGCAATTTATATAGTAAATTTTAAAAATCTAGAAACTTTCGAATTTTGTGAACGTTAAAAGCAGACCTTAAAGCAACAAGTGAATTGTCATAAAAAAATAGTGAAGATCTTGAAAAAGATAACAATCACAGTTCGTTTTCAATTCTATATGTTTTTGGCGCAGATATTAGTTTGTCAGATTGCTCTCCGTCCAGGGCTAAGTCAGAGTTGGAGTGATCGTCCCAGATGATTTACACGTTATGCCAGTTTGGAGACGTTATCGATGGGATTTCCGGATGGCGAGCTCTAAGCTCCCGGTACACCTCCTACTCCCGCCTCATGAGGGCCGTTACGCTAATATTCTATGTGGAACTGGGCAGACGAACAGGATAGAATGCAAACAGAATGTTAGTTTCCACACTGAGCGGTTATGTCTCCCGTCTCCCCTTGAAACAAAGCAACTAAACCGAACACGTGGAACCACTTATGTTAAAAACACAGAGATCAGCGTTTTACGAGGCGGTTCGAAAGACTGCAATAATAATTTCTTTAAAAATTAGGGTTAGGCGGATTGCGAATTAAAACAAAAGCGGGCGATTAACAACTGTGGGCCGCAATTTACCAGTTCGGACTTTGCTCATAAGAGAGGGCAAAAAACCGCAGTACCTGCTTTTTAGCTGGCCCTTAGAAAACAGCGCAACCGTCGCCACCACTCCAAGCTGTTCAAAAGACTACAACCGGACCGGCCAAGCAAGAGTACGTATTATTATCAGCAACATGGAAAATCAAAAAAAGGGGATTTATATAGCCGTATTAATCATCGAATTTATAAGTATGATAAAATATTTATCAAGGACGAAAGAATAGGTACTGCCGATACTTTTGTTACCTAAAAGAAAATAAATAATTAAGTCCAATACAGCCTGGTTATTTCAAAATGCTGTAAAAAGTATTAATTGTCAAACATATGAACAAAACTTGCATTTTTTCAAAATGAGATACCCTGTAAATTTTACTTTCAAAAGTTAGATCTGTTTTACTTATTTCTAAATAAACGGGTTTGACATACTTATCTAAAAAAAAATTAAAAAATGAAGACTAAGTGTGTGACAAAGATTATTTTTATTTCTTCTGAACATTTTTCTTATCGTATGGTTTTTCTCCATTTTTTCGTTAATTTTTAAAGATAAAGAGTGCAGGTTTTCTCATAAAAAAAGTTATATTTACACATTTGACAACTGATGTATTTGTTTTAATTTTCCTTAATGTTGTATAAAACTTGGTAACTAACCATACATTCTGTTTTTTTTGGATCATTTTGATACCTTGTAAAATAAAATGTTACAGCTGATAAAAATGTGGACAAGTTAAAACTTTTTCGCAGTACATAAATAATTAACCGTAGTTTTTATATTGAAGTTCATTTTAATGTTTTTTTTGCACTGTTATCAGATACTCTCATTTTTTGCACTGTTATCAATACATCTCAGACTTGAACTTTCCTCCCATATTCCTTATTCCAAACCCTCCGCATAAACAAAGTTCTAGTTCTTGAGGAATAAGAAAATTAGTTACCAAGATTGTCTTAAATTACAAAGCTTCCACAAACGCTTTACTATTAACAAAAATATTGTTACAGACTATGTGCTTGGCGGAAGCCCGAGGGCATCTGTATATCCGGCCCGGTCACCCATGGCGGCGCAACCAAATGCAAATAACCAACACAGGTAGGTTTTCGTGTTAACACGTAACTTAGATAATACACTAAAGGCCTTTATTCTAAAATTAACACAGTGTGGGAAACATTGCATATTTCGTGTGTTTGGCTTGGGCCAAAAACGACTGAAATATGTTTGGACATTTTTAATGAACGGGCTCTGAAATTGCTCCGTTTTACAGAATGAAACATTCATTTTTATTATTCTGAAACTGTATTGCGAATGGGAACTAAACTGTAATTAATTTTATCCATAGACATAATAACAGGGAGACTGAATATCTTATGCTGTTTCATTCATAAAATTGTGTATGTTTTGATGCAATGTTTAAAGTAAATAAATGTGAACAAGGTCTCTCGTTTTTGTGGGGTATCTCTCTTATTAGTGAAGATAGAGGGTTGCAATTTTCGCGACACAGTGCTACTTTTTTGTGAAACGAAAGATGACCCAAACAAAATTCTCATAGCCTCCCTTCGTTTTTAGGATAGAGTTTGAAATTGAAAATATTGCATTTTTGGGCTCTCCTATTTCTCGGTTGTTGTTTAACTTATCGAAAAGGTAATAACTGGATCTGATACAGTTTTTCACGTAGAATCCGGTGACGTAGTCAGATCTTTCATGAGAGCTGTCGTTTTTGAGATATAACACAAACTTATAATTTTTTTAAATGGGACACCCTGTATATTTTTATTTTATATTACTCAGTTCGAAATAAGCTTCTTATTTATTATATAATAATATATACTTTTCTAATCGAATCGCCCAGTAATTTGCATTTTTTTAGAGATAGACTCAGTTTTTGGTAGTAGGCTGGGATTGCCTAAACAAAACGAAAGGAAATTGTTGTCGTATGAAATAAATTATCTGTAAAAAATCTCTGGTTCGTTTTGAAGCTAGTTTAGATAACCGCAACAATTATTTTAAATTTTATAATAAAAAATGGCGTTTTCTAAAGAGGAAAAATACACCATGTTGCTCTGCTGCACTGTATGGTATGCTTAGCATTCGTCGTATTTTATAAGAAGTACATTTTTATGAAGCTGTTGGTGTTTTAAACATAGGTCTCCAGAACGAAGACAACCCTGTGATATTACATTTCTTAGAATGGAAAGAAATCTACTTGCTTTCGGATCTTTCAATAAGCCGCAAAGCAAAACCTATAACAAGCAAAACGGGGAAGACGTAGTTAATATTCTGTCATCCACTGATGTAGATACTTCAAGTTCTTGCAGAAAAATCCATCAGAATGTTGGGGTTCCAAAAAGCCGGGTACAAAAATTTTTAAGGAAACTAGGTTATAAACCATTTAAATTCAGATTGCAAATGTAAATGTTCCACACATCCGGGCAACGTGCAGCGTCGTATTATTTTCTGTAACTGGTATCTAGAAAAGTGCGATAACGATCCTGACTTTTATAGAAAAGCAACATGGTCCGATGAGACATATATAAGTAGCGCCAGAGTATTAAATAGACATAATTCTAGATACTGGTCGCAAGAAAACCAGCATCGAATATTTCCTCGCGAACGACAGGGTAGGCTTGGGTTTAATTTGTCTATTTCTTGTTTCATATTGGGTTCAAAAATAATGTATCGCATATACCAAGGGAGCTTAGATACAGATCGGTATTTTCAAATACTGGAACTTATTCTACCGGAATTACTCGATGATCTGCCTTTGGCCTATTTACGCGACACATATTTTCAGCAGGACGGAGCAATTGATCATAATTCCGGTAAAATAAGGCAGTATTTGGAAAAAAAATTTCTTGGAAAATGGATTGGGACCAAAAGGGTCGGCGAGATCGCCAGATGTCTCAGTTTCGGATAACTTCCTGTGGAGTACTTTAGAAAACAAAATATATAGGGCAAGACATGACATCTTAGCCGATTTAATAAACGCCACAAGAAGGGTATTCAATGAAATGCAACAACGACTGGTTAGTATTTTCAATGCCTTAAGAAGTATACGGAAATTATGTAGGCTTTGTGTAAGGTAAAATGGACGTTATTTCGAGCAATATCTTTAGGGTATAGATTTAGTTTTCTGTCTATTTTGGTGTTCTTTAGTAGTAGGATTAGTTTTTGTTGTTGTTAGTTATTTGGTATTAGAGGTAGAATTATTAACATGTTCAATTATTCAATTAATAAAACTTCAAGATTGATGGATTCACGGGTTTAGCGGCTAAAAACAGGTTAATAATAGTTCTTTTTATTATAAAACCGAGTTTTCGGTCCGATTTTAAACCTTCTTCAAGGCAACAGGCTAAAATTATAACAATATAAGATAAATAATGCTATGACAGTTATTACAAATCTACTTACATTTTACATTATATATATTGAATTATTAAATTTCTAGAATTTGAACATTTCTTGTAAAATAGTATAAAACAAGGATATACAAGGTAATAATTCATTGTAGAATTTTTTAAAAAATTCTTGTTACTATAAATAAAATATACCCGAAAAATTAATTTCTTTTGTAAGCAATCCCTGTCTACTACCAAAACTGAGCCTATCTCTAAAAAATGCAAATTACTGGGCGATTCGAATAGAAAGGTATATACTATTATATTTTTTCTAGAAGCTTATTGTGAACCGAATAATATAAAATAAAAATATACGGGGTGTCCAATTTCGAAAATTATAGGTTTGTGTTATATCTGAAAAATGACAGCTCACATAAAAAATCTGACTACGCCACTGGTTTCTACGTGAAAATGTATCAAAGCTAGTTTTTATCTTTTCCATAAGTTAAACAACAACCGAAATTCCAAAAATTTAGTATTTTCAATTTCACACTGTATCTTAAAAACGAAGGGGGCTATGACAATTTTTTTTGGTGGGTCATCTTTCGTTTCACAAAAAAGTAGCACCATGTTGCAAAAACCGCAACCCTCTATCTTGACTAATAAGAGGGATACTCCAAAAAAACCACGAAAACGGGACACCCTGTGTTTGTGCATGAAAATCTATGCTTAAGCTCGTTTATCTTTGTTTGCTTTGTTGCAAGACAACGTAAACCTCAGAAGGTATTTTAAAATAATTTATTGTAAAAAAGTGTATTATTTATATGTCAAATACGCATGAAGAGATGTGTCCTTTAAATCTGCGTACGCATTGGTTTTGCCTCGAAACTTAAGAATGTTATTATGTAGGTTAGGGAAAAAAGTGTAGGTATGAAATGTTTCTGGTCCTAATAACACTTAAAGTTATTAACTATACGTACAAATGAACAAATATTGAGGAGAATATCGGACCGAGTACGCCCATGAATACAGAAAAAACAATATCATTTTGACTTACCCGAGAAAAGAGAAGTTAGGACTTAAATAGGTATTAAATAGCTCAAATTTATACACACTTCGCACTTATGCATCATAATGCCCAAGAACTCGCACAAAGGTAATCAAAAATCTTCCAAAAACTCACAAAAATCGCTCAAATACCAATCTTTTGCTCAAAGTAACCCAGCTCTGTTCGGTTTACTATTTTACTACAGTTTTGTTAATTCAAGCATAATGTGATTTAAAGGTATGGGGGGTGTTGAAAAACAGGTTATTTGAATAATCATTTGTTAGTAGTAATTATATGTAGCTAATGAAATATTACAGAAGTTTCTTTGACAGTATTAGAACTACCTTAAACATTTATTTTCGTTTTACTACCAAGTAGAAATTTTGCGTAGACATATATCTATGTAGGATATTTAATAACTGATAATTTTAACAATGTATGATGTATGTATGACTATGTTCAAATTAAAACAATTTCATCTCCCAGTTATTATTTCTATGATTCTATCTTATCCTATTTTATATAATTTGAAATTAATATTTAATTTTTTGAAACTTCTGCTAGTTATATTACATTTTTGTTGCATATATACTTTATTGCGTGTTCATCTATTGAACGAGGATATGATTTACAATTTAATTGTCATAAAATTATTTTTGATTATACATTGATTTTTACTTGAGATAGGTCGTGAACATAAATTGGTGTAAGTTAACATAATGCATTTACTTAAGAAACTAAGTTATCAAGCTCACTTAAATACAAAAAAAAATTGAAGGATCACTTAAGCAATTATCTTAAGACAACACAATGGTTGGTATCTCTATAGGGCGCTAGTTCTGTAATTACAAATTACTATATGCATAAACTACTCTTTTTGGTTTGAAATTAAATTTTACGTTAATTTTTAATCACTAAAACTCATTATTTAACAAAGCTAAATTTAAATGTATTGAATATCAAATAAAAAAGATGGAGCGTTAATGGTATATATAACGTTCTTAAAATTAAAGTAATACCTTATACAGTCATACGAATACTAACTGTAAACTATGCTGAGAATAAACAATATTTATAGTTAATATTACGCAACTGTTTATTGCTAACAATGAACAAATAGATGACAATAGGTTTCACTCAAAACACTCTCTTTTCTGGAAAGATTCTTCTCTTTGTCCGCATATGTTTTTACTTTTGTTTTGCCTTAATTAGGCTTCAATGATAAACAGTAAATGACTTGTATCTTCTGTACAATTAAAAGAAGGTGAAAATAATTTTCTCTTGAAAACTGCTAAGGCTTGTTACGTGAACTTTCACTGATAAGTGATTATAAAAAACTGCAACTGAGGTATATTGTAATAGTTTTCACCTCTTTGGGTACTAACTGAACTAAAACGAATACGAATTAACAGCTTTGATGGATGCCGAAAACGAAACACTTGTCTCTTAAGATTTAATTCAAAGTTTTACTCAATTACACTGAATAAAAAGGCAAATTATTTACGAACTTTTGATAGGCATGATAAGAAAGCACTTACTTGTACTTTCAACTAAAACCCGTACTGAATGTATGAATTTTAGCCATAGTTCCAGAGACATGCTCTCGCCTCGCTGCGAAATAAGTTGCTCAAATAGTAGTGGTGGAACGTACAGAAAGTGAAAATGTTTTTTATATAGCATAAAAGATATTCGGTACTAGAGTGAGAACGATAAAAATAATGTTTGATCTCCATGGTGCATCTATAAAAAGCTTATAAAGCCATGGTTTATTTATTTAATATATTACTTTTGTAGTTTTACATCGAATGTCCGACTAGAATATTTTTAGGAAAGTTTTTACTTTTAAAAATTAAAGAAGGCGATAAATGAAATTGAAGAAAATGTCGCTGTTAAATAAACAACGACTGGTTCTTATCTATGCGGTCTCTAAATGTCCAAGTCTTGTCGGGTTTGAAACCACCTAACTTGTTGGTAGAAGCGATAAAAAAGTTATTTTAAGCAGAGCAAATTCTAGGAATTGCCTCGGAGATCTAAATTAATAGTTTGCGAAATGCAACAAATTAACGCTTGTTAATTTTAATAATTCTAAGGCGAAAATGGTATTTAGCCGGGGTTAGAAATGTTGTAATATACTCGGTACATGAAATTGGGTTAAATACCCTATGTGTTTTTTAAAGTAGCTTTGAAAAGGCACAACGAATTTGGCCAAAATAGCTGTTGCATATTTAATTCGAAATCTATACTGGCTTCCAAACAGAAATTCAGAGCCATAAAAAAATAGATCATCGTGACTTAGTACTATTCCAGGGTTAAAAATAAAGTAATTATATGTTAATTTTAATGAAAGAACACTGAAGTTGCTTGGTTTTCCAGAATTAATAAATAAATTATTATTTAGAAATATCTTATCTACCATTTATCAATTGTTTTTGATTTTCAAATTACTCCAGAATATTATTTATATTTTTAAAATTGATACTAAATTTATATTGCATTCATTTTATAACGTTCTCAGATATTGAATATTATTATTAATTTAATTAACGTAAAAATATTCGTTTAATACACATATAATAAAAAAATTAAGTTAAAATGGTTTTTTACAAGATACTGTCATAAGAAAATTAACAAATGAGCTATATAAAAGGCAGTTTAATGAGAAATAATAATTAAATAATTAAATAATTAAATTGTTCTGGCCAATATAACAATCGCAGAATTGTTCGCGGCCTAACAAATTGCTCTGCTAAATTTGAAAAATCTGCAGTGGAAGATATGGAAAAACTTTTCAAGGAAATGTTGTTTGATTAGAGTTCTTGTTAAATAAATTGTAAATTTTAAAATGACTGTAACTCTAAACTACTAAATATTGTTCTCTGTTATTTAAAACTTTTCACCTCAAATTATCTGTACTTGTATTTATTTATATATTGTTAGTCATTTTATTTTAATCCTGCATTTTCTAGTATTCCTTAATAAGAACTATAGTTTCAATAAGTCCTCATATTAATACTTGAATTGTATAGTATTCTCTAGAAGAAACTAGAAAACATTTCAGACATTCAAGGGTGACACACTAAGAAATAAAAGTTTATCTGAAAATATCAGAGGTCAATGAAATATAAAAGTAGATTTTAGCTGGAAAAGTATTATTACTTTGGAGCATATATAGATCACACATAATAATTAGTTTGGTTCGTAAATGCAAATCGTCAATTCACGTGAATTAACCCATTGGCTTATCAGTGAATCAACGAATATTTCATTCACACTGTACATTAATTTTTATCGAATTCATTCGCACGGCTTTTATACGTTTCGATGTTTGACAATACACAAAAAAAATTAATGCGTACGCATCAAATCGTTTGTTTTTTGTGTCAAGACTTGACTTGAAAGCCTACTTTGATGATTCTCCCATAAACCGGAATTGCCGCGCCACGAATTGTTCGGACGCGCCGGACCCTTCACACTATGCGGACGAATCAACGAATTTGCTAATGAGCTTTATGCTGGATTCTATTATAGGAAAGGAATATAGTTAGTCAGAATTAATACAAGAAAAATACATAATTTTAACGATTAAAAACAATCCGTATGAGTTTTGTTTAGACGTTTTATATTCAAGAATTCTAAATCCCACTCTAAAATGTGTTGAAAGTACGTCTATTCGATATGTGATTATTTGGATATTGCGTACATTATTATTTATTCTATAAATAAGATTTTTATATAAAATCTCGCGAAAACAACATATTTACGTATTAAACGACCCTTATTTCAGAACACACATTCCATCAACGTGGAACGAAATACACCTGCTGCTGTAATTTTTGTTCTCTAAATTACTACCGTAAACAAATAAGAGCTTGGTCAAAGACCTACTGTTTTCGTATCTATTAATTTCAATATTACTAACCATTAATATTCATGTAAATTTATGACACGAAGATTTAATGCTGAAGTAATATTCCTGTGTGATAGAAAATATACATAACTGTTGAATTTGCTTATTTACAATGAAACGAGATGAAACGCACATTTGGCTGCAATAATGTATTTTTTAAACCATTTCCAGACATCAGTTTACTAAATGATAAAAAAATTCTATCGTACAAGAAATAGGAAACGTAATTGTTGCGATCCTGGTTTAGTCAGTTTTGATTATTGTAGTTATATGATTACATTAGTGGATATGAAATTATAGGCGAAAGTACATTTTGCAATCGAATCTTTGCCGCATCGGAGCAGATAAAAAACACTCAAAATAATAACTACACAAAAATTGATTCGCCATTGCCGTGCTTAAGTAATTATTCATGGTGCCAATCCTTACAGTTAAAATGTATTTCGTTAGTGTGTTGTATGACAAAGATCTAATGTACACTGTGTCCCAGATTGCTTGTAATCACAGGGTTTCTCGGTAACCAGCAGAGATAGAACTTTGCGGTTTTCGCGACTCTGTGTCAATTTTTCGAGAAACTTTGAATGCCGCAAACAGAATTGTGCCAGATTGTTTCGTTCCCGAGATACAGAGTGAAATAGAAATTTTGCGCTTTTGGGGGTGGTATCATATTTCGGACACCCTGTCAGATAAAGAAAAGGTAAAAACTGCTATGGATAGATATTTTTACGTAGAGTCCAGTGCTGTAGTCGAATTTTTTTTAGACAAACCGTTTTTGATATAGCCCAAACTTAGTATTTTTAAATGGGACACCCTGTATTTTTTGGTTCCAAAAAATTTGCCTTTTTTTTCTCTTTAAAATAATGTATCACACTATGCACTTTTGACGTAAACTAAGCCTTATAAACGCAATATTAATAGAAAAACGTAAGTTGGCCATGGAAATATGGCATGGAAACAAAAATCAAAACTATTTGTTTCTTAAATATATCAAATATTGCCGTGTTTATCCTCTTATCATACGAGTTACCAATAATTCTAACAGGTAAATTAATAGATATTAAGAAGAAATGAATAATTTTGAACATAGTCATAAGTATGATATGATGGTCCGTTTTATTGAATGTCATGAAAACAGTGATCAAGCATCTGATTTATATTTTAACAGGTAAGCACCAAGCGCTTAAATTATTATGAACCTCCTTTCAAAATTTTTTTTCAATTCCACTTTGAGTTATGGACTATTTCCAAAAGCTTTTTTTATATCGTAGATATCCAGAAAGGCCTCAGCCACACAAGGCAATTTTTCGCCGAAATAAATTAAATTTAATTAATGATGGATCATTTTCAAAGCACAGGGCTAAAACATATAATAAACGAAATCACGAGAACAATGAGATTGTTGTATTAGTATTCAGGCCAATCACGCGAATTCATGTAGGCATATTCAGGAAACAGTGGAAATGTCAAAATCACAAACGCAAAGGATATTAAGAAAACATAAATATAAGCCTTATAAAGTAAATGTAGTACAACAATTGCATCCTGGAGATGCAGAAAGGCGTCTAAATTTTTGTAACTGGTATCTTCAAAAAACCCAAAATGACCCTGACTTCGGTAACAAGGTTATATGGTCCGACGAAGCCTATGTAAGTTGTAGTGGTATTTTTAACAGGCATAATAATAGGCTCTACTATACGGAAAACCAATTTTTAACAAGAGAACGTCAGCAGCAAGGAAGGATTGGGTTTAGCGTCGCTTGCTTTATATTGGGAACAAAGATTACATTCCATATTTACAATAATAATTTAACAGCAGATAGACATCTAGCAATTTTAAATCAAATACTACCGGATTTATTGGATAACTTGCCGCTAGCAAATCTGCACAATATTTACTTTCAGCAGGACGGTGCTCTTGCCCACAATGCGCAAATTATAAGGCCATTTCTATTTGAAAATTTTCACGATCGCTGGATTGGTACAAATGGACCAGTAAGGTAGCCTGCTAGGTCGCCAGACCTCTCAATATTCGATTTTTTCGTTTGGTCTTACTTAAAAAACAAAATTTACCTGAATCCAGTCAATACGATGGAGCAGCTGCAAAATGCAACTATTCAGGCATTTAGATCATTGGAAGATAGACCTATAATAATGATGAATGCTCTACGAAGAATTCACACTGTGTGCCAATTATGTGTTCGTAAGGGGGGCGGCCATTTTGAACAGTTTTTCTAGTTATGTAGAATTTGTTTAGTATTGTGATTAAGTTTATCAAAATTATTAAGTTTATTTATTTCATAGTAAAAAAATGGTTGTTAATTTTTTATGTTGTTTAATTTTGCTTCTGGACACTTTTAATATCTACCCATATTTCCATGGCCAACTTACGTTTTTCTTTTAATATAGCGTTTATAAGGTTTAGTTTACGTCAAAAGTGCATAGTGTGATACATCATTTTAAAGAAAAAAAAAAGGCGAATTTTTTGGAATAAAAAAATACCCGGGTGTCCCATTTAAAAAATACTAAGTTTGGGCTATATCTCAAAAACGGATTGTCTAAAAAATTGTCCGACTACAACACTGGATTCTACGTAAAAATATCTATCCATAGCAGTTTTTACCTTTTCTCTATCTGATAGGGTGTCCGAAATATGATACCACCCTCAAAAGCGCAAAATCTCTATTTCACCCTGTATCTCGGGAACGAAACGATGTGGCACAATTCTGTTTGCGGCATTCAAAGTTTCTCGAAAAAGTGACACAAATTCGCGAAAACCACGAAGTTATATCTCTGCTGGTTTCCGAGAAACCCTGTGATTACAAGCAATCTGGGACACAGTGTACATAGACAGTATAAATTGGATTTTTGCTATCTTGTCAAAAAATCATACATTTTAAATGATTTCTACTTTCAAATTTTTAGTGTTGGCTTCTTATTATTTAAGATTTTAATGCCCCTAATGTTATGTACCGGTATGTAACTAAGAATAGACCCCGGCTATGATTCGGTAACCGTTTATCGTACAACTTGGAAAAAAATTTAATAGGTAAATCGGCCAAAGGAAATCACTGGAAATTATTTTCGAATTTGAAATATGGTTGCTAGGAAGCACAACTGTTACGACCAATCAGATAATAGCGTTTTTCTTAAAAATATGCAGGTAAAGATATATTTTTAATTCAGCCATCGTAAACACTAAAGAATACGTATTTTTTTTGTTTAAGGTGCGCTCTATCGCATAAAATATAGTGGTGGGGGAACGTCAAACATTTTTTTATGTAAATGCTAGTAACTCCGGCATAACTTAATGGAATTAAATAAACTACGTGTCATTTAAAAGGACTTTCTTTCCTTAATCATCTGTAGTATACACATAGTCCGAATCTATTTTGCCGTGGTAGTTAGAGGGCGCTGTTTAACATTCCAACACGTTAAGGCTTGTTTTACATGTCTAAATAGAGGAAGGAATTCCTAAAAATCCAACGTAAACTGCAACTTTCTATGTTTTTTCTAACTGGAGATATTTATAAGAGTTAAAATTAGGCCACCGGCGCACCGTGACAACGCTGTATCTCCAAAACTCTGAAACTGATAGAGCTTTTGCGTTATAATATGCTCAAGAGAAAATGTCAGAAATTATATTTCCCGTTTATTTTACAACCACTGGACGGCACAGCAACCTAGTGACAAAGCTACATTTCAGTTTCGAAACAATTGTTATGGGTAGATATCTTATTGTGTTCAATAGGTAACACATCAACAGCTAAACTAATATTTCTCAAAAAGTAAATACAATGATATTAATAATAATAATAATTATAATAGTATACTAATGCTAGGTCACACTGCGTTCATTGTCGCATTATTTACATCGAACTCAATGTAAAATAACACGATAATTAACAGCATTAAGAGTAATGTGAATTCGGTACCTAACTTTATTCTTCGTTTCTTCCCACTAAATGCTCTATACAAACGAAAAGTTATTTGACATGGTAGAGGTTTATTTTGAAACCATTATAAATGCTACAATTGCTGCCAGGATATCTGCACTGCAATATCGTGATAGACGCCAACCCAGTAAGAAAGCTTTTCTCCGAGTTATTCATCGTTTGCGAACAACTGCATCCGTTCATCTTCCTATGTATAGAATATTAATGTTTTAACTTATGTGGAGTTTAATCCTCACGTAAGTACTAGAGCTTTTGCGCGAGACCTAGGAGTACCTCGAACTACTGTCCAAAATATTCTCAAGGAACATAGGTAAGCAATAATTATTATGACTTTGAATCCTATAAATTATACAGGGTTTCTGGGACAACGCTCAATCTCGTCAATTTTACCATTCACTCTGGAAGATGAATGATGTATCTTCATCCAAACGAATTATCAAAAAAATCGACAAACGCCGTGCCATATAAGAAACAATATTATTATGTTAGGGAGACAATTCAATTCTCCCTGTAACATAATATGTTGTTGCTTATATGCCACGGTTTTTGTCGAATTTTTCGGCGACTTATCAAGACAAAGATAAATATAAAACCGTCGGGTCTGAGCGTTTTTCCAGAAAACATGAGTAAATATCCAAAATGGGGTCTGCTTCGTTTTCATTGAGCTACCCTGTATAGGTTAGAACGTTAGGAATATCAATTTAGTTTGTCGATTTTGGATACCTTTCCCACAAAAAACAGTTACATTCTGTTCAATCAATTGTGTCTGGCTTGTTTCAGATTACACCCATATAACTTAGTCCTATATCAAGCACTGACTGTTGAATATTTCGATCAAAGACTGAATTATTGCAATTGAGTTTTGGGTATGATGCTAGAAGATCGGCGTATTCTTTCACGCATATTGTGGACAGATAAGGCCACTTTGCATAGCAATGGGGGTGTAGATCTTCATAATCTTCATTATTGGTTCAGAACTAATCCGGACTGGATGGAAGAATTTGAATATCATGGTCATTGGTTTATAAATGTTTGAGCATGATATTCCAGCATGACGGTTTCCGGCTTACTTTGCGGTGAATGTGCGGGAGTTTTTAGATAACAACTACCGTGGTAGATGGATAGAACGGGACAGTATATTTCCATGGCCAGCAAGATCGCCGGATTTAGCATGTCTGGTTTTTTTATTTGTGGGGTCGAATAAAAGATATAGTGTTTGCAACTAGACCCACTAAAAGAGATGATATGATTGTCCAAATAAGAGACTGTATGCGAACACTTTCCATAGTAGCAGTAGAGACCGCAGTTTGATCTACTCAAGGTAGAATGCGTAAGTGCATTGAGAATGATGGACCACAATATGAACATTTAAAACGCCATTAAACACATCATCAATGTGATGTGTATTTTTACTTTTTGAGAAATATTAGTTTATCTGTTAATGTTTTACTTATCTAACACAATAAGATATCTACCCATAACAATCGTTTTGAAACTGAAATCTAGCTTTATTAATTAGGTTTTAAAAAAAATACCCAGAATATAAAAATATTTTTCTTATTGACAGCTGCTATGCCGTCTAATGGTTGGAAAAAAAATCGAAATATAATCTCTGACATTTTCTCTTGAGCATATTATAACGCAAAAGCTCTATCACTTCGAGCTTCAGAGATATAGCGTTTACGCGGTGCGCCGGTGGCCTAATTTTAACTATTTTATTGATATCTCCAGTTAGAAAAAAGAAAGAAAGTTGTGGTTTGCGCTGGATTTTTAGGACTTCCATTCTCTATTTAAACATTGAAAAAAAGACATAGGGTGCCATTTAAAATGTTCATGATAATGCCTAATGGATGTTGGAATGTCAAACAGCTCCCTCTAGCTACTACGGCAAAATAGATTCGGACAATGTTTATACTGCAGCTGATTCAGGAAAGAAAGCTCTTTTAAACGACACCTAGATTGTTTAATTCCGTTAACTTATGCCGCAGTTATTAGCATTTAAATAAAAAAAAGTTTGACGTTTCCCCATTACTATATTTTATGCGATAGAGCAAAGTACCTTAAACAAAAAAAATTACCTATTCTTTAGTGATTAGGATGCCTGAATTAAAAATATATCTGTACCTGCATATTTTTGACAGAAACGCTGTTTCCTGATTCGTCGTAACAGATGCGCCCCCTAGATATTTCAAATTCGAAAATAATTTACAGCGATTTCCCTTGGCCGGTTTAGCTATGCATTTTTTCCTCAATAAATGGTTACCGAGTTATGACCGCCGTTCATTCTTAGTTGGCCAACCGGTACTTGTATTTTTAGTCACTTCCTTTTCATAATATATTTTCTGGGATTCATTAATAGTTAGTACAATTTTGATATTTCTTAATATTACCTATTATATGAAAGAGAGTAAGAAAGAAGTAGAAAAAAACTAGAAAACGTCTCAGACATTCAATGTGTCCCACTAAGAAATAAAACCGTATCTGAAAATATCCGAGGTCAATGAAATATAAAGGTAGATTTCAGTTAGAAAAGTATTATTACTTTATAGCATAAATTTCCCACGAGTAATGAAAGAAAATAATTCCTTTTTAAACGTAAATTATTGTTCTTGCATATCGGACATTTCTAGGATATGGAGAATTATTAATTCTTTTCGACTAGGGGTAATAATTTTAAAATGCCCACTTCGCGTGACACAAAAGAATTTCTATTTTGTGTTTTGCCTGTTAAATGTTGAATATTATTTGAGATAAAGAATATAAGGGAAATATATTACGTTTTTATGTGGCCATTATTTTAATTGTTGCCTGAAATATGTTTTTTTTTATCACCTATTAATAGACACCTTTTTTATTTCATACATAGATGATCTATTTAAATAAGCAGACGTGACAGTAATAGAATGAACATTATTTTTAATATGAAAATGACGCAAATACCATTTACCTAATTCAGTAAAATCAATATATAAGTGTTGACATCGAGGATTCAAATAAACACACATAAAGACGATTCATCAATATACACGCTTGCTTAAGTTTTTGTTACTTAGAATTATGCTGGATTGTATTTTGGAATAGAAATAAAGTTATTTTATTTCTCTTTTGCATTGCATATTTGTCAGAATTATTGCAAGAAAAGAGTTTCTAGCCCGAATGAGAAAAACTGTTATAGGTTTTGTTTAAGTTCACTAATTGCGATTCGTTGGGCGGCGATTATGTCTTTTGGGCGAACAGTCAAGTAGGCTTTGACTTCGGCGAACCACATGTCTGATTCAAATCTTTTATTTTTTTTGTATTATCAAACGCTCGAATCTATTCGAACGAATTAAATAGAAATGTATGAACAGTGTGTATGAAATATTCGTCAATTCGTTGATTTACTTATGTAAATTGACGAATAGTAAGTAGCGGACTAGAATCTAACCGAATAGTAAGTAGCGGACTTTAGAGCTTTATATTCAATAGTTATATTAAATTTAAAATGTGTTAAATGTACATCCATAGATTGACTTTCGTCGGGTTTTGTGTTTCCAAAAAAACTACTTGAGCCTTCCTATACCAGTATGCCGAAAAATAACTTGAGTACACTTGCGTAATACAACCAGTAATAATGTATTATGATTAAGATTTGGTCATCTTTTCCAGACGCAGTACATGATAATCTATAGGACAGTAAAAATTCTTTATATCTCTGTGGTTATAAGACGTAAAAAATGTTAAATATAAAAGTAACTGAGATTTGTATCAAGAAGTCAATGTGTTTTGGAAAAAAGAATTGAACATGAAATAAAAAGAAATATGATAAACCTATAACAATTTTTCTTATTTTAATAGTATAATGGATTATAATAAAATGCGCGTTATGAAAAATGGATACTTAATAGAAACAAATGACACTCATGATCTCATCGTAATATTTTGGGTTTTCGTCAAAGGTTGCAAATAATATTATGGTAAAAAATATAATGCCTATTAACAGTTGGATATATGTTTCAAAAGAAAAATGGGGGTAGTGGCTGTAGGCACGCAGAGGTAAAATTGAAAAAGTAGATACTTTGAATTTCATGCAAAATCATTTATTAAATTAAAATCGTAGCAGAACGCTTTTGTCTTTCGCTATCTTTATTAGTGAAAGCCGAAAGCGTTTCGCTAGAAATTTAATTTAATAAATGATTTTGCCTGATATACAAAACAAATGAAACCCATGATCATATCTTACTATTTTAGAATATATTTAAAGGTTACAAACAATAAATTATGTTAAGAAATAAATAAAAATATAATGCATATTAACATTTCGATATATGGTATTTATTTAATAAAATATTTTTTCCTTCTTTTGGAGAGAAACAAGTAAGATAGTGACTGATCTTCATTACGTATCTATTTTTAACGCATGCTTTGAGGTAAACAAAATTACATATCTTGCCTTGAATGTAGAATATTCTTGGGTTTTATTTCAATTAAAATACCTAGGTTTTAATTTACATCTTTTGTAATTATTTTGTTGTTTTTATGGCGATGTTGTGTTTTTCGATTTTTTATGTTGTTTAACGCTGTTGTGGTATTCGGTATGGATTTGTGTCCTCATTCCAATTTTAAGAAGTTGACTTGTTAATGCAATGTATTTTTTGGACAGATGGTGCATGATTTGAATATCCTATGTTATATTGTTTATTCGGGGCTACTTTGCTTTTTATTTAATATTTTGTGAAATTTCCTAAGGGTAGGGAAGGGCAACATATTTTTTATCTTCTTCTAGAGTATGGTTTTTGTTGTATCGAGACGTATTGGATATAGCTTTTCAGTTTTTTTCAAAGTTTCTTTTCTATATTTTGTGATGTTACTCATAAGGCGCAATCAAGTAACACTGTTATTAAACTTAATTTTTTATTTTATTGAGTGATTAAAATTATGGTGTAGTTATCTCCCTAACCAAACATCTTTAATGCACCATTTCTTTTATTTTTGCCAGAACATTTTCTTCCAGGAACTCCTAATGGTGGTTGTGTATAATTCTTTAATATGTTCCAATATTTCTGTTTCATTTATTTATTTGTTATATATTATATATATATATATATATATATATATATATATATATATATATATATATATATATATATATATATATAACTTATCTGTAACATAATTTTTTAACTGCTAAATGAATGAAAATTTAATATCATTTGAGAATATATCTACTGTGCAAGTAAAATAATTTTACTGTTAATTTTGGTTAGGTGTGCTTGGGAGAGTATACGAGTGCTTTTTAGAAGTGAAATTAGGTATTGCGCAGGGCTATTTTTTTATTCAATCTTAACATTTAACGAATCGCTTGAAGGTTGAGTTTGAATAGTTAAGCTAGAATTCGCCTACATTCGATTCATCAAAAAAAAATTGTGAATATTTATCTAATGTTTGTAAAAAAATCCGTAATATAAGGCGTTATTTATTTATTTATATTCCATTGCTTTAGCGGTCATCTCAAATAATCCATTTTCTACTATATACTAGTTCTTAGCGCGTTATTATATATTGTCCACTTTTGAATTACTACTCTTGGGTTATTAGTTTCGCCACAGGTGGCTCTATACTGCTCCGTGGTAAATAGAGTATCAAGTCTGCCGAACATTTCGGATGTTCTCTTGGTAATCACAACCATCGGTTTTACTCCTGTTGGTGACTCTTGTATTGTTTTAAGTATTCATTTTGGCGCTAGTTGTACTCGTCTTTCAACTAGTTGAGTGTACTGATGAGGTGTATATCGTTAACCAAATTCCATTGCTTTAGCGGTCATCCCAAAGAATCCATTTTCTACTATATATATATATATATATATATATATATATATATATATATATATATATATATATATATATATATATATATATTATAATAAAATCCTCACAATTCAGTTTTTTAAAAAACAAGCATGATACAGCAACGGATATTTTAAATATTTTTAAAAAATATCTAAAACTACAATTTACAATAGATGTAATTAGAAAATGAAAAAAAAAACTTTCTAGATTAAACTCATCACCATAATGAAAACGAAATAAAAACAAAGTGGTACATAAAAAAAATTAGGTCTTCCAGATATCTTAAGTACTACTCCTAGCCTATGTCACATAAAAAATCAGTAATTATTTGCCTGGCAGATCGAGCAATAAAATTCTTCGATCCTGAATATAGAGAACGCGCTATAAACAAAGCAAAGGAGGCAATAAAACCTAATAATCCGATTAAGTTATTAAAGAAAATTTTTACAAATTGAGTTTACTTATTCTAACAACACAGCCAACAAAAACTCATTCTGGTTCTAATATAACGGATTACCTCTCAATACATTACGTGCCTGTCCTATAAGAGAAACTCGCACATTTATTTCGACCACCTAACATAAAAGTAATAAGCATCTACAAAGAAATTTTCAATTAAAATCCAATATCTCTAAAACTAAAAAAAAACCCACATAGTATATTCAATTCCAATGGTAATGGAGTTTACATCGGACAAACCAGCCAACACCTTGGTAACCACATAAACGGTCACAAATATGAAAAAAAACAGCTCTAATTAATCACCCTGTAGAAAATAAACATATCTTTGATTTTGATTTTGATTGCAGAATACCTTTAATTCAATAGTTTCTTCCGGGAGCATCCCCAGATATTCCATCTCATACATTTTACGTGGCTTTTAAACAATCATTCCTGCATTGGCAGTCGACTCAAATAACTCGATAGCCAAGCATGCTTGAAAAAGTTTTTTTAAGTTGTTTACATTGTGTTCATCAAAAAGTGAGAATTGTACAGTGTTTGCATTGTTTTTTAAAAATTTGAACTGTAGGAATTACATTAAACAATGAATCTTCAAAACTTTGTGGTAAGTTTTATAAATGTTCTTCTATTTACATGTATGTTTGAATACCTATTAGAGTTTTTTTCCAGACCAGTTCATAATTCTCTGTAAAAGATCGTGCCTGATTAAAACGTCAAAAATGCACTAAAAAACACTTTATGTTAACCCCTGGACCTTACATTCGCAAAAAACAAAAACATATATATATGTATATGTATATTTTTCTTTGAAGCACTAGATATTACCTTAAGTTCGTTTTGTCTCGTCTGTGTATCGAACTTAAGGTAATAACTAGTTGAAAGTTACTTATCTGCATTAGTTTGTGTAGTGTTAAACCATGGTATCTAAAACTTCAGAATAAATCCCATCATGTGTTTTAGTGTTTAAGTCAGTCGTCGTAAGGGACGTAATTTAAGTTCTACATTAGCGCATCTATGTTGTGTAATGGATTTGTTTAATTTACATTGGTTACACTTTGGTAAGATTTATACTAAAATACATATATATGTAAGCACTTTAAACCAAAAAAAAAGATGAAAAAAAGTAAAAACAATTTTGTCTTTTTGGTTTTGGATTTTGTAAGGTTGCAGTCAAATAAAAGAGGAGCAGACTTAGTGTACCAAACTCTTTATTGTATGATCTACCTTTCGAGAATGCTTATTCTGTTCTTCAGGACCCTTCTGAATTAAGAGCAAAGAAATTCATAAGTTAGAAAATTGCTTATACATTTTAGTATAAATCTTACCAAAGTGTAACCAATGTAAATTAAACAAATCCATTACACAACATAGATGCGCTAATGTAGAACTTAAATTACGTCCCTTACAACGAACCACTTAAACACTAAAGCACATGATGGGATTTATTCTGAAGTTTTAGATAACATGGTTTAACACTACACAAACTAATGCAGATAAGTAACTTTCATTGGTGGTACGTCGCCATTGCTGTGAGAAAAAATAGTGATTCGTAGTACATAAAATCCAAAAAACAAGAAATAACTTTGTAATAAGCGCCTGTTTATTTCTATCGATCAGTTTCTACGGAAAGCTACGGCTTAAGTCCCAAAGTTGGGATGATCATCTATCTTATCAGCTATGAGGTCAGTGGTGTCCAGGTGCCGTAACAGAACTGAAAGTTGGTATTATATAACATGCACATAATGAATTACGTCACAATTTAGTATCCCTGTTGTTTCTATTCCCGTTTGGTTTTTGTATAATAGATTTATTCAGTCAACTTTCAGTTCTGTTACCGGTCTGCGCACCATTGACGTCATAGCTGAAAAAATAGTCATCGCCACTAGTGATGCCGTCGAGTCGAGAAATTATCGTTTCTCGTCTCGTCTTGTCTCGTCTCGTCGAGACGAGAGAAGGAATTTCTCTCGTGGTTTTATGGCGAGACAAAACGAGAGGAGATGCCTCTCTCGACGAGCAATTATCGTTTTCTTTCGAGCTCTCTCGACATATTGACATAAAATAAACCCTTAAAATGGACTACACATTCAATAAATTAAATATAGAGAAAACCGATACTTGCCTTGTGTAAAAACGATAACACCATACACTATACAGGCTGATTGATATTAACTTTGCGCTATCATTGCTAATTTGTTTATAATTTTTGAAAATATGAGGCTGGTTAAATTACCAAACCAGTAGCACATTTTCTGGTAAACATTTGACAATGATTTTAGATAGGCATTGATCATCATCGGTTCTTCAACACTTGAGAGTATACATTCCTTGTCTAACAGTTGGCGCTATGGGGCAGTTTTAAATTAATTTAAAAAATTAAAAACTGTCCCAATTAGATCTATGAAAACATTGTCAAACGTCCTACACAGTTATTGCAAAATATACAAAGATTTCTTTTTAAGCAGATTGCAGATCTATCTTTGAAATATTTAGATAACGTGGCGTACAGGGTGATAGATTATAATTTGCCCCTCCCCCCCTTAACTTTATTATTTTTATTAATCGAAATTATATTTTTAATGCAGCATCTTGTATAATGCACATTTAAATTCTAACCAGAAAACTACGATTCCTACTTATTTAGATTTTTCCAGTATCTTTAACTGCTTTTGAGATATTGACAGTTGAAAAATTAAAATTTGCATTATGAAGGACTGTCAAATTTCAAACGATTCGCACTTTGCAATCTTAGTTTTTAAAACTCTATTTAACGACACTAATTTTGAACCAAACGGAGAATGTAATTTTTGACAATGCCAGCAAAACTCCGCATTTTCGCAATAAATGTTAGATACATTTTCAAAAACTGAGATACGGAACTTCAAACTATTTTATTCTAATTTGATCCGATGAGATTTGACAGCCTTTGAAAATGTCAATTTTTCATTTCTTAGCTGCCATTATCAGGTAAAAACGTAAATTCTAAACACCAAAAGTTCTTATTTTTTCAAATTGAATCCAAATATGCAACAATATACATAGAGTATTCCCTTTAAAAAGATATAAGTTTAAAACATGCGTTTGTGTGGAACAGCCTGTATCATATTTCGGTAAAAAAATTAGTTAAATCTCTACCATTCCTTAAGAATTACAAAGTTTGGTTAGGTAAAAACGCCAGGAAAATACAACATAATGTAATTTAACAAACCTCGTATCTTTAGTAATAAATAAGTTAAGAATAACATACCTAGGTTAATTTAAAAATCTAGGCAACATTTTGATCTAGCATAGTTATTTTTTCGATTCGCGTATCAAAAAGATAGTTTGACAGAATCAATATTGTTAATTTAACCTCACAAACTTCATATACAATAATAAAGACAAATATAAGCAGGTATATAACAAACGAAATAAAAAACAAAATTAAATTTATATTACAAACAAATTAACAAAAATATAAAAATGAAATATCACTTGTTCATCTGATCATAAATAAAGTTTTTCTCCAGATATACACTATGGCTGTGAATAAATAAAAAAGCGATATAATCGAACTAAAATTTCTGAGTTAAAATTTAGTATTTTCAGAACACTACCGATTCCAGGCAAAGTAATTTTTGGCATATGAAAATATTTTTAAAAAATGCCTTGACAAGTATATTAACCCATTTCCTGAAGTGTATATAAAGTGAGTTTTTTGTAAAAGATATCAAATGACTATATATGAAAAAGCTATCTAAAATGAATAAAAAGCCCTCATTTCAAAGTTTAAATGAATGGGATTATTTTGACTGTTTCGAATACTTTGTACATTTTTTACTGTAGATAATTTTTTTCCTTAAAATGTGTAAAAATAAATTTCTATAAGCACCAAATAATAATTTAATAATAATACGCACATAAATTGTTCTTAAATTTGTGTAGGTATTAATATTAATCATATTGAAAATATTCTACCCGATTTTTTTATAATTTAATAATGCGGGTTGATAAGTTTCCAAAAAAAATCAGTGGATTTTGCTATAATTTTTGTTTTTCTTACCACGTGTGTTACATTACGGAAAGGAAATAAAAAGCGTCTTAAGTTAAAAATAAATATAGCGTCCATAAGAGTAGAAAAATTGATGATGGTTTCATAAAACTGAAATTTTCAGTTCTATCTAAATCATAGTTTAATAGCTTTCACTACAAATTTTATTTTTTCTATACCTTTTAAATCCGTATAAATAACTTTTATTTTTAATCATTAAAAATAGTTTTTTAAATAAAATTCTTAAAATTTTAACTGAAGCTACCGAGCGGTATAAGGCGTTTTGATTAAGGTGGCACTTAACAAAACGCTTTTTTTTATGTTTGTTTAAGGAAAAACCGAACATTCGAAAAAATTATTTTTGTGATTTTAATATCAAATTTATGGGGGGCAAACATTTACCCTTTTTAATGCATAGGGCGGCTAAAGACTTAGGGACGGCACTGACCACCCAACTATATTAGTTTTAACGATGAGGACAGTATTTGGGTAATTCAGATTACATTTCTTCACAGCTGGAGATTTATCGATTTTCAGGACTTATGGGTTTTAACAATGATAAAGATATTAACTTATTTTCTGGCGAGATAAATTTTAAAAGTGTACGGGTTAACCCTAATTTAAAAAATAGTTTGAGAACACTATTTTGTTGATAGCCAAGGATGGATATATATATATATATATATATATATATATATATATATATATATATATATATATATATATATATATATATATATATATATATATATATATATACGTTTTTATAGGGTTGACGCAATTTCAAATCAATCCAATAATCATTTATGTGTGGTCTGACACTTGTACTATTATGTTTTTGTTAATATTGTTATCATTATCATTTTATTAATATTACTATTATACCCATAAAGCTGATATATAAAAGAAATTAAATACATTTGTACATAGGCGAACTAAAGGACACAGTGGCGGCGATTCATAAGTCCTCGAACTAGTAACAATCTGGGGGCAACCATTTTTGATTATTTAGAGTAACGTAAAATTACTTGCACGGAATGTAGATATATCTCTTGACAAGAAGTAAGTAGCTATTTACGTAACTATTTAAAAAATGCGATTTATCTAACAAGTTCAATAAAATGTATGATGGAAAAGCGCAGAGAATTTAAAAAAAAAGCTCGAATTACTCACAATAAAAGTTTCTATGTGTTTAATACAATATATTTTTTAATGTTAATACAAAACGTCTTTTTAATTATTTAAAAGGATAAAATAACCAAGTGCGCAACTGTTTATAACAATTAAACACGTTTATCATATTACCTGTCAACTTTCTAAAATTACAAAAGTTTTTATACATATTCAGGTATTTATTTCGTAATTACGAAAAGTAAAATGCTTAGTCATTTCCAACAATTTTGAAAACTCTCTCTTCCTCTAGTAAAAAGAAAAAACATATTTCCAAATCAGTTCTATTAAGTAGGTATATGCTTAAAAGTTATCTTTAACGCGAATGCGTTAATATTCTCAAATATTAATAATTGTATAAATAAAGAAGATATAGTTTTTTTTTGCTTTTCCCGTCACTACGGAAGCTACTGGTCGCCCGCAAAACTGCAGACGCGGTCTGAACCTTATAGTATTCTTTATTCCGTATGAGGTTCGAATTATTAATCACTACAAAAATATTACAATTTGTCTTTAAAACTAATACCACATATCTCTGGAGTCTAATTTCTGTCTTTTCCAATATAGCATATTCTAATATACAATATATTTTTGACAGATTTTATTTTATACACATAAAAATGTGAGCTAATATTTAATTTTGTCTTGCTAAATATTTCTAAACATGAATACATTTTCATGCGTTTAGTTTTCTTTCAAAATATCAAAACCGGTTTTTACATAATAGATACTCAAGAACGCCGAAAATTCAATTAGCAACAGGGCCTGTGATTTGACTTAAATATTTTGTCGATAAATCGAGAGAATCGAGACGAGACGAGAGAGACGTCCTCTCGAACGAGAGATGGCCTCTCTCGAGCGAGACAAGAGACGAATTTTCTCTCGCGTCCTCGAGACGAAACGAGAGAAGCCCTATTATCGTCTCGTCTCGTCTCGACGGCATCACTAATCTCCACTTTGGGCCTTAAGCTGTAGCTTTCCGTATAAACCGACCGATAGAAATAAACAGGCGCGTATCACAAAGTTTGTTGTTTTTTTGGATTTTATCTACTACGATTCACCATTTTTTCTTACAGCAATGGCAACGTACCAGCCCTGAGAGTTACTTCTCTGCATTAGTTAGCAAAGTTTTGATCCATGTTATCTAAAACTTAAGACTAAATCGCATCATCTGATTTAGTGTTTAAGTGTGTCGTCTCTTACATGAAATAATTTAAGTTCTACATTAGCGCATCTATATTGTGTAATGGATTTGTTTAACTCACTTTTGCACTAAAATGTATAAGCAATTTCCTAACTTATGAACTTCTTTGTTCTTAATTCAGAAGGGTCCTGAGGAAGAGAATAAGCATTCTCCAAAGCTAGATGATATAATAAGGAGTTTCGTACACTAAGACTCCTCTTTTATTTGACTGCATCCTCACAAAAATCAGAACCAAGAAGACAAAATTGTTTTACTTATTTCTTCTTTTTTTTTCTGGTTTAAACTGCTTTTTTCTGACTAGTTAGTCACGACTAACTATCTACTATATATATATATATATATATATATATATATATATATATATATATATATATTTTTAGGTTTTGATTTTCTTGAGTTTTTTTATAAAGGTGTAGAAGGAAAGATGTGTCTTATTCACTTTCTTCGGAAATTGTATGGCAACTAGGAAAAATTATTAGTGGCAAATTCATCTTCTTTCACAAGTTTTGCTAATTTATACCACTTAGTCTATTAACACTTAATTGGCACATACATATAAAAAAAAGACATTTAATTTTCACGAATCACAATACTCTAACGCCTGTCTAAAACAATGTAAACAAAAGATAGAAGAATCTTTCTTTTATGATGTAAAAGTTATTTGTCAAATAAACATGTATTTTTATAATTTTATTATTGTGCTTCGTGAAAATTAAATGTCTTTTATTAAATGTATGTGCCAATTAGGTATTAACATACTAATTGGTATAAATGAGAAAAACTTTTAGCACAAGATGTATTTGCCACTAATAATTGTTCCTAGTTGTCATACAATTTTTGCAGAAGATCGAAACAGACCGAAACGTCAAATAATAATGTGGAAAAAATATACAGCTTTCCTTCTACACGGACTTTATTAAAAACCCCTGAAAATGAAAATCTAGAAATATATATATATATATATATATATATATATATATATATATATATATATATATATATATATATATATATATATATATATATATATATATATATATATATATATATATATATATATATATATATATATATATATATATATATATATATATATATATATATATATATATATATTATAAATTTATCTACTACGATTCACCATTTTTTCTTACAGCAATGGCAACGTACCAGCCCTGAGAGTTACTTCTCTGCATTAGTTAGCAAAGTTTTAATCCATGTTATCTAAAACTTAAGACTAAATCGCATCATCTGATTTAGTGTTTAAGTGTGTCGTCTCTTACATGAAATAATTTAAGTTCTACATTAGCGCATCTATATTGTGTAATGGATTTGTTTAACTCACTTTTGCACTAAAATGTATAAGCAATTTCCCAACTTATGAACTTCTTTGTTCTTAATTCAGAAGGGTCCTGAGGAAGAGAATAAGCATTCTCCAAAGCTAGATGATATAATAAAGAGTTTCGTACACTAAGACTCCTCTTTTATTTGACTGCATCCTCACAAAAATCAGAACCAAGAAGACAAAATTGTTTTACTTATTTCTTCTTTTTTTTTCTGGTTTAAACTGCTTTTTTCTAACTAGTTAGTCACGACTAACTATCTACTTATATATATATATATATATATATATATATATATATATATATATATATTTTTTTTTTTCTATCTAGGTTTTGATTTTCTTGAGTTTTTTTATAAAGGTGTAGAAGGAAAGATGTGTCTTATTCACTTTCTTCGGAAATTGTATGGTAACTAGGAAAAATTATTAGTGGCAAATTCATCTTGTGTCACAAGTTTTGCTAATTTATACCACTTAGTCTATTAACACTTAATTGGCACATACATATAAAAAAAAGACATTTAATTTTCACGAATCACAATACTCTAACGCCTGTCTAAAACAATGTAAACAAAAAATAGAACAATCTTTCTTTTATGATGTAGAAGTTATTTGTCAAATAAACATGTATTTTTATAATTTTATTATTGTGCTTCGTGAAAATTAAATGTCTTTTTTTAAATGTATGTGCCAATTAAGTATTAACATACTAATTGGTATAAATGAGAAAAACTTTTGGCACAAGATGTATTTGCCACTAATAATTGTTCTTAGTTGTCATAAAATTTTTGCAGAAGATCGAAACAGACCGAAACGTCAAATAAATATGTGGAAAAAATATACAGCTTTCCTTCTACACGGACTTTATTAAAAACCCCTGAAAATGACAATCTAGAAATATATATATATATATATATATATATATATATATATATATATATATATATATATATATATATATATATATATATATATATATATATATATATATATATATATATATATATATATATATATATATATATATATATATATATATATATATATATATATATATATATATATATATATATATATATATATATATATATATATATATATATATATATATATATATATGTATATATATATATATATATATATATATATATATATATATATATATATATATATATATATATATATATATATATATATATATATATATATATATATATATATATATATATATATATATATATATATATATATATATATATATATATATATATATATATATATATATATATATATATATATATATATATATATATATATATATATATATATATATATATATATATATATATATATATATATATATATATATATATATATATATATATATATATATATATATATATATATATATATATATATATATATATATATATATATATATATATATATATATATATATATATATATATATATATATATATATATATATATATATATATATATATATATATATATATATATATATATATATATATATATATATATATATATATATATATATATATATATATATATATATATATATATATATATATATATATATATATATATATATATATATATATATATAATGTGTTTTCATTCCGGGTGTACATCCGTTCACCACTACTGTCGTTCTGAAAAGAACAGTTTTGCTGACGTTTCGCCAAAATCACATTTGGCATTTTCGAAGCTTTCTTTCTCGCGTCCGAATAGAGACTGAAGTGTTGCTGACTGCGACGCTTCCTTTTATACATATAGTGCATTAATAGCTTTTTCTATGGTGCGATTTGTGTAGTCATTTTTCTTTAAAGCACTAGATATTACCTTAAGTTCGTTTTGTCTCGTCTGTGTTTCAGTTAATCGCACGGATCTGGATATCAGGGTATTTGTCACAGCTTGAATTTGTGCTGGGTGATGTCTGTATGTGTTGGTTTTCTGTACACGGTGTATTCGAAATGTCCGTTATGCAGTTTTGTCACCAGAACATCTAAAAATGGTAGTTTGTTGTTTTCCTCTAACTCTAAAGTAAATTGTATTCTGGGGTGGATTGAATTTACGTGAGGCAAAAATTTTTCGAGCTCTGCATGACCATGTTGCCATATAATAAATATGTCATCCACATAACGAATCCATAATTTGGGCTTTAAACTTGCTTTCTCAAGAGCTTCTTTCTCAAAGTATATCATAAATAAATTCGCGACTACCGGTAATCCATTTGTTTACATATTTGCCCGTTGAATGAAAAATAAATATTTTTAAGGCAATGCTCCGAGAGTTGTATTATATGTGCCTGGAAATCCTCGTTCATAGCAATCTTGTCCAATGATTCGTGGATGGGAATACTGGGATATAACGATTTTACATCTAGGCTTGCTATGATATCGTCTTTTTCAACAAAGTGTATACACTTCCTGTATTTAATTTTTAGATGTGCAGAAATAAATATTTTGAAAAAGTCTGAAATGGACAGGCGCAACGTCAATTAAAGTTTTTTTTTGTTTCAATCCACGAACCTAATCCCAAGAAAGTACTTGATATTTTATATATATATATATATATATATATATATATATATATATATATATATATATATATATATATATGTGTCTTGATTCTTAGTCCTTCCCGGATGGAAAAATACCATGCGTTTACATTCCGGGAGTACATCCGTTCACTACTGTTGTTCTAAAAAGAACAGTTTTGCTGACGTTTTGCCAAAATCACATTTGGCATTTTCGAAACTTTCGTTCTCGCGTCCGAATAGAGACTTAAGTGTTGGTGACTGCGAAGCTTCCTTTTATACCCCCACCCGGGGCCGAAGGTTATATCTGCGCGGCCGTTGGTCGTTATTTATGTTTTCCAGATGGTGCTGTTGTTGTTGCGCTAATTGCGCTTGAGTTTTTGCGATTTTAGATTTGTCGATTATTGTCTTCCATACTGTTGGTAGTTTTAATGATTCGTCCCTTTTATTCAAATCACCTTGTTTTTCAATTTCTATGGCTTCTCGGATTATTCTGGTCTTATAATGTTCTATATTGGCAATCTCCCTACACCCATCGAAATTTATTTTATGGCCGGTTTTCTGATGATGTAGGAATAAAGCTGAGGTTGTTTGTTAGTTTCTGATGCTGAGTTTATGCTTTTCTACTCTTGCTGATATTCGTCTGTTAGTCTGTTCAACGTACAACTTTTCACAGTCCTGGCACGGAATGCTGTATATTCCGTGGTTTTCCAGTTTGATTTTACCTTTTGGGTTTCCAAGTAGTTTACCTATAGTTGTTTGTGGCTTGTGTATTGTTTGTATATTGTGTTTCCTAAGAATTCTTCCGATTCTGTCTGTTGTGCCTTTTACATATGGTAAGACTACTTGTTGCTTTCCCGGTTCAATTTATGTTGTTCGTTGTTCGGGAACCCTGTGCATTAATAGCTTTCTCTATGGTGTGATTTGTGTAGCCATTTTTCTTTAAAGCAATAGATATTATCTTAAGTTCGTTTTGTCTTGTCTGTGTTTCAGTTAATCCCACGGATCTGGATATTAGGGTATTTGCCATAGCTTGAATTTGTGCTGGGTGATGACGTGATTTTGCATTTAAATATCTGTCTGTATGTGTTGGTTTTCTGTACACTGTGTACTCGAAATGCCCGTTATGCAGTTTTGTGACCAGAACATCTAAAAATGGTAGTTTGTCGTTTTCCTCTAATTTTAGAGTAAATCGTATTCTGGGGTGGATTGAATTTACGTGAGTTAGAAATTTTTCGAGCTTTGCATGACCATGTTACCATATAATAAACATGTCATCCACATAACGAATCCATTAATTGGGCTTTAAACTTGCTTTCTCGAGAGCTTCTTGCTCGAAGTATATCATAAATAAATTCGCGACTACTGGTGATGGCAAAAACTCAAGCGCAATTAGCGCAACAACAACAGCACCATCCGAAAAACATAAATAACGACCAACGGCCGCGCAGATATAACCTTCGGCCCCGGGTGGGGGTATAAAAGGAAGCGTCGCAGTCAGCAACACTTCAGTCTCTATTCGGACGCCAGAAAGAAAGCTTCGAAAATGCCAAATGTGATTTTGACGAAACGTCTAAAAACTGTTCTTTTCAGAACGACAGTAGTGGTGAACGGATGTACACCCGGAATGAAAACACATTATATACATATATATATATATATATATATATATATATATATATATATATATATATATATATATATATATATATATATATATATATATATATATATATATATATATATATATATATATATATATATATATATATATATATATATATATATATATATATATATATATATATATATATATATATATATATATATATATATATATATATATATATATATATATATATATATATATATATATATATATATATATATATATATATATATATATATATATATATATATATATATATATATATATATATATATATATATATATATATATATATATATATATATATATATATATATATATATATATATATATATATATATATATATATATATATATATATATATATATATATATATATATATATATATATATATATATATATATATATATATATATATATATTCCGGGTGTACATCCGTTCACCACTACTGTCGTTCTGAAAAGAACAGTTTTGCTGACGTTTCGCCAAAATCACATTTGGCATTTTCGAAGCTTTCTTTCTCGCGTCCGAATAGAGACTGAAGTGTTGCTGACTGCGACGCTTCCTTTTATACCCCCACCCGGGGCCGAAGGTTATATCTGCGCGGCCGTTGGTCGTTATTTATGTTTTTCGGATGGTGCTGTTGTTGTTGCGCTAATTGCGCTTGAGTTTTTGCCATCACCAGTAGTCGCGAATTTATTTATGATATACTTCGAGCAAGAAGCTCTCGAGAAAGCAAGTTTAAAGCCCAATTAATGGATTCGTTATGTGGATGACATGTTTATTATATGGTAACATGGTCATGCAAAGCTCGAAAAATTTCTAACTCACGTAAATTCAATCCACCCCAGAATACAATTTACTCTAAAATTAGAGGAAAACGACAAACTACCATTTTTAGATGTTCTGGTCACAAAACTGCATAACGGGCATTTCGAATACACAGTGTACAGAAAACCAACACATACAGACAGATATTTAAATGCAAAATCACATCATCACCCAGTACAAATTCAAGCTATGCAAATACCCTAATATCCAGATCCGTGGGATTAACTGAAACACAGACAAGATAAAACGAACTTAAGATAATATCTATTGCTTTAAAGAAAAATGGCTACACAAATCACACCACAGAGAAAGCTATTAATGCACAGGGTTCCCGAACAACGAACAACAAAAATTGAACCGGGAAAGCAACAAGTAGTCTTACCATATGTAAAAGGCACAACAGACAGAATCGGAAGAATTCTTAGGAAACACCATATACAAACAATACACAAGCCACAAACAACTATAGGTAAACTACTTGGAAACCCAAAAGGTAAAATCAAACTGGAAAACCACGGAATATACAGCATTCCGTGCCAGGACTGTGAAAAGTTGTACGTTGGACAGACTAACAGACGAATATCAGCAAGAGTAGAAAAGCATAAACTCAGCATCAGAAACTAACAAACAACCTCAGCTTTATTCCTACATCATCAGAAAACCGGCCATAAAATAAATTTCGATGGGTGTAGGGAGATTGCCAATATAGAACATTATAAGACCAGAATAATCCGAGAAGCCATAGAAATTGAAAAACAAGGTGATTTGAATGAAAGGGACGAATCATTAAAACTACCAACAGTATGGAAGACAATAATCGACAAATCTAAAATCGCAAAAACTCAAGCGCAATTAGCGCAACAACAACAGCACCATCTGGAAAACATAAATAACGACCAACGGCCGCGCAGATATAACCTTCGGCCCCGGGTGGAGGTATAAAAGGAAGCTTCGAGGTCACCAACACTTCAGTCTCTATTCGGACGCGAGAAAGAAAGTTTCGAAAATGCCAAATGTGATTTTGGCAAAACGTCAGCAAAACTGTTCTTTTTAGAACAACAGTAGTGAACGGATGTACTCCCGGAATGAAAACACATTGTATTTTTCCATCCGGGAAGGACTAAGAATCAACACACACACACATATATATATATATATATATATATATATATATATATATATATATAAATATCAAGTACTTTCTTGGGATTAGGTTCGTGGATTGAATAAAAAAAAACTTTAATTGACGTTTCGCCTGTCCATTTCAGACTTTTTCAAAATATTTATTTCTGCACACCTAAAAATTAAATACAGGAAGTGTATACAGTTGAAAAAGACGATATCATAGCAAGCCTAGATGTAAAATCGTTATATCCCAGTGTTCCCATCCACGTCATTGGACAAGATTGCTATGAACGAGGATTTCCAGGCACATATAATACAACTCTCGGAGCATTGCCTTAAAAATACTTATTTTTCATTCAACGGGCAAATATGTAAACAAATGGATTACCGGTAGTCGCGAATTTATTTATGATATACTTTGAGAAAGAAGCTCTTGAGAAAGCAAGTTTAAAGCCCAAATTATGGATTCGTTATGTGGATGACATATTTATTATATGGCAACATGGTCATGCAGAGCTCGAAAAATTTTTGACTCACGTAAATTCAATCCACCCCAGAATACAATTTACTTTAGAGTTAGAGGAAAACAACAAACTACCATTTTTAGATGTTCTGGTGACAAAACTGCATAACGGGCATTTCGAATAGACCGTGTACAGAAAACCAACACATACAGACATCACCCAGCACAAATTCAAGCTGTGACAAATACCCTGATATCCAGATCTGTGCGATTAACTGAAACACAGACGAGACAAAACGAACTTAAGGTAATATCTAGTGCTTTAAAGAAAAATGACTACACAAATCGCACCATAGAAAAAGCTATTAATGCACAGGGTTCCCGAACAATGAAGAACAAAAATTAGGAATCGGGAAAGCAACAAGTAGTCTTACCATATGGAGAAGACACAACGGGCAGAATCAGAAGAATTCTTAGGAAACACAACATACAAACAATACATAAGCCACAAACAAATGTAGGTAAACTACTTCGTAACCCAAAAAATAAAATCAACCTGGAAAACCACGGAGTATGCAGCATTCCGTGCCAGGACTGTGAAAAGATGTACGTAGGGCATACTAACAGGCGAATACCAGCAAAAGTGGAAGAGCCTAAATTAACATCAGAAACAAACAAAAACCTCAGCTTTATTTCTACATCATCAGGACACCGGCCATAAAATAAATTTCGATGGGTGTAGGGAGATTGCCAATATAGAACATTATAAGACCAGAATAATCCGATAAAGCCATAGAAATTGAAAAACAAGGTGAATAAAACGGACGACTCATTAAAACTACCAACAGTATGGAAGACAATAATCGATAAATCTAAAATCGTAGAAACTCAAGCGCGACAATAACAGCACCATCCGGAAAACATAAATAACGACCAGCGGCCGCGCAGATATAACCTTCGGCTCCGCGTGGGGGTATAAAAGGAAGCGTCGCAGTCACCAACACTTCAGTCTCTATTCGGACGCTTGGTGATTTTGGCGAAACGTCAGCAAAACTGTTCTTTTCAGAACGACATTCGTGAACGGATGTACACCCGGAATGAAAACACATAATATATATATATATATATATATATATATATATATATATATATATATATATATATATATATATATATATATATATATATATATATATATATATATATATATATATATATATATATATATATATATATATATATATATATATATATTGAACTGTTGATGCTTTTTTTATGGACAAGTTTTACTTTTTGAATTTGCATAATTCCACTATATATTTGAAGCGCATACAAACATGACGCGCTTTGCTACAGTACAGCTTCTTCGGATATTTTACACAAGCTTGCAATTACACCAAGGCTTTAATATTGAGGTGTAATATGTTGCGGTTTTCGAAAATCTCACTCAAAGGCTGGGATTTATTATAGGCTGTTATGCGGGCTTGTACACGATGACACAATAAGGTATTTCGCATGTTAGCAAATCATCTAGCGGTTGGTTATCTAAATAATAGAGGCCAGGATCCGAGCTCATCTTTCAGCATAACGCTAGACACCTCTTTAATGTATTCTAACAAACCTATATGATAATTTTGCCGTGCGGAGGACGAAAACACAGTTATAATCACTCCAGAAATAGCAGTAGATCCCACATAAACATTTCAGATACCTCCATATTATCAAGGTTCGCTTTATCCCGGACACGGGATTTGAACCCCTTCTGAATTCATGAATATTCACTTAAATCTAAATGATTAATCATCATTACGCTGGACGCGTTATGAATGTTTTATAATGACATCTGTTTGTTTACGAGCTGAAATTGTTTGCTTGGGGAGAAATTATCAACTATTACTACCGTGCCGTACAATCCCTGGATGAAATGCCCTCGGTGTAATTAATTGATAGCGCTAAAAATATTAATGAGAAATAAATCTGAAAATTAATTTGTTTTTATGCAAAACAGCCGAATGAGGGCAAAAAGGGGATAGTATTTAGATACATCATTGTGTTGTGTTGCTACCTGGGTTACAAATAAAATAATGTTAAATAAAAAACAATAAAGTAATGCCAGATTTTTTAATACAGTTGTTAATATAAAAATGATAATATCCAATGCTGAAACGTTTATAAAATATACAACTATACAGAGGCGTATCGCGAAAGGAAAGGTTTGAAATAATACACCTTTTTAGTTCCCTAGTAAAAGAGAAGTATAATAATCGTGAAAAATTCACCCTCAAGATTTTATCAGATCTTTAAGTTTCCGGGTCCCTAGTTCTGTCTGTCGGTCTGTCTGTTCGCGGCATAGGTAAAATACTACTTACCCAATTGACTTCAAATTTTGATCAAATATTAAAGATCATATATGGATGACCTGGTAACATTTTGGCAAAAATCTAATGTAGGGAAACAAAATGGCGGCCTATTGAAATGTTAAAAATATCCCCGGATCAGTTCGGATTTTTTATAAGTGACGCTATGGTCTCGTTCCTTAGCGACGTCTATTTATCCCTCAATAACGACCACCCCACCGCCTCAGTTTTTTGTGACTATGCAAAATGGGTTATATATATATATATATATATATATATATATATATATAAAACGAAACCAGTAACGGTAAGGATTACTCCTTCACCATTTTGTCGAGAATATATATATATATATATATATATATATATATATATATATATATATATATATATATATAGTGAATACAAAAGTTTCAATTTTTTTCTTGGGGTAGCTGTCTGGGGCTGAAGTAAAACTCGTTTTTTACATACGCCGAGCTTTCGGAAATGTATTGTTTCTTTTTTCAAGGCTACAATACAAAACAGAACTTTACAATATTGCACCAGCTCTCTAAATTAAGCTTTAACGTTTTTTTTAATATTGAAAATTATATAAAATATCTATATAAAGATATCAAGGAAGGGAGATGAAAGATTTTAACATTTCTGGTTGACTGAAAAATGTCTTTTTTTTTTGAATTATTACTTTCATTTTCTATTTTCTGTGCCTACATTTTACTTTACTACTTAATTTAATAACTAATTCTATGTTTTATTTGTGGTAAATTATGCTTGTTAAAATATTAGGATTCTACATTTATGTTCAAATTAGTTTATGAAAATTAATTTAAATTTAATTAATACTCTAGGACTTACGTGCAAGGTGAGTTTTTTACTACATCTAGCTTCTATGTATGTCACACAATCAACCAATTACACCTTATTAGTTAGCCACCCAAAATTAGTTAATTCTAGTTTATAACGTAATTATAATAAAAAACACAAGTTCAAATTTAGCGCCAGAAAGAGATACCATTACTTGTTAAATATGCTTACTCTGTCAGATCTTTGTATCGATTTTTGTTTATTCACCTAGTTTATAAAAAACCACAGAAAGAAATTCCACTGATAATACACTCGGTCGTCTTCATTAAATGCGATCAATCTAAAACATAAGCGTGTAGAATTATTATATTTATATGTAGTCCTATATAACACAAAAATGAAAAAAATTGGAATGTTTCACATAGAAGCTAGATGTAGTAAAAAATTCACCTTGCACGTAAGTCCTAGAGTATTAATTAAATTTAAATTAATTTTCATAAACTAATTTGAACATAAATGTAGAATCCTAATATTTTACCAAGCATAATTTACCACAAATAAAACATAGAATTAGTTATTAAATTAAGTAGTAAAGTAAAATGTAGGCACAGAAAATAGAAAATGAAAGTAGTAATTCAAAAAAAAAGACATTTTTCAGTCAACCAGATATGTTAAAATCTTTCATCTATCTTCCTTGATATCTTTATATAGATCTTTTATATAATTTTCAATATTAAAAAAAACGATAAAGCTTAATTTAGAGAGCTGGTGCAATATTGTAAAGTTCTGTTTTGTATTGTAGCCTTGAAAAAGGAAACAATAAATTTCCGAAAGCTCGGCGTATGTAAAAAACGAGTTTTATTTCAGCCCCAGACCGCTACCCCAAGAAAAAAACTGAAACTTTTGTATATATATATATATATATATATATATATATATATATATATATATATATATTTATATATATAAATATATATATATATATATATATATATATATATATATATATATATATATATATATATATATATATATATATATATATATATATATATATATATATATATATATATACCGTGTGTCCAAGATAAAGAGTGGATAACATTGTTAGATTGGAAACCATAAGAGCTACAGCTTGGGTTAAATTAGAGAAAAGTTGCTCAATTTAGTTTCCAAATCAATGCCGTTTACAAACCTAAAAAATTCCAAACCGTTCCGAAGAAATCCGACAAAAACCGAAGAGGTGCATTTTTGTTTTTATTTTTTTACAGCCCTATTTTTAAAGTTGGATCAAATTTGAAAACACATTCTTATAGCAGTTTTTTCTCGCCTACAAGATTCCACTGTCACAATTTTTGTCTGACGTTTCGTCTCCTGTCAACCATCATCAACTTTGTTTTTTCATACGGCCGCCATATTGGATTTTTTCATTTTTAAAATGACCATTTGAGTCCCATTTCAACGATGTGTCACTTCATCAACTTTATTTTTCCTACGGCCGCCATATTGATTTTTTTAATTTTTCAAATGCTGCCTTATTTACGAACTTTGCTTTTTCTTATGGGCGCCATATTGGATTTTTGCAATTTCAAATTTCTCGTTCAATTCTTATTTCAACGAAGGTTGATAGGTGTTAGGTACGCCTCGTAGGTACCCACCAATTTAAAAAACAAAACTAGAAACCTTTAAGTAGACAACACAAAACGATTTATTTCAAACTTAACTACTACTAACTACTTAACAGACAAAAAAGAATTTAAATTAACTATCTTACTTTACAGAAGGTGTTCAAATAAAAAACCATTGTTTTCTAAACACAAGTATGCGCGTCGGATAGTTGCATTTAATACATTTTGCAGGACATCTGGTGTTATGGTTTGAAATGCCTCCAAAACCAGTTGACGTTTATTTTAAAAAAAATCTAGTAGCCTTTTAAAAACAAATTAATGACTTATGTCAAAATCAACAATGTAAAAATTTGTTGATTCTGACATTTTGTTTACAGAATACAGATTTTGCTTATCGAGTTTTTTAAATTATTGCATTTTTTATTGTTATTTATTAGTTTTTGTTTGCTTTAAAAAATGTTTACAAAGTTTTCTTTTGAAGAGAAGTACGACATGCTAAAATGCTACATTTTATGTCATAGCAACACTCAAAGGGCGAAAGATATGTACGAAAATGATTATCCAGAAAGAACTCAACCAAACAGACAGATATTTGGAAAGATTTTTAGAAATTTACATACGTATGGTTCTTTTGATAAAAATCTAGCCAACCGAAATAAGAACTCTAATGAGGAAACAGAAAATAATGTTTTGTTGGCAGCAGTCGAAAACCCGACAACGTCTGTTAGACAAATTGAGCGCCAAACTGGAATCCCAAAATCAACTGCGCATTTTGTTTTAAAGAAAAATAAATTCACACCTTATAAGTTTAGAATTTGTCAGGGACTGCGACCGGGTGATGATTTAAGAAGAAGAACCTTTTGTGAGTGGTATACCAGAAGATGTCAGGAAGAAGAAAACTTGCCGAACCGAATTTTGTGGTCGGATGAAAGCATAGTGACAAATAATGGTATCTTCAACAGAAGAAATACTCATTTTTGGGCCAAAGAAAATCCTCGACGGTTTAAGCAGTCGAAATTTCAGCACCGATTTGGTTTCAGCATGTGGGTCGGAATTTTGGGAATGCAAATTATCGGACCCTTCATTTACAATGGAACCCTAACTTCCCAGCGCTATCGCCATTTGCTACAGAACGACCTAGAGAATTGGTTTGACGAAAATCTTCCTCTAGCAGAACTAAATAATTTTTGGTTCCAGCAGGATGGAGCACCTGCGCATAATGCCAGGATTGTTCAAAACTATCTAGCAGAGAGGTTTCCCGAAAGATGGATAGGGACGCATTCAGTAGTGGCGTGGCCCCCTAGATCGCCGGACTTGACACCGCTAGATTTTTATCTGTGGGGTTATTTAAAAAACTGGGTGTACGAGCGAAGTTTTGAAACGGAAGAGCAGCTACGTCAACTGGTTTTGGAGGCATTTCAAACCATAACACCAGATGTCCTGCAAAATGTATTAAATGCAACTATCCGACGCGCATACTTGTGTTTAGAAAACAATGGTTTTTTATTTGAACACCTTCTGTAAAGTAAGATAGTTAATTTAAATTATTTTTTGTCTGTTAAGTAGTTAGTAGTAGTTAAGTTTGAAATAAATCGTTTTGTGTTGTCTACTTAAAGGTTTCTAGTTTTGTTTTTTAAATTGGTGGGTACCTACGAGGCGTACCTAACACCTATCAGTACTTCGTTGAAATAAGAATTGAACGAGAAATTTGAAATTGCAAAAATCCAATATGGCGCCCATAAGAAAAAACAAAGTTCGTAAATAAGGCAGCATTTGAAAAATTAAAAAAATCAATATGGCGGCCGTAGGAAAAATAAAGTTGATGAAGTGACACATCGTTGAAATGGGACTCAAATGGTCATTTTAAAAATGTAAAAATCCAATATGGCGGCCGTATGAAAAAACAAAGTTGATGATGGTTGACAGGAGACGAAACGTCAGACAAAAATTGTGACAGTGGCATCTTGTAGGCGAGAAAAAACTGCTATAAGAATGTGTTTTCAAATTTGATCCAACTTCAAAAATAGGGCTGTAAAAAAATAAAAACAAAAATGCACCTCTTCGGTTTTTGTCGGATTTCTTCGGAACGGTTTGGAATTTTTTAGGTTTGTAAACGGCATTGTATTGGAAACTAAATTGAGCAACTTTTCTCTAATTTAACCCAAGCTGTAGCTCTTATGGTTTCCAATCTAACAATGTTATCCACTCTTTATCTTGGACACACTGTATATATATATATTTATAATATATATATATATATATATATATATATATATATATATATATATATATATATATATATATATATATATATATATATATATATATATATATATAAAAGAGAAACAGAAATTTCAATTTCTGTGCGGTTCTTGGTCGTAAAAAGTTATACAAAACGAATCGATTCTCGACAAAATGGTGAAGGAGTAATCCTTATCGTTGCTGGTTTTGTTTTGTATATATATATATATTTTAATATATATATATATATATATATATATATATATATATATATATATATATATATTTATAATATACTTATAATATATATATATATATATATATATATATATATATATATATATATATATATATATATATATATATATATATATATATATATATATATATATATAATATAAATATTCATAACGAGGGAAGTTCCTGATAAGGGAAATTTACCAATTTTTTCCGTATGTTCTCTTGCTCTATTCGGGTAATTGTTTGCACTGGTCATATTTAAATGCTGCTTAAAAAGTCTTACCCTTCTTTATTTTATTATCTACTTCAATTACGCAAATTCTTCTGGATGTTAAACAATATTTTTTTGATAAAGTCGAAATTCTAGCGCTTGAGACAATTAAAAATCAGCCAAATTTCCTTTAACCGGAACATCTTTTGTTATGAATCTTTCCTTTTATGAGAAATAGTGAAGTGTGACGCAATTCAATTACGTACATAGTCATATGGTAATACATCTATACTGTCCTTTAAAAATTTTTATTTTTGAAAAAATTATATTTTTTTCACCGTGTTGAATTCGCACCGATATTTTATCTATGGTCACTTGATTTTATTGGCATAATTTAAAACCATTTGATTGAGTAGTAGACCGCCAGTTTGTTCCCTCATGTTAAATTTGTACCAGTTTATCCCTATATAACATTTAAATTTTCTGCAAAAATTCAAGTCAATTAAATAAGAAGCTTATATTTACATTGATTTGGACGCAACTTTATCTTCACTATCTTGAATTGAAACCACAAACAATTAACAACAAATTAATCCAATAAGTAATTTTTTTCAGGCTGATTTTTTAAATATTTTATTAGGCCGCCATTTTATTTTGGCTGTCTTGGATTCATACCAAAAAGCTGCCAGTTCTTGTCTTTCTGACAACTAGGCATTTGTACCACATCGTTGCCATTTCATCTCTATATCACGATCAATTGTTGCACCAAATTTGAAATCAATCCATTAAATAGTTTTCTTCAGTCTGAATTTTTAAATATTTCACTAAGCCGTCATTTTGTTTCGCTATCTTGGATTCGTACCAAAATTTTACCGGTTGATTTCTACATAGTACTTGATTTTTGTGCAGAATTTGAGATATAATTAGTTTTTTAGTAATATTTTGTTAACATCTCACTGGGCCGCCATTTTGTTTCGCCATAATGGAATTTTTACCAAAACAAAACATTACCAGGTCGTCCTCATATGATGAGCCAATAGGATAAGCAGTTTGTTACCAATGCCTCGGCCAAACAGACCGACGGGATTGAAAAAATATGTCTTTCGGCATCTAGGAATTCTGAACGTAAAGTTCTGAAAAAATCTCGAAGGAACATTTTTTTACGATTACAATACTTGTCTTTACGAGGGAAGTAAAAACAATTTAATAATTCTAAAGCTAGGCTGTAAATTTGTTATTAAATTTGTAATTTTAACATTTTTTTTAATTTCAATCACATTCCGAACAATCCACGAACAAACTTCGTTATAAAATCGTTCGTTATGATTATGAAAGAACCCAAACAAGTGACATAAAGAAAGACCAAAACAAGTGACATACAATTAAAAAAATATGCTATAAAACGTAAATTCTCTCGCTTATTTTAATTTTGATGATATGGTTATTATCGATTTTTTACTCTATGCGGTTTTGCAGTCGTTTTTGAAATGTTGGAATTAAATATGTATTTCACATAGATATGCGTGCCCAGCTTTCAAACAAGCTAACATGCTTACTTTTTTAATTTTAGGTTTTTCATTAAATGGTATTATAAAAGTTGACAATTATAGTTTATTCACCGTGAATGAATAATGTAAATTATTCCAATAAATAAAGTTTTAAAGGTTTAATTGAAAAATAATAAATTATTCAAAATGAAGTTCTTAAATGAAACAAGATAAAGAAATAAATTAAAAAGAAAAAACATTTTTCATGAATCTAACTTTCGTCGAACCAAACTAAAATAATTTAATTTTTTTTTAGTGTCATTTTCTATAACCTGTTATAAGATCGTCCAAGTAAAGGAATTTTAATTGTTATAAGATACAATACAATCTCAATGAGTCCAACTATCAACTATGAAAACATTTTTTATTGTCGGTATTGTTGTGCGTACTTATAAAAGGAACTAAATATTTAATCAACTTTTCAAAAATCATTTCCAGATTTATCATTATATTATATATATATATATATATATATATATATATATATATATTGAAATACAAAATTATATATTATAATATTATAACGTATAATTAGTTATGTCAGCCAAATTAGCGTATATGCTAAACTTGCATAGAGCCTCAATAACTAAGTATTTTTCAGGACGCAATGAAACAATTTAATTTTAGTTTTTTCGCGATTATTCTCTCATTTAACTACTTTAAACGGCCTGCCCGACTAACCTAAAGGTCAAATGTAACTTTCAAAAAATTCCTTCGCTCGGGTTTAAGGTAATCTGTAAAAAAGTTCTCCAATCGACGCTTAATAAACGCCGAAACGGCCGGGCAATTTTTTATCGCGTAGGCGTGCTCATTTTCCCGATGTTTTCCTTTATCTTTGCCCTTTCTTTGGCCGCCTTTTTGTTCTTCCTGCATTATTTTGCGATCGTAAAGTGGAAACCAGACATCTGGACGTCCGCGGAATTTTCTCTGTTAAAATAATAGAAGCAGCTCGCTCATTTCTCTTTGTTGTAGGTGACGGCGTGCCGTTCCCTCCAAGAATGCTATAAATTTACCATCTCGCCTGACAACTGGAGGCCCGCACGTTATTTGCTTTATCAATTTTATAAGATACCCGTAGAGATTCTGTCGAAATTCAGTTCGTCTTCATATAAATTAGTTAGGCCCTGCAGAATTAGTCGATAAGGAAGTAGGAACGAAAACAAATTATAGGATGTTGCCTAGGAAGTGCACGAGTTTGTCTATACAGTGTGAAAAAAAGTCTGGGCTATCCCTTTATAATTTCGTTATTGTTGAAACTTGTAGAAAACTCTGAAATATGTTTGATCATATTTTTAGTTGCCCACATTTTGGCGTTATTCTTTGATTTTTCTTTGACATCTGTCAAAAATATATTATATGTTTTTACCTATGCCACACTTGACATAATTTCAATAAGTAGTTTTTACATTAACACATACCGTCATTTTGCTACCTCCTGTTGAATTCGTACCAGTTTATCCCATTTTCACTTCTAATTTTTCCGCAAAATTTAAAGTCAATTGAACAAGTTTCTAACTGGTTTTCGTTAACGATACTCTTGTTGTTACGTTATAGTGGTGTATTGTTTGTGGTTAGGATACACTAAAAGAACAAAGGACTTTTTTTAAATTGTCAGCGTTTCGTAACTTTATTGTTTGATCCTCAAAACATATAGATTTTATATCCTGCATGAAACCCACATTATCAGTGTTTACCTACTTCGTTGGTCCGCAAATATTTCCTAACCCCAAATAATACACAATTCTAACAACAAGAAGAAGAAGAAGAAACATAATATCTATACTACAATTACCTATGACACACAATTTGAAATCAATCCATTATGTAGTTTTTCGGGCTGAAATTTAAAATATTTTATTAAGCCGCCATTTTATTCCGCTATCCTAGATCAAAATTTTACCTGTTGATTCCAACATAATACTTTGATGTTTGTACAAAATTTGAGACAAATTGGATAAGTAGTGTTTTAATAATATTTTTTTTAACATTTTACTGGGCCACCAATTTGTTTCGTAGTTTTGGATATTTATCAAAATATTACCAGGTCATCCCTATATCACCATTAATTTTTGATAAAAATTTGAAATCAATCGGGTAAGTAGTCTTTAAGTTATGCCGCGAACTGATGAACAGGCAGACAGACCAACAGATGGACCGACGAAATTGATGAAACATATTTTTTGGCATCTAGGGACGGTAAAACGTAAAATGTGTAAAACCTGAGATGGTGATTTTTTTCACGATTACAAACATTTTATTTGGCCGCCATTTTATTCGGCCATCTCGAATTAGTGCTACAATTTCACTAATTGATCCCCATACCACAATTGGTCATGGCACACAATTTAAAATCAAACCATTAAGCGGTTGTTTGAGACTCAATTTTTAAATATTTTATTAAGCCGCCATTTTCTTCCGTCATCTTGGATTCGTATCAAAATGTTACTAGTAGATTCCAACGTAATACTTGATGTTTTTGCAAAATTTGGGATAAGTTGGCTGAATAGTTTCTTAATAATAATTTTTACTTCCCTCGTAAAAGGGAGGTTTGTTAATCGTGAAAAATTCACTCTCCGACATTTTTTTTAGATCTTCACGTTTCAGGGTCCCTAGATGACGAAAAACATGTTTTCTCAATTCAGTCTGTCAGTCTGTCTGTCTACCTGTCTGTTCGCGGCGTAGATAAAAAACTACATATCCGATTGACTTGAAAGTTTAGTTAAGTAAAAATCCAATATGGTGAAACAAAATGGCGGCTTAGTGAAATGTTAAAAAAAATATTATTAAAAAACTCCTCAATTCAAGATGGCCGAACAAAATGGCGGCCAAATAAAATGTTTTTAGGCGTGAAAAAAGTCCCCTTCTCACTTTTACACCTCTTAATGTTTTAATGTCGCTAAATGCGAAAAAATATCATTTTATCAACTTCGTCGGTCCGTCTGTCGGTCTTTCTGTCTGTCTGTCAGTTCGCGGCATTACTTAAAGACTACTTACCCGATTGACTTCAAATTTTGATAAAAAATTAAGGGTTATACGAGGATGACCTGGTAAGATTTTGGTAAAAATCCAATATGGTGAAACAAAATGGCGACGTAGTGAAATTTAAAAAAAGTTATTATTAAAAAACTACTCATCCAATTTATCTGAAATTTTGAAAAAAACATCTAGTATTATGTTTGAATAAACTGGTAATATTCTGGTACGACTCCAGGATGGCGGAACAAAATGGCGGCTTAATAAAATATTCAATAAAATTAAAATAATAAAATTCAGCCTGAATAACTACTTAAGGAATTGATTTCAAATTGTGTGCGATAGCTAACTGTGGTATAGAGGTCAACTAGTAAAATTGTGATATCAATTCAAGATCGAGGAACAAAATGGCGGCCAAATAAAATGAAAAGAATCACTCTTTCAGGCTTTATATATATCTTCACGTTTTAGCGTCTCTAGATGCCAAAAAAATATGTTTCATCAATTCAGTCGGCCCGCGTCTGTCGGTCTGTTTGTCTGTCTGTCAGTTCGCGGCATTGAACTGAGAGTCATATGGGGATGATCTGGTAATATTTTGGTAAACAAAATGCCGGCCTAGTGAAATGTTAAGAAAAAATATTATAAAAAGCTACTTGTCGAATTTATTTCAAATTTTGCATAAACATCAATTATTATGTTGGAGTCAACTAGTAAAATTTTGGTACGAATCCAAGATGGCGGCACAAAATAAAAAACTAGAAACTACTTAATGATTGCAAATTGTGTGCCATAACTAAATGTGTTATAGTGCTTAACTAGTAAAACTAGTTACTAATTCAAGATGGCGGAACAAGATTGCGGTCGAATAAAAATTTCGTGAAAAATTCACCCTCTAGATTTTACATGTATTCACGTTTTAACGTCCCTAGGTGCTAAAAAACATGTTTTATCAAATCCGTCGGTATGTCTGTCGATCTGTATGTCAGTTCGCGACATAGCTTAAATACTACTTACCCGATTGACTTCAAATTTTGACCAAAAATTAAGGGTCATATGAGGATGACCTGGTAATATTTTGGTAAAAATCCAATATGGCTGACCAATGTTAAAAAAATTTTCTTAGAGTAGTTTATTATTTGGAGTTAAGATCCTTTTTTTTTATTATCGACGTTTCGGAACTTAATTTGTGCGTCCTCAGGGCATATATATAAATCCTATATCCTACAGGAAACCCATATTATCAGTCTTTACGTATTGCGTAGGTCCGCAGATATTTCCTAGATATTAAGTTTCTAAATGGTTTTCGTTAACAAACCTCTTGTTGTTATGTTATGGTGGTGTATTATTTGGGGTTAGGGTCCAGTAAAAAACAAATGTCAGGACACATATAGTTACTATATCCTGGATGAACCCCATATTATCAATCATTACTTACTCCGTTCGTCCGCAAATATTTCCCAGATATTGTTTCCATGGTTTTCGTTAACGTTCCTCTTGTGGTTATGTTAGAGTGGTGTATTATTTAGGGTTAGGGTCCAGTAAAGAAACAAAAAACTTTTTTAAATTGTCGACGTTTCGCAGCTTTATTGTTGCATCCTCAGGACACATATATAGAATCTATGTTCTGCATGAAACCCATATGATCAGTTTTTACCTACTACGTTAATCCGCAGATAATAAGTTTCCAAATGGTTTCGGTAAACTATCCTCTTATTTTTATGTTAGAGTGGTGTATTATTTGGGGTTAAGATCCAGTATTAAAAACAAAAGTCTTCTTTTTAGATTGTCGACGTTTCGCAACTTTATTGTTGTATTCTCAGGAAACATAGGTTTTATTTCCTGCATGAAAACCATATTATCTGTCGCCACCTTAAATTGAAACCCATATTATCAGTCTTTACCTACTTCGCTGGTCCGCAGATAATTTCTTTATATTAAGTTTATAAATGGTTTTCGCTAATACTCTTCTTGTCGTTAGAGTGGTGTATTATTTGGAGTTAGGAAATATCTGCACACCAACGGAGTAGTTAAAGACTGATAATATGGGTTTCAAGTAGGATATTAAATCTGTGTCTTCAGGATGCAACTATAAAGTTCCGAAACGTAGACATTAAAAGAAAGCTTTTGTTTTTTACTGGATCCTAACCCCAAATAATACACCACTCTAACATAACAACAAAAGGATTGCTAACGAAAACTATGTAGAAACTTGATATCTGGGTATAATATGCGGAAAAGCGGAGCAAAAGTACTGATAATATGGGTTTCATGTAGGATATTAAATATGTGTCTTGAAGACGCAACTATAAAGTTCCGAAACGTAGATATTAAAAAAAAAAGCTTTTGTTTTTTACTGGATCCTAACCCCAAATAATACACCATTTTAACAAGAGGCTCGATAACGAAAACCAGTTAGAAACTTAATATCTGGGAAGTATCTGCGGACCAGCGGAGTAAGTAAAAACTGATAATATGGGTTTCAATTTAAGGTGGCGAAACAAAATGGCGGCCAAATAAAATAATTAAAAAATCAATGTAAAAAAATCTTGTTTAATTGATTTTGCAGAAAAATTAGATGTGAAAATGGCATGAACTGCTACGAATTCAATATGACGTAGCAAAATGGCGGTATGTGTTAATGTAAAAACAAGCTATTAAATTTATTTTATTATGCCCAAAAGTCAAGTATGGCATAGGTAGAAAGAAAATGGTAAAATATTGGTAGGAATCCAATACGATGGAACAAACAAAAATGAAAAGACAGTACGTGTAACATGTAGATACTGTGACTATGTACTGAACTAAATTGCGTCACACTATTCCTAACAAATGGAAAAAAATCATAACGAGGGAAGTTCCGGGTAAAGAAATTTACCGATTTTTTTCACTGGGCCGCCAATTTGTTTCGTAATTTTGGATATTTAGCAAAATATTACCAGGTCATCCCCATATGATCATTAATTTTTGATAAAAATTTGAAGTCAATCGGGTAAGTAGTTTTTAAGTTATGCCGCGAACTGACAAACAGACAGACAGACAGACCGACAGACGGATCGACGAAATTGATGAAACATGTTTTTTGGCATCTAGAGAAGCTAAAACTTAAAAATGTGTAAAACCTGAGAAGGTGATTTTTTTCACGATTACGAACATTTTATTTGGCCGCTATTTTGTTCGGCCATCTCGAATTAATGCTACAATTTCACTAATTGATCCCCTTAGCACAACCAACCATTAAGCGGTTGTTTGAGGCTGAATTTTTAAATATTTTATAAAGCCGCCATTTTCTTCCGCCAACTTGGATTCGTATCAAAATGTTACTAGTAGATTCCAACGTAATACTTGATGTTTTTGCAAAATTTAAAATAAATTGGCTAAATAGTTTCTTAATAATAATTTTTTTAACATTCCGCTAGGCCGCCATTTTGTTTCGTCATATTGAATTTTTACCAAAATGTTGCCTGGTCATCCTTATATGACCCTTAATTTTTGATCAAAATTTGAAGTCAATCGGGTAAGTAACCTTTGAGCTATGCCGCGATCAGACAGATACCCAAACATGCAGATAGACAGACAGACAGACCGACAGAAGGTCCGACGGAGTTGATAAAACATATTTTTTGGCATCTAGCGAGGCTAAAGCGTAAAGACTTTAAAATTGAGAGGGTGCTTTTTTCACGGTTAGAAACATTTTTATTTAGCCGCCGTGCCATCTTGAATTAGTAACATAGTTTTACTAGTTGATCCCTATACCACAATTAGTTATGGCACACAATTTAAAATCAAGCCATTGAGCAGTTTTTTAGGCTGAATTTTTAATTATTTTATTAGGCCGACGTTTTGTTTCGCCGTCTTGGATTCATACCAAAATATTCCCGGTTGATTCTAACATAATACTTGATGTTTTAGCAAAAATTAAGACAAATTAGATAAGTAGTTTTTTAATAATAATCTTTTTAACTTTTCACCGCTATTTTATTTCGCCATGTTGGATTTTTACCAAAATGTTATCATGTTATCCTCATAAGACCCTTAATTTTTTACCTAAATTTGAACTCAATGGGATAAGTAGTTTAGCTACGCCGCCTACAGACAGACAGACAGACCGAAGGAATTGAGAAAACATGTTTTATGACATTTGGGGACTCCAGAAACGTGAAGATCTAAAATAATCTCGGAGGGTGATTTTTTTACGAGGGAGTAAAAATATCATGTTTCATGTTATTTTCGGAGTTTCTAATGCCATAAAGTTCATTTTTACTTATCGATTTAATTTTTGGACACTTTGTATAGCTGACTTTCTATAAATATTTATTGATGGAACTTTTTATGTAATATTAGTACCGTGATTCTGGCAAAATTTTGTGTTCATTAGACCCAATAGCTCCATGAGTATTTTATTAGAACCTTTATGTCTCCAAAACTTTAATGCTAACCTTGGTAATAAAATATTTCAAAAATATAACTAAAAATAATAAAATATTTTGTTGCAAAAGAAATTTTATTGCGTTTTGAAAATTTGACTTGATGAAATCGGCAACAAACTAACAAAGACAGGAAATAGACATTATTGTGTGTGTATATATTGACGTCTGTCCCTTCTGAGTATGATTAATATACCTTTGACTCTTATACTAAGAGGGCGCTTTGTCTCTACAATGTGCGATTCGCCACGTTCACACTGGACACATTCAAATCCAGTGTGATATTCCAAACGTGAGGAAATAAAAAAAAACTGCATTATAAGACCAATATGTATGGCAAACATGCTCTTTCTCATTTCACCATATTTATCTTATGACGAAGTTTTCTTTTTTTGCGTTTATTTTTATAAAGGAATCCAATCGAATTTGCAAACACAAAAAAAAACCCATCTATGAAAGTAAAATTTACAAGGTGTCTAATTAAAAAAAATGCAAGTTATATTTATAAACTTGGTTGTTAGCAAACCTTTTTTCTTGGGCCATTTTGATATCAAAAATAAGAAAGTTATAGAAGGCGATGATCTGAGTTAGAGAGATCTTGTTAGAGTGCTGTGTTGTTAGAGTAGTTTTTGGGGTTAAGATCCAGTAAAAAAAAAACAAGTAATTTTTTAAGTTAAGTAAAATGGTTTTCGTTAACGATCCTCTTATATTTAGGTTAGAGTGGTGTATTATTTGGGGTTAGGATCCTGTAAAAAAAAATAATTTTTTTAATGGTCGCCGTTTTGCTACTCTATTGTTGCATTCTCAGGATATATATATATATATATATATATATATATATATATATATATATATATATATATATACGGTGTGTCCAAGATAAGGATGAACAGCATGGGGATCTCGGACACGGTAAGAGATATAGTGTCGGTTAAATTAGACAAAAGTTGCGTATTTTGATGCCCCACAAAATCCCGTTTTATAAATTTGAAAATTCTAAGCCGTTCCGGAAATATCCGAGAAAAACCGAAATATTGCTATTTCGTTTTAATTTTCGTTTGAAGCTATTTGAAAAGATATGAAAAAATGGAAAACACTTTTTCATTCTTACTTTTTAAGCTGTATAAGGTGAAGTTAACCAATTTTCATTACAACGTTTCGTTTCGGTGGAACCACCATCAACTTTAATTTTTCTTATGGGACGGAAAAAAAGTACACCTAGTATTCGATTGCGCTTTTTATTGCGAATTCAACGATGTACTACACAATATGGTTACTTATGTTTTTATCCAGAAAAATATCTTTTTAATACATTTCTAGCATTTTATTATAGTAGGCCATGAAATCCTAACGATAAAAAAAAACAGTTGACAAGTTCGAATGAATGTATTTATTTATTTAACAAATATTCAAACAAGTAAATTTTTCTATTGTTATTGTTGTTGTCGTTTTTTAATTTATTTTGTTCTACAATGGATGGAGGTAATTTTACAAACGAAGAAAAATGTGATATGCTATCTTGCTACATTTTATGCCAAAGAAATTATGTAGGAGCCGAGCGCATGTATTCTAACAAATACCCAGAGCGGAGACAACCTGACAAGTGTATTTTTCGGCGTTTGCTATTTAATCTAAAAGAATATGGATCATTTAAAAAGCCTGTATTATTCCGACAAAAACACACAGCTCAATTTATTTTAAGGAAAAATCAATTTAAGCCTTACAAATTCTGAATAAGTCAAGGATTAAAACCGGGTGACGATGAACGACGTAGACATTTTTGTGAGTGGTATACCAGGATGTTTGAAAACAGTCTTAATTTTACTTATAAAGTGATTTGGTCTGATGAAAGCATGGTAACCAATAACGGTATTTTTAACAGGCGCAATACCGACTATTGGTTACAAAGAAATCTACGTGTAAATAGAGCATCTAGACATCAAGATCGCTTGGGATTTAATATTTGGTGTGGGATTTTTGGGAGCAAGATTATAGGCCCTATTTTCTTTCACAATTCATTATCTTCCGAGCGGTACCTTGAGATCTTGAGGCACGATTTAGAAAATGCATTAAATAATTTACAGTTAGGCGCTGTACACGGCTGTTGGTTCCAACAAGATGGTGCTCCAGCCCATAACTCCATAGAAATTCGCCAATATTTAGCTGAACGGTTTGAAGGAACATACATTGGGACTTGAACAGTGAAACACCTTGGCCTCCAAGGTCCCCGGACCTAACTCCCTTGGACTTTTTCTTGTGGGGCTACATAAAAAATGAGGTATTTAAGGAATGTTTTGACGAGGAGCAATTATATCATTCAGTACGAGCAGCATTTAAAACAATTACTCCTGAAATGTTGAGTGATATTTTGGAGTCTACCATGAGACGGGCGTACTTCTGTTTAGAAAATAGAGGTAATTTGTTTGAACATTTGTTATAGTTAGTAAATAAATAAATACATTCATTCGAACTTATCAACCGTTTTTTCTTCCTTTTACCGTTAGTATTTCATGCCCTACTATAATAAAATGCTAAAAATGTATTAAAAACCCATTTTTCTGGATAAAAACATAAGTAATCATATTGTGCTGTACATCGTTGAATTCGCAATGAAAAGCGCAATCTAATACTGGGTGTACTTTTTTCCGTCCCATAAGAAAAATCAAACTTGAAGGTGGTTCCATTGAAACGAAACGTTGTAATAAAAATTTGTTAACGTCACCTTACCATTTAAAAGTGAGAATAAAAAAGTGTTTTCCGTTTTTTCATATCTTTTCAAATAGCTTCAAAAAAAAATTAAAACGAAATCGCAATTATTTCGGTTTTTCTCGGATATTCCGGAACGGCTTAGAATTTTCAAATTTGTAAAACGGGATTTTGTTGGGCATCAAAATACGCAACTTTTGTCTAATTTAACCGACACTATATCTTTTACCGTTTCCGAGATCACCATGCTGTGCATCCTTATCTTGAACACACTGTATATATATATATATATATATATATATATATATATATATATATATATATATATATATATATATATATATATATATATATATATATATATATATATATATATATATATATATATATATATATATATATATATATATATATTGTATCTCCTGCATGAAACCCATATTATCAGTCTTCACTTATTAGGTTGGTCCGCAGATATTTCCTAGCTATTAGGTTGCTAAATGGTTTTTGTTAACGATCCTCTTTTTTACGTTAGAGTAGTGCATTATTTGGGGTTAGGATTCAGTAAAAAAGAAAAGTGTTTTTTAAATTGTCGACGTTTCGCAACTTTATTGTTGCATGCTCAGGAATGTGAATGTGAGATACTTATTGAATTTATTTTAAATTATGCCCAAAAGTCAAGTGTGGCATAGGTACAAAAAAAAAGGTAAACATACTGGTAGGAATCCAATATGATGGAACAAAATGGCGCCCAATGAAAATGAAGAGACATTATATGTAACACATATTTACTGTGACTATGTACTAAACTAACTTGGATCACACTTCACTCTTCCCAATAAAAGTGATAATTCATATCGAGGGAAGTTCAAGGTAAAGGAATATATCGATTTTTTGTTTTTATGGTAACATGTAGAGTAACCTAACTTATTAATATGAAACTATCTTAAATATTAAAATTATTAGAAGGAAGTATATTGGCTAATTATATAAGAAATGACTAAACTTCTATAATGTTGAATTTAATTTATCAGCCATGTGGTAAAGTAGTGATCTATTTATTCATTTAGAAGCCTTTAAATAATAGAGATTTAGGTCGTTCCTACGATAAATTGGAGCTGATCCTGAGGGACAAAATCTCTTGTTCTACAGTTGAAGTTACAGTTTAAAAAAGGAAACCAATTATTAATCACTACTAAATGAAAAGAGTTTTTAATGAGTTTTAATCGCATAATTTAGTGATAAATCGAAATAAAAGCGTAGAAAGTGGAGCAAATTTGCCTCTCGAAATAAAAGCGGTTTGTTTACGTTTGGGCCAAAAGAGATAGTTTTTTACTAGAATTTTTAATAAATTGTTTAAAAAAAATAAAATGTCGAGTTGATGCTAACTCCCACAGTTAGTCTCACACAGTGGCGGCTCGTGAGTATATTGAAGGGTGAGGCTACATGAGGTTAATTTTGTTTAAATGTGAATAAATTTCCACGTCACCCATGAGGTATTATTCTGCGACGCGTTGACCTTTTTTTTTTTTAATGGAGGTCATCGCCAATAGCCCTACTAAACCATTAAAAACTAAAAAAATAAACTCTAAAAAAAGTAAATAAAAAGTAAACAAAACAAGTAAAATATGTACACCTATCACTAAAATATAGCGGTGATTGCGATAATAAAAACATAATTTAGTTTATTAAAACTTAAAATAAATAGTTGTATGAAATAAGATAAAAAAACTACTTTTTGTACATTAAATCTATACGTCTGTCTTTTAAGGTTGCAAATTTATCTATAATTTGGTCATAAAAGTTTTGGTCTTCACTAAGTTCTGACAGTAATTCCTGCTCTATTGACATCATTGCTAAACCCGAAAGCCGTTCTTGTGTCATTGTGTTTCTTAGGTAGGTTTTGATCCGTTTAAGACATGAAAAATTTCGTTCGGCCGATACACTTGTTGCGGGAATAGTTAAAACTAAATTAAAAAGCTTATATGCTTCCGCAAAAATTGCTTTAAAATCTTTAAATAACAAAACTAGACTTTTTTCGACATCTAAATTTGAAAATTGTTCATCCCTATACAATACAGAAAGCTCATTCTTTAATCTATCTCTGTCAAAAATGTTTGGATAATTTTTTAATAAATTATTTAATAAGTCGTCTGGAAAGCATTCAACATATTCCGAATATTTTGTGCAATCGACTAAAGCAAAGAAATTTAAATTATTTAAATTTTCAAACCGCGTCCCTAATTGAAGAATTATATCTATTATTTCGAAATATAATATTTTATATTTAGTAAAAATATCAAAGTCGCTAGAACATTGACCTCGACGTGTGTTAGTTGGCAGAATAGTGGCTTTTTTAGCAATATTGAAAAGTTCTTTGAAATGGTCCTCGTTTCTAAATTCAATAATTCGTTGCTTGGCAAGGTTTATTTGCGAAATGCAGTAATTTATATCTAAATGCTTCAACTGTAATATTTGAAACAGTACATCAGTGCAACTAAAAATTTGTTTATAAATATGCGTTAAAAGGCAAAATTCGAAATCATTAAAATGCTTTAGAAATGCTTTTGCACCATTAATAGATTCTGTTCCAGAACTTAAGTCATTAATAATAGTTTCAAATACTATAATTAAATTGTCCCATTCATTAGCCACTAAGTTTAAAATTTTAGACCGTGTATACCATCGCGTTTCTACAGCTCGCGGAATTCTTTTACCGACTATCTGATTAAGCACAAAAGACCGTTTTGGTGATTGGTGGAAATAATTTGGTATTCCTAATAAAGTGGCAAAAAATATACGACTTTGGGTAATCAGTTTTGTTCCCTGTTGTAAAACTAGATTTAATCTGTGGGCGCAACAATGAGTAAACATAGCTAAAGGAGCAATAGATCTAACTTTTGTTTGAGGCCCATTTATTTCACCTGCCATAATACTAGCCCCATCGTAACACTGCGCGACCAATTTATTTTTAAAGTCATAAGGCTCTAAGCTGTTTTGTATTAAATGAAAAAGGCTCTCTGCTGTTCTATTATCGCTGTCAAAAAATCCTAAAAATCTTTCTTTTAAAGATCCGTTGGTCACATACCTAACTGTTATCGAACACTGTGATTTTTCTATTATATCAGTACTATCATCCGCAATTACGCCAAAAAAACAACAATCGGTGTCATTGATTTCTTTTTTTATATATTCTTGAATATAGTCATGTATGCAACCAATTAGTTCATTTTGTATAGTCTTAGATTGTCCCGTAAAAATATTACTAAATTTAGCACTATGTTCAGTAAGTTCGGTATTTCTTTTTATTAAGCATGCAAATATTTCCTTAAAATTGCCAAGGTTAAAAGAATCTGTTGTTTCATTATGACCTCGAAATGCCAAGTCCTGTTTACCCAAAGTAATAGTAACATCAATTAAATAATTTAATAATAAACGGTTTTTTCGAACATTTTCATTATAAACAATTTTATTAAGACTTGCATTTTCTTGTAGTGCATCCGCAATAGTCGCCCTATTTTGCTCCAGTCTTGTAAGTGCTACCGAATTTTTAATATGCTCTCTTGAACTTTCATGCGATTTTACTGCTCGTGAAAAATTTTTTAAATCCGAATATCCGCCCCCTGAACTCCAATTATTTTTGACGCAACCTAATAAAATACAAGGCCAACAATATAAGCTTTCTTTATAAATACTTCCGCATAGCCACCTATAAGTTTCGTACCAAGATATTTGAAAAGTTCTTGAATATTTTTTACCTTGCCTCTTATCGTTAAATATTTCTTTTCAGTTTCGCTTCTTCTTAAAAAAGGCGTTTCAATTAATGAAGCAATAGTGTCGTGAATAGAATTCATTTCAAAAGCAAAAAGCAAATACAAAAAATGGAACGGTCCAACTTACCAAATCAAAACAAAACAAAAACTTACTCACGCGTATTTATTCACCTTAAAAGACAGAACGCCCTCAATCAGCGATTATCGCAATCTATTTCCTATTTCTTTCTCAGCCGCACGCACCACGTAAAAAGAAGCCGTTGGATCCGCTAGTCATGTGATTTAAATAACCAATAAAAGCATATCCAAGCTACAGATTTATCGCCTCAAGAATGCAATAGAAAACGCGTGCATCGGCAATCACCATCCCGCTCTGTCGTAATCAGGTGACTCGCCGGCATCGGCACCGGCCGTTGATAAATAGGTCAGAAGTCGAAACTTTCCAAGCTAAAATTATTTCGCCTCATTCGAGAGCACTTTCTTTAGGAATGGGTTTGCACGGATTGCACGGTCGGTTTTTTGATGTGGTCAGAATTTATTTTCTAAAATATTTATTATGGGATTATATTTTGTTTTTTTTTAATGTTATTATGTTGTAAAACTGTTAAAAAGTATATTTCTAATTGGTAATAGATAAAAAGTTATATAAAAAAATTCTCTTTTCCTTTATTTTGGGGGTGAGGCGCGGCCTCAGAGGCCTACCCTGACGAGTCGCCACTGGTCTCACATGAATTGAATATTTATTTAAACGATTGCAAAAGAGGAGAAGGTTGTCAATTCGACCCAATGTATTTTTTTTTGTATGAACACGGATTACTCTAGTATGGTTTGATCATTTGGACACATTTTTACGTCGTGTTTACGTTAGTGTCGTCAATCGTGAGAAAATCCCATTCCAGATTTTTTTAGATCTTTATTTTCAGGGTCCCTAGATGATGAAAAACATGTTTTCCGTTTGATTTTTGTTTCTTTTCCCAAAATGAATAATGCATATTATGTTGATCATTAAATTCAATTAAATGCGATTTAAAACTGACACTTGATAGCCAACAATAATAAAAAAGTTTACTGTCAAATGTTTGTTTTGCTTCCTCTGTTTTCCACAGCATACTTCTAATTTAGATTAGTTCTTTTCCAGTGCACTCTATTTAGGGGATGCATTTTTGTTTTAGAACTAGAATGTTTCGAAGGGGTTTGAAACAGTATAGGTTGTAATATTGTGACCGGCAAAAAGGTGGCACCAAATGGAAAAGACGGATTTGGAAAGAAAAAGACAATCAGCAATAGTAGAAAACGATAAAGTAGTTACCGACTTCCGTCGGTATGTCGGTCTGTCTAGAAGATAACCTTATCTCTCTTCTCTCTTTAGTCCTCGACGAAAACTTTTTTAAATTTAATGGCATGTTTTTTAAACAACTAACGGGTTTAGCTATGGGGTCTTGCCTGTCCATTTCTTCGCTCTTTATGAACCACTTAGAGAGTAAGATCATGAAAAGTCATTTTGCGCGCCATCTGATCACATATAAGAGATACGTGGATGATATTGGCGTGGTCTGGAATGGAAACGACCAAGAGTTGTCTGATTTTCTGAACTTTGTAAACATCCTCCATAACAAAATTACCTTTACCCTGGAGAAAGAAAGTCTTGGTAAGCTGCCTTTCCTAGATCTTTTGCTTATAAGAAATGGTAGCCGAATAGAGTTCGTGATTTTTAGAAAATCATCTTCCACAGACAACATTATACAGTTTCATTCCAATTCCCCACATACACATAAATTTGCAGCTTTTAATTCTGTCTTTTATAGACTTTTTAAAATACCCTTATCTAAGGACGCTTTTAAAAAAGAACTAAATACTACTAAGCAAATAGCATTTAACAACGGCTTCTCGCTAAATTCTATCAACAAATTATACTTTAAGTTCTTTAACAAATACAAAATGTCCTTTAACGTTATACATGCTGCATCAAATAATGACAAAACTTTTAAAACTATTTCTTATTTTGGAAATATTTCAACCCAGTTGGCTAAATTCTTTAAAGGGTTAAATATTTCTATCGCCTTTAAAAATATCAACCAACTGAAAAGACATTTAGTGACCATGAAAGATAAACCTGAATTTCTGTCAAAGTCGGGTGTTTATGCTTTGAGGTGTGGAGAGTGTCCTGCCACGTACATAGGACAGTCAAGACGAAAGATCTTAACCAGGGTCCGAGAACAAATTCATTTGGTCAACAAACATAAAAATACAGATATCACAGAAACAAAATCAGCATTCGAAGATGGTTCTTCTATCTACAGGCAACCGATTTTCTACATCGAATGACGTAACAGTTATCCATGAATGTCAGAAGGGTAAAAAATTGGACCTTTTGGAGAAGATGGAAATAACCAAAGCTAAAAAGAGCCCTGTTTTATGTTGCGTGAATGATATATTTAATTTTGAACCGAACCTCCTCTTTAATAATTACTACTACTACAACTAAATTAACTAAATACCCAAAACGTATTATTGTTATAGTCCCGAATAGCAGTAAATCTATTATTTTTGCCTCTCACATAGAAGATACGGGTTCAAATCTCACCACTGGTATACCTCTTTTTTTATTTTTCATTATTGTATTACTACCTTATTTATTTATAATTTAAGCATAAGGAGTTTTTATACATACATTTGACCACATTTCGTTTCAACCTCTTTCAGTATCCGTCGAACTATGCAATGTGATTGTTTACTGTTTTAACGTTGTATGTGTGACGTGTTATTTAATTTTAAAGGTACTATTTATTTATTTAATTTAAAGGCTCTTAGTTAGTAATTCGGATATATTTTTTCTGATAGGTCTGATGATGCCCGACCGGGCGAAACACGTGTAACCGGGTTTATTTTATTATAAACTTTGAGTAAGACCGAGACTTAGCGTCTGTTTACTGTTTAATTTAGAAACAGGTCTCTTTGTGAATTATGGATGATTTACTACAATCCGTCTGTTCGCGGCATACTACAAATCCAATTGTTTACAAATTTTGATCAAAAATTAAGGATCATATGGGGATGGCTGATAACATTTTGGTAAAAATCCCATATACTGAAATAAAATGGCGGCCTAGTGAAATATTAAACAAAATTGTGTGGTGTTTGTGTCCTATCTTAGTAACTAAGTTGAAGATTTGTCGGGAATAACGGACGGTACTTATGCTTAAACCCTATTTATTGTCAAGCAACGTTTCGTTGCTTTCATTGCATGTTCTTCAGGCTAAAACAATCATAAGTTTATATATTAATGTCAATATATAAACTTATTGTTAGTCTAATGTAAGTGTTCATATGTGTAAAATTATGAGTGTTTAGCCCAATGAAGATGCAATAAAGGCATCGATACTTTGCTTGGTAATGAATAAGATTAAAGTTAATAAAATTATTACTAAAAAACTACTTATTCAATATACCTCAAAAATCAAATTTTATGAGAATATTCCCTGTGATCTCAGCTGGCACTAAAGTAGCTATTACTGTTTCCACTAATACTCTTTAAGGGTTTTTACGTATTTATTACTAGTAATCCTACTATATATCAATAACCACTGCGGGTTACACGTTTTAAAGTATTATATATGTATTTGTTACTGCGAATAATACTTTATAGTAATTTGCTATGTAAAGTAATTATCTAATTACTACTGCCAAGCAACTACTTACGAAATTGACTCCAAGGTCATCATTTCTTTTCAGTTACATAATAGTAATTTTTCAAAGTTACTGCTTCCAATCTGTTTACTAAATTACAACTTTTAAGTATCAGAACCTTCCTGAGTCTTGGAGAGACTACTCTGTTACGTTCAAATGTACTCCTATAAGGTATTACAATAAAGTAAAATGAGTCGTTGCAGAGTAGAAAAAGTTATCGTCTAATGTTGCTTTAAACTGGCTATTACCAATCTTTATTCTTCGGTTGCAACTTAGAAGTAAGAATTACATTAATTATTTACTACAAGGAAACTATTACCTCTTGAACTTGAGGTTTCGGAGATCTGGGGCTCTGGTACGAGATTCGGTCTACAGTGACTTTATAAGGACAGTGCCAACAATAGAAGCCCATCCGCCATATTGCTGTAAAATTTCTAAAGCTTTAAACGGGCGCAAACATATTATCGTTAGTTTATCGCAAAATATAACTAAATTAATCTACTTTACTACATTAATATAAGAAAATTAGATCATTTAAAACATATTTCTCCATATGGCCAATAGCTTAGAACTTACTATTTGAATCAATATTCATTTTAATAATCACAAGAACGAATAAAATAATACACTGAAACAAAGAATATCATAAGAAATGCAAAAAGTAAACAAAACTATTTTAACAGCAATATGGCCGAACCAATCAAAAATTGGTTACCCTATTGTCGCCACCGTCCTTATAACGTCACTGTAATTCGGCATACAGCCATTCGATCCGAATTTATCAATCTCAATTAGTTGTGTATGTGTTGTAGACCATAACCTACGAGTAACCACTTAAAATCCACAATTTATAGAAAATTAAAAATATCATTACTTGGTTATGTCATACCTGAACAAAACAACATAAAGCGGCATTTTAAGGAAACACCCTAACGTACCACATTAGTGTTCATGATATCAAAGTAATTGGGTATAAGTGACAGCTGCGTATTTAAAGAATCCAAAACTATAAAAGCCTATGGCGCCAGTCGTAGACCCTTGAAGTTAAGTAATTTTCTCAATAAAGAAATGCAGCTAACTTCAAAGTACAACGCTATTGTTTATTTTCATCTCCCTTATAAATATTTAGCTATGCTGTTTACTTTTGTGAGTATAAAGAATAATAATGCAAAACATCACGTTAAAAAAAAAGTCACTCTTTATAATGAGATATTTAATGATAATTACTATTTAAACCAAAGTCCAAAATTAAATTGCTGAGATTTAAATTGGCCGATATATTTAACCAAAATGTATTGAAAATTAACGAATTTTAAAGTTCTATGACTATCATCACCATATCCACCAGAGAATTTACCTGCGCTTTAATTTTTGGTCCTTAGCATAGCTAGAAAACTAAGTGAAGCGTATGTATCCTACCTCAACAACTAATAACGTATGCTATATACGCTCTACACCATTTTCCCAATTAGAGTGTTTGTAGTCGCCGTAACTATTTTGTTTGTATTAAAAAGAACCCTACATATTTTTCAAACGGAGTAAATAACGACAGAAATAAGGATGTAACAAATAGGGTGAATTATTACTATTCGACTATTTGAAAGGAACCACACAATTCCGTACTATCTACGTAATAGTCACAGTCACAATTACATGTTATTCACGAAATAGTTACTCTAAAATTGTTTCCCATTGTGGTCATGACCACGTAGTCTCAGCTTAAACAGAACGTGGTGACACCAAGTTTCGGTTACTTCATCGAAAATACTTGTGCTAACAATGACGTATTCATACCTAAAAGTGCTCCTTGGGATATATTTAGTACAAATCGAAGATGGTGAAACAAAATAGCGCCTTATTAAATTATTAAATAATTCAACATGAAATAACTACGTAATGGATTGATTTCACATTTTGTGCAATAATTAATTAATAGAGATTGTGGTATGAATTCAAGATGGCGGAACAAAATAGCGGCCAAATAAAATGTTTTTAATCGTGAAAAAATCACCAGTTTTTACATATTTTTACGTTTTAGCTCATCTAGATGCCAAAAAAATCTTTTATTACCTCCGTCGAACTGTCTGTCTGTTTGTCGGTTTGTCAGTTTATGGCATAGCTTAAGCTGACGATTGACTTCAAATTTTAGTCAAACATTAAGGGTTGTATGGGGATGAGCTGGTAATATTTTGGTAAAGATCTATTATGGCGGAACAAGTTGGCGGCCCACTGAAGCTTTAAAAAAATTATTACAAAAAAACTGATTCTCCAACTTATTTCAAATTTTGTACAAAAATCAAGTGTTACATAGCATTAAACTGGTAAAGTTGGCAGAAAAAATAAATTTGGTACACAGATAAACTAGTACGAATTCAACATGACGAAACAAAATGGCGGTGTGGGTCAATGTAAAAATTATTATTCAATTTATTTTAAATCATAGCCAAAAATCAAGAGTGGTGGTGGTGGTGGAAACTGGAATCCAATATGGTGGATGCCTAATAAAAATGTTAGAAAAGACAGTATATATGTTACTAAATTGCTATGTACCGAACTAAATTGGATTACAGCTCACTATTTCTAATAAAAGCAAAGATTCATAACGAGGAAAGTTCCGGCTAAAGAAAATTTGCCGATTTTTTAGAAATTTTTCAGAGTACTGCTGCAGTGGTCCCATAGCAAGCATATTGGAAAAAAAGTAAAAATGGCTATAAATCTCGATTTCTCGGCTCCTTGCAATGAGATTTTAACAAATCAAAAATTTTCTGAGAAGTTACATATTTACCTTTCATTTCATTAACATGGCGCTTGCACTCCACAAGCGTGTGGAATGCATTGATGTATTATCACATGCTGGCGACATCAAAATATTGATTTTTTTAACAGTAAACCTCTTATTCTACTTGGGTTTTATTTTCATTATATTATAAGCTATAATTTAAAAAATTATGTGTATGTGTATATCTGATGACCTCCTCTTTTATATATATCTTTTTTTTGGCCTTTTAACTCAGTTATATTATTAAGAGTCTCGGTTTCTCGTCTCCTGACAATGAAGTGTTTCTAAATCAAAAATATTCTGAAAAGGTACAATTACCTTTCATTTTATACTGTCTTCATTGTAGGTTATTGCAATTGCACTATTTGCTCGCAAGTGTCTGGCTATCTACATTGTCACATACAGGAGGCATAGAAAAATTGATTTTTCACACAAATATCTTCCTACTAACAGTAGAGCTCTTATCCTAATTGTGCTTTTATTAACGTTATAATATAAGGTAAAAAATAGTCTTGTTAAAATGTATTTTCTTAAAATGGCACTATCTTATGATACAAGTTAAGCCAAACTCTGAAGTTGTTCTGCAATCATTTAGAGTAGACATACATTTTTTGTTCACGGATATATGTGACGCAACTCTGTATCAAGAAGACCAAAGATAAAATATATTTTTTTATTTTTTATTAATAAACTGCTCGAAAATACGCATATAAGAGTAATTTATTCGACAGTAATGTAGTTGGCATTTTTTACGTGATTCACTTGATACTTTGATGTGTAAACCTACTTGAATTAAATAAATGTATGTACAATATGTGATTATAAGTAAAATTTATGGTATTTTACTACCCAAGCTAAAAATAGAACTAGACTATTAAATATTTTTTGTTATGCAAAAGCCTCTATATACTAATAATTTCATCTAAATGGTGATTACTTTCTACCGATCATTGAATACTGCTTACTCTAAAAAAAAACGTGATTGGTTTCTAATTAGAAAAATTTGCTTTAAGCTAATAAACATTTTTGCTTTTTTTCTGTACGTTAACTACGAAATCGAGGGTATTGGTTTTATATAAAGTCAAAGGTAGTAGTTAGTTTTAGTATACATAGTAGGCAAAAAAAAGGTGAAAACTCGTGAAGTGCAAAGTAGCCTGCTTAATTTTTATAATCATAACAATAGTAATAGTAATTTAAATAGTTTAAACGTGTCCTTATAGGCTTCGTTTTGTATGTTATCAAATTCATATGCCAGTCTATAGTCAATCTCCACAATCCAATATTTTTTCGTTGGCACACAACTTAGCTTTTAATGAAGTTTATTAATTTTAGATCACATATATTTTAATTAGTTTTTTAATATCGATTTTAATAACGGCATGGCAATAGGAAATTATGGATATATTAAAGTATCAATTAAGCTGAATAAGAGACTATAATATTCTTGAGATATGGCTAAAAAAAAAAATAAAATAAATCTATTTGCCTCGGTACTAATACACAAATATAGCATCTAAAAAGAATTTCAGCCAGTATGTTACAGTAAGTTGGAACGTACAATGTGCTTGTTTTTCACAAGAAGTTATCGCAATTTATTTGCTAGCAATGAGTACAACTTTTTCTCTTATAAATAATGTGCCTAAAAGCTAAAAAATATTTTCTTCTTTTCATATTGTAGCCCTGAAGAAGGGAGCAAAGATTACCGAAAGCTTGGCGTACCTAAAAAGCAATTTAAATCCCAGCCCTCATTAGGACCGATACCTCAATAAAATTACTCCTTCACCATTGTGTCGAGAAGCAACCAAAACTTGACGCTATGTTTGTTTAAGGGCCAAGGAGCCATCTGCTACTATGGTATCTGCCCCGGCAAAGCTCATCAGGCAATTTCCTGGGGGGGTATCGATATTAAAACTGAAATACTTAAACTCTGAAATAAACAAGGTGTCATGTCATTCGATTTTATTACCCGTATTCACTAAAGTGGTTTAAATTTAGACCAGACTTAACTTGACAGTTATAGGTTTAAGATGACATTTTAAACAGCTAAACAAATAATTTTTCTAAACGTCACCATTACAAAATGACAGTGACATAAGCGAAACAACTGGCGAACTAAGAGTTTTAAGTACCATGGCAACTGGATGTGGTCCAACTCTTAAACCTTTTTAGTGGCGCCATCTGTAGGTACTATGGTGCAACTAATTCACTTTATTCTATTAAATGAAACACAAAGTCTTGGTATCAGTCAAACAAATATTAAAAGAAAACTTATGGTGACACGTGTTTCTCTCTTGCGAGCATCATCGGACCTACAATGTTGAAAAAACCTAATATAATAACCATACAATTAAAAAATAATATTAAGTATAGCTACCTTATCATATTTAAAATAACAGATCCAAGTACAAAATAAGAACAAAACAACAAATCACACCTACATCTTAGACGTACATCAATAACAAGAAGAGGTTGAATCCTTGGGTATTGATGGTTGCATATGCTGCAGAAAACGAGCCCATTTTGTTAAATCTAATCTAAATTTTGTGTATTTATATATATATATATATATATATATATATATATATATATATATATATATATATATATATATATATATATATATATATATATATATATATATATATATATATATATATATATATATATATATATATATATATATATATATATATATATATATATATATATATATATATATATATATATATATATATATATATATATATATATATATATATATATATATATATATATATATATATATATATATATATATATATATATATATATATATATATATATATATATATATATATATATATATATATATATATATATATATATATATATATATATTCTGTCCGTTAACTAAGACATGGTTGGTAATATAAAACATTTAGTTACAGGTATTATCTTTTTCTTTTTTTTTGGTATTTCATAAGCCAAAAGTAATAAACAGTTTTCTCCAACCACAACTAATTCTCATAATACAAAAAAGAGTAATTTATATAATGTGAGTTCTGAAATATTACGTCCCTCTTTCTCGATTAATAGCATCATCCTCTGGTTTATTTTTGGTACACTTTTTTCGGGATATCAAATGACCCCGTGTTCATGGCTAACGTCTTAATATCGTTTTCCAATTGTCCTATGATAAACCAACGAACAGCCAAGCAATTTTTTACTGGAAAAGTGTTCATTTTTCTGATGTTCCCACTTTATCTTGGCCTTTCTTCTGGCGAATTTTTGCCCTTCCAGGAACATTTTGGAAAGAAAAAGTAGAAACCTAACATGATGTCATATTTAAGCTTAATGATTTCGTGACGTCAAAAATTGAAAAATATGTATTTTTGATTAGCACCAGATTAATTTTACTTTATGCGTGTTTTTCCAGTTGTTCAACAATTATAAAATAATACTTAAATAAAAAATTACTTTTTAATAAAAAAGGTAATATTTTACAATACTGCTTATATGATTTAAAACGAGTTATAGTGAATTTAACTTTAACATATTTTTAGTTAGTTAACTTTCATTTACTAAAAGCAGAATTTTACATTTTAATGGAATTAAAAACCTGTAAAATTATATGGTCTAGTGTTATTTTTAACCGGGCCGACTGCGAGTCTTCGTAATTTTTGTTCCAAAAAAAAATTGCGCTCTCAAAACCTGTGACGAATGAGTTGGTGTTATTGGTGTTGCTTACAACACCTGTAAAATTCGAATAAGAAAAAACTTGGCCAATGTAAATTGATATAGTGCATGTTTGATGTTCCATGCTTTGTTAAGAATTTTGAAATATTATTATTTTAGTCAGATACTTTACGTTTAAAAGTTGTTATATCTAGCTTAATTTATAGGCAAAACTTGCGTGAAGAGTTTTAGTTTTAGGTGTTTAGGGTTTTCTTAGGTGAATTTTGTTTTAAAGGCGGTGTTCCATATTTAAAGGCAATAATGTCTATGCGCGAATCATTCCTAAACTTGGATCTACAAACATTAAACGTTAAAACTGCCAGATATGATGAGGTACAAAGACCGAATCAAAGAGATTAAAAAATAATGATTTTAATTATTTCACGAATACTTTTTTTAACGTATCTTTCGTATTTGCTAAAAAATCTCATTTTTAATATTTTGCATGCATGTTCCTTTTTGTTTGTTGTTAGAACTAAAATAGGTAAAAGGGGAAATTTAAATTGACTCGGTTTGGTACAGTATTTCACTGGAAATGTGCATTACAGAGGACTGAAATTGACTGTCAAACGTTGTTACAATTCAACAGTTACGTTGTTTGACGGCAATAGGTGAAATGCCTAGGCACGAAATGTGGTCAAATTTATGTATAAAAACTTTCTTGAATTTAAAGTAAATAACTAAGAATTAATAGAAGCGTAACAGAATGATACATAATCATTGAAAACCCTAGTGAGATATGCTACATTGCATTACAAAAATTCAATTAAAAAATTAACTCATTCAAGAAAGGGATATTATCACAAAATATGCTTCGGTTAACAAAAAAAAAATTAAAAAATTTATGGGTAATTAAGTGAGCAGTTTCAAATTGAAAAAGAAACAAAAACTTCAAAAGATTAAGAGCCGATAACTTTAAAGCCAGAAGATACTGTTTATCATAAAGAATAAACGTGTGATAAATTAGTAATGAACTTTAAAACAGTAGCACAACAACATCTAAAATAAAAACTTCTACTTCAAAATATCAGGAGACAATTATATGATTTCAATTAAACATACACTTGTTAGATATATTTATATTAATGAATTCTTGAAACTCGAATAAAAACCATAGTAAAACAGAAGAAAGCCTCTACTGCAAGTATCACGTAGAACTTCACGAAGATAGTGTGGTCTGCCATAGTAACGAAAAGTGAAGTCCCTGGTTACAGTACACTATATTATATTAACAGCCAAACGGCAAATCAAGTTACCCCACAGAACGTACTGTTTACTACTTCTACCACTGCCGCTATACAGAAGTTTGTCAAGTTGAGAAGCAGAACCAATTGCAACCAGGCAGTTACCTAATTTCAATACCAAAACAATGTCATGTCAAAAGTGGTATGGAAACATTTTATTCAACTGAAGGATTTTTCCCCCAGCCAGAATCATGCAGTTACATAATACATCTTTAAAATTAAAGTCGATGGGCATAAAGAAATAAAACTTATCGCTGCTGTCGTTCTTCCAGAACAATACGCTGTTATACACTATTCATCATTCCTATAGACGGCAGCCATCTCTGCCATATCTGTGTCTTGGTAAGCACTGTTACTATATACTACTACAAAATCAGTTGCCCATACCCTCTTGTAAAATGGATGAAGGGAAATAAGAAAAAAGGACAAGAAGAAAGATCAAAGTTAGATGGCTCGTAGAACTTTTACTAAGAAGGGAGAAGTTGCATTCTGATTTCTGCCCATCTACGCCATTGCAATAACACAGGAACCTGTGTAGATAAAATGCGGTAATTGTTTATAGTATTTTCTCATGCCTAAACTACTCTGGTATGTATTAAGCTAACAAACACTAAACTTATGAATAAGGTTAATGTTTCCTATTTCTGATGACCGTCATTCGTGCCGTTGCTTTAATTAATTATGTGCATTCAGTCTAATATCGTTTTTTTGTCAGTGTTTTATTTAAAGGACTAAGTTGAAATTTTCCCTAATATATCTCTAGTAAGGATATTTACATAACAATATAATTTTCCGATGCAATTACTTGTTTTATTTCTGAATGAATTTTTAGAATTTAAAGGAGCATTAATTTTTATAAATTTCCATTTCCTCATTGTAAGATCTGAAGGCAATTATGGGAAAGTTATTGAAATTTTTTAACATGATTTTGATTATTTATTATGATGATTATTTAAGTCTAGAAAGAATGAACACATGAGCTACTGATAAGTTTAATTTAAAGCAATCATAACCATCATAATTCATCTGATGAGTTAATAATGAAACAAAAAGGTCTGCCTGTAAAACGTGAATAATATCCAACACCAAAATCATGGCAGAGCGCTTTCAACAAACTCATCAATGCTACTACAAATAAGTATATCGAATAATAAACCCTTTAATTATAAAGATGGTGAACAAGGCCAAAAAGCAGAAAAGAAAAATGTTGAATCAAACGATATACTCGTCAGTGAACAGTTAGAAAGATACATGGTACTAAATCAGTGTACTAAGATATTTTTACATGTAACAAAGAAAAAAACAAAAGTTGACGAACACCAAATACATTTTAAAAAGTTGTTTAAATGTATCGCTTAAAAAGCAGCCATGGTTCATATAGGCACGATAAAACAAAGAAATGGGAGAATACGTTTAACAGACAGTACAAAGAAAATTGACAGTTGACAAGGTTGCCAAATTTATATGGAATTAAAACACCTACAACTGTAAAGAAAAAAATATGATAAAATTGAAATACTTATGTATAATAGACGAATTAATAAAATTTGACAAGTTATCTTAATGAGTATAACGAGAATAGAAATTAAAATATAGAATCGACTGTAAACTGGTGAAATCAGAAAAACAACCAATAGGAATTGAATACAAATCTGGTTTGAAACCCCGGTGTGACGTCGTAGTGAGAGAAATAAACTGTTCAAAGACAAACCGCCGAAGACTGACTTGGCAGCATTGCTGGAAGAAGGCTGTTAAGTAATAATAACTTTGGAGGTAGATTGAAAAGGTGCAAAAACTTGTGTAATGTCAATAAACTATAGCAATTGTGAAAAGCAACATAAATGTTTGGATGTAAAGACAAATAGATGTTTCTTAATGTTTAAGGAAAAAAATGACACTAATAACGGGTTTGGATCACAACAAGGAAAAAAGAGTATGTGAGAAAGTTGAGAGAGCCGTGAAATTTAACAATGAAAAGTAGCTTTCAAACACTTGGCGAGTAGTGACAAAAATAAGTTCATTGTTAAAGTATATACGATCTCAATTGAAATCGTTAAAAAAACATTTGGAATAGAAATTCTTTGTATGGGCGATACCGCCAACTTCGCACAGTGGTGGCGCCGACTTCATTATTTATTACCACTAATATTTCTTTTTAAACAAATAAAAATATATTCTAAAATTATGGTTAGTTGGTTTGCGAGATACAAACGTAAAATGATGTTCAATAATATCTTAAAATCTCAGAAAAAAGTAAAAACATATTTTGAATTTAAATGTATTATTAGAAATATTAGGTAATTCCTAATGAATATATGTAGGTACTTTTACTGATACTTAGATACTGCATGTCCCGCCCAATATACTTTAACAAATAATACGTTTTTAGCCAATAACCGATAACATATTTTCAAAATATCGTACAGTCATTCATTATTAATTTTTGAAATTCATGGGATTTGTATTACTTTCCTCCTAAAGGAAAGTATGTAATCGTGAAAAAAGCGCCCTCCGAGATTTTTTCAGATCTTTACATTTAAAGGTTTTTAGATGCCGAAAAACATATTTTCTCTTATCCGTCGGTATGTCAGTCTGTTCGCGGCATATCTAAAGAACTATTTCTCTGATTGACTTCAAATTTTGATCCAAAATTAATAGTCATATAGAGATGACCTGCTAACATTTTCGTGAAAATCCATATAGGGGAACAAAATGGCGGCCTAGTTAAATGTTTAAAAATATATTGCTGAAAAACTACTTAATCAATTTATCTAAAATGTTGCAGAAAAATAAACTGTGACATGGAGATGAACTGGTAAAATTTTGCTACCAATCCAAGGTAGCATAACAAAATGGCGCCTCATAAAATATTTGGGTTAAATCTTGCAACTTATTTTGAAGCCTTTATCGGAAGTGACTGAGATTTAGTATGCGTACATAAACCAGATGACAATGCAATAGTATTGTATAGTTGTCCAATCATGAATATCTTATACCGGGTGCTAACAAAATTTGCTAATAAGTTCAAAAAAGTTTCCGTTTTAGGAATTGTCTGAGATTTGATATATATACATAAACTTCATGACGATACAATATTATGGTGTTGAATATCTTGTCTTGTACAGGGTACACCTATATAAACTCAGTGACAATGCAATATGATGGTTTCAAATCGTAAATATCTGATACAGGGTGCGTAAAGAATACAAAGTGGTACAAGACAGTTTTTTTTTATCGGAATTAACTGAAATTTGGTATACATACATAAACTGGATCACGATACAATATTAAATGTTCAATCGTGAGTGTCTTTTACATTTACATGATGCGTAAAATATAATGGTAATGTAGTTCCCTCTATCGGAATAAACCGAGATTTTGTACACATGCACAACCCGATGATAATACAATATTGTGAAGTCTAAATATTGCTGGAAAGTACAAAATAAAATATATGTGGAAATATTTAAATATTACAAAAACACAGAACTTTTAAAAGTTTTGTGTTTATGTAATTTTAATTACATCGAAAAATACACATATTAAAATAAATTTAAATTAGCAAATATAAACAATATTTAAAAAATGTTATACTGGGGTAACCCAGCCGTGGTTTCATTTTAATAGGTATGGTAAGTGAATTAATGTATGTATGTATGTACGTATGTATATTAGATCTGATCGATAAAGGTATATTGTATATACACAAGGTTATTCACAGTAAGTGTCCAATTAGAAGTATCTGAAGAATCAATAAACAGAGTACTTTCAAACCTTGGCTCTACACATAATTGAACAGAAACTCTCTTTTTAAAATATTTCAAATTATGCAGTGTTGCCGCTTTTGACCCAAACCGATAGCAATATCTATTTTTTAATGAAATGCCCTGTATATTATTGCATTTTTGTAATGTCTTTATGATAAACACTTTTATATGGTGTTTCCTATACCTAAATTCAACTGACTTTGGGAAAATGGCACCTGAAAATTGAGATGCGCTTTAACTTGCAGCAAAATAGATTGCACTTTCCTATCTTAGTTTTTAGTTACGTATCAGCTGATACCCATTTTAACTTCGACAGGAAATGTCAAATTTTGACAGCTTCCGTCAAATTTAAAATTGGTATCAGGAGATAGCCAACTAAAAATCAAAATAGTAAATTGAAATCTATTTTGTCGCAAGTTAAGTCATTTAAGAGCTACAGAGCTTTAAAACATCAAAAATGTAAATTTTCATCCGCCATTTTCTAGAAACATCACAAAAAATATTTAGAATTTTCAGGCTAATACACAATTACAATAATATACAGGGCCTCCCATTTAGAAAAAGGATGTTGCTATCAGTTTGAGCTAGAAAAGACAATACCGCATAATTTATAATATTTTAAAAATAGAGATTATATTCACCTATGGCCAGAGCCAAATGTTCAAGATAGTATGTTCGTTGGTTCTCCAAATATTTTTAATAGGACACTCACCTTGAATAACCCCGTATACGTAATAACAGTTGTATTTTGGCTTTACAAAAACAATAGGAAAATGTAGCAAAAACTGAATAAAAAAGTAAATATATGGGTTATATATGGATATACATACTTATTTTTATCAAGAAAAGTGACACATATTAAGAATTATTTAATGTTTATAAACTTATTACCAATTTAGTTACGAGGAAAGTTCCGAGTAACGCCACTTTACCGATTTTTGTTTATTGCAAAAGGAAAATAAATAATGTTTAAAAAAACAATTCGTGGTACTAAAATAAATAATATTATGTACATAGTAATAGTTTACTGAAGTTAAACTGAATGTTTAACGGATATTGAGGGTACATTGACTATTTTACATATATAACTACTAGCGGGTACCCGCGACTTCGTTCGCGTATGTCGACAATAAAGGGGTAGAAAAAGGTACTTAAATCGTCTTATTTAAGTACCTCTTAAGATCCGTTTTTATATAATACCCTGTATACATAAAAAAATATGTAAATAATAAAATAAAATACACTTGTCAAAGTTTTTTTTTGAAAAAACTAACCGTTTTGTAAAAAATAAGAAGTGTAATATTGCAGGGGCCGGGGCTTTCACCCCTTGAAATTTGAGGGTCGTAAAATCCCCTTTTACCAAACCTTTACATCATACATTCAACCTCTATGACAAAATTCATCTTTTTAAGTCAAGAGGTTTGAGTGGGATTGTGATTAATCAGTGCCCAATATTTTTGAAACACCCCGTATAATTTTTGAATAAGTCTTATAATATGTAAAGTATGAAAATAAAATACCCGTATTCAAGCGTTTATCCGAAACCCTAGGCGCTTTTTTTAATAGAAAATAATTTAATATTTAAAGGGTGGTTTCACCCCCTTACAAGTCCTTTGAAAAACCATACCTTATCGAACCTCTACGCTCTGTAATCAACCCGTGTAAATTCGGCGTTTTGCGTCAAGCGGTTTGAGGAGGATCGTGATTAATCAGTGACCCGAGTTTTGAAATCACCCTGTATACATTTAAAAAACTCTACGAATGTAGAAAAAATTAGAATAAAATGCCCTTATTCAACCGTTTTTTTCAAAAACTAACCGTTTTGTAAATAAAGATTTTTATATTCAAGGGATGGTTTCACCCCCTTGAAATGTAAGTTTCGAAAAAACGCGTCTTGTCAAATCTTTACACCGTACAATGAACCTCTATATCAAAATTCAGCATTTTATGTCAAGAGTGACCCGATTTTTTAAACACCTTGTATACATTTTTTAAAATCTTTAAATTTGTAGAAAATAAAAATAAATAACACCTATTCAAGCCTTTTTCTCAAAACTAACTGTCTCTTAAATAAAATATTGTATTATTTAAGGGGTGGTTTTATCCCCTTGTAACTTGAGTTTTAAAAAATTTCTTTTTTCCGAACCTCTATACCCTGCAGTCGATCCGTGTACCAAAATTCCTTTTTTTACGGCAAGCGGTTTGAGCAAAATATTGATTAATCAGTGACCCGATTTTTTAAAACACTCTGTATTACATTTTCAAAATTTTAGAATAAAAGAAATAAATAAAATAAGACTTAAAAACTAACCATTTTTTGATTTTTTTATTGGGCCGCTATTTTCTTTTGCTATCTTGGATTCATACCAAAATGTTACCAGTTCATTTCTATGTAACACTTTTTTATGCAAATATTGATAATAAGTTCTTTAGTAATACTTCCAAACTATCACCAGGTTATCCCCATATAACCCTAAATTGTTTTCCAAAATTTGAAATTAATTGGGTAAGTTGTTTTGTGGCTATTTCGTGAACCGACTGATTGACAGAAAAGAAAATATATATGTTTTAATATCTAGGGAAGATAAAACATAAAACCTGGGAGGGCGTTTTTTGACAATTGCTAATATTTTATTTAGCAGCCATTTTCTTCCACTATCTTGAAATCGTGCCACAATTTTACCATTTTATCTATGGCTACATGTTAATTAAATATTGTACACCACTGCCTCACACAACTCCGCCCGGCAGTGCAATTTTCCAATTTCAGACCCTGGCCCATTCACAATTCAATCCAAGGCATCTTTTATCTTCGTCTTTCCCACGTCATCCGCGCCGAACATACCTATTTCTCTCTGACAATAATTGATCGTTGAACGGGCCGGGGTTTTGAAATCTGCCAATCACAGGTATCCTGTGATAAATAAATCAGATCTTATCTTATTGAAATTATAGTACGCTAACGTCTACCGATACCTATCAATAATATTTTTGGTATTTTATTTCAATTCCTCATGCATTAAAAAAAAATAATTTGAACGGACCACATAACTAGAATAATTTTTTATCCGTATTCCTTTCACCCGTTCAGACTTATGTGCCAGACTTTACCATACCGCAGAAAATAAATGCGTCCTAGAAATTTGGAACCAATTAAAACCTGTCATTGACCAATTGAATGCGTCGGATTGAATAATTCGCTGACAGGCACACATCAAGTCCACGTTGACCCGAGAAGGACGAATATGAGGAGCTGTCAATAAAAATAATGCTATTTTCTTTAAATGTGTTTTGTGGTAAATTGATCGTACCCCGATTTTTGAGCAATTTCAATTGACTTCGTATAAACTTTACAAACCCTAGCATAAATTTCAAGTAAAGTTCAAACAAAACTAGAACTATGAGAAACCAAAGCAACTCCTTGCGGGAAGGTAGACAAAGGAACTAACTGAACAGAAATGTGTTAATTTATTGTATACCTATATAAAGGTGAATAAAATATTTTGAAAAAATGTTGGCTAGTTTTTTGTGATCAAAAGACTTGAAAATTACCGACTAAAATGTGTAGTAGGTGTGTAAAGTGAAGTTAACTGACCTTCCATACAGGGCCAACCTGTGTTCAGTAACTATAAATAAATATAATAATAGAAATCTTTAAATAAAAAGGAGGGGGGATTCATTAATCTTTGTAATTAACTAGATATTAACAAATAATTTTGGTAGTAGTGGTAAGTTAACATTTAAGAATGGTAATTTAGCTGTTAAACAGAAGAGTGATATTATTGTACCAATAAGTTTTCAAAACAAAGTAAAAATATCACAAACCTGATGTATTTATTTTTTGAGTCCAAAGATTGATAAATTCTTTTTTGAAAAAGTGGATGAGGCTTTTGGGTAGGAATAGGAATAAGGTAGGTGGGTGACAAGTATTGCCCGAGAAGTGACCAGGTGAAAATTTCAGAATTTCAAGAACAAACGATACTAACTAAAAAATAGTCTTCTGTGAGTCGGTATGAAAGTTCTATTGAGGTTAGGTTGTGTGTGTTGAGACAATTTGGGTTTTGTTTAAGTTAATTATCATTATCTTCAAGAAATCAAGTCTCATAACGTTTTTGAATCAACATTTACCAAAACTTAGAATTGTCTAGATCAAAATTATGTTGACTAGATTAAATATGACTGCCAAATGGTGACCTATTAGTGTTGTTAACACTGCAGACCTTTATGTTTTGAATCAGTTAATGTTAGCCATTTTCAAGACCAAAAAGCCATGTCATTATGTAGCTTTTTAATATTGCCAAAGAATCTACTTAATAAAACTGAAAGTAAAGGTATCTGGAAGCTTTTTATTAGTTAATTGTAGTTACTGAAGCTACACGCAGTCTAAATTTCCATTTGCTCGAGCAAGTAAGGAGCTAGCACAATTTTTCGTGTTAAATTGATCTAAGGTTAAACCGATTAAATAAATCAGATCTTATTAAAATTATAGTCTGCAGGAAAGTACCTGAAAATCTTATAAATAGTCCATACTTAAAATATATTACAAAAAATCTTTGTGAAAATTGTGTGAATAATCGTTCAGACAGTGAAGTTTTTCCTGTTAATTTAGACGATACCATAATGGCGTCAGTTGCCTTTCTGTATTCGGTGTAAGATCGAATTGCAGAGCAAAAACTACATAAATTAATTGCTCATAACAAGGTTCGTATAATTGACCTAGAATTAATTATTAAATATTTCATGCAAATCCCACTAACGCTTCTCAGTCGGTAACAACGAAGTCTGTATCACAGACTTTATTCCTTCTAATGTCAAATCAGCACGTGCAATAGCCTCGATAAAATCAGCAGATGCTTCCAACCCAGCTGATAGTCGTAGCGCAAGCAAGCCCAAACTTACTGCTAAACGGAAACCATTATTGGTACTAACAATTGTGTTAATCGTACAACACAAACTGTGCCCAAACTGGGGTATTTGCATACGTATAGGTTGTGTTCATCGACAACATCGGAGGATCTTCAAAAATACAGCTCCAGATATTAGTTGTTTGAAAAATCATCATTAAGAAGATCGAACCACCTGACATCGTATCTGACATTTTGTAAGATTTCGACAGGGAACTATTGTACTCGTGAAATAATCAGCCTCCGAGATTTTTTCAGATCTCTACGTCTCAGGGTCCTCCCCAGATGTCGAAAAACATGTCATAACTAAAAAATTACTTACCCGATTGACTTCAAATTTTGGTCAAATTTTGCTTGTGCTATTTGTATTAAAAAGGAGGATTCAATGTCATTTAAAATCTCTTTCCCGATTAAAGATGTTCAAAAGGTTTACGACACAAATATTTGGTTAGAGGGAGTGGCTGTTTAGCGATTTAGATTTCCCAAACGAAATTTTGCTGCAGCTGTCAAACATCCGACAACGAAATAATGGTACTAATAAGCATTGGGCTGATGAAGCATCATTGACTTTTAATAATATTTTTTATTATAATTTATTATCTTACTATTGCAGGGATAATACTGTACATGGTGGTGTCTCCATTTTTGTACGTAATAACATTGCTGCCAAACCCATAAATCTAAGTTCATTTTGTCTGCAGTTACTGCCGAGTTTTGTGGAATATGATTAGAGAAATCTAATACAATTGTAGTATGCGTATATAGATCTTGTCTTGGTAATACAAATTAATTTCTTTATCTACTTGAAATCCTGAGTTATATTATTACATTGTCTTAACAAAATCGTAATATTAGGTAATTTTAATATTAATTTTAAAATGTCTTATCCTAAT